>BLSH010514108.1:35731-67112 GCA_018402905.1 Glandirana rugosa | reverse complement strand
GACTATGTCTCGCCTGATTGTGACAACCACGATCTCGGGGGGGTGGTACTCCGTCCTTAAGCCACGGCTGACAGGAGCACCAAGTCTGCCACCAGATCTGGGTTGTTCTGGAAGGGTCAGCTATTGCCCTGTATTGGCTTCCACTTGGGTGTTGTAAACGCCCTCTGAACGGGCTGAGCTTTCGCACCGCAAAGCCACTAATGCGGGGTTCCTCCTGCATGTGTGGGGCGCACTGGCCGGCCCCTTTCAAGGCTTTGATATCTGTGCCCTGAACGCGGCCCCCCTGGTACCTTGTTGACTATGTCTTCGGTAGGGTCCTGTCTTTTAGGAAGGCCCTGGCGGTCTTGCCTTTTCAGGTAGGCGGCTCTTGGAGCCACTTTGGATGGTGAGGTTCCTACAGTGGGGAAGAGCTTTTGTCTTTCGCTAGGTGGTAGGGAGCCCCGTTGCACGGGTCACTCCTTTGCGGCCTAGAAGAGGCCTTTTTTCCTTCGTTCCTTCCGCCCATCGGGCTAGGGCTCCCAGCCCGTTCAGGATACTGCAGGTGGGCGGAAGCATCCCTGGCAGAATAGGTGCGACAATCCAGAAGACAAGTCCTTCTCAGCATGAAGGGTTGCCCCCACCCGTGATTTGGGTGTGGGGATGCCTGCGTTCGGTGACATTTCTAAATTTCGGACCGCTGGGTGCTTGGGGTGATTTTGTCTGGGTACAAAATGGGACTTCGTTCCCGTCCTCCGGGCAGGTTTTTTGCCGCGTGTATGCGGCTCCTCCCGGGTAGGCCTGGCTGGGAACCGGCTTCGTCAAGGGGTAGATACCCCTGTCCCGTCCTCGGGACATCCCCGGGTTTACTCCATCCTGTTTGTGGTCGGAGAGGAACGGGGCCTGGCCGGTATTGGCCCGGTGGCCTTCCACTGCCTCGTACGTGTACGAAGGTTACAGATGGCGTCTGGCCACCATGATGGTGACGACGGTTCACCAGGGAGTTTTTCCTGGCTTATCTTGACATGGCGGATGCGCACCTGCATATCGCCGTATGTGCCCTGTACCAGCGTTCCTGCGCTTTTGCGGTCGTGGAGCATCACTACCAGGTCGTGGCTCTCCCGTTTACCTGGCTTCTGTGCCTCGGGTCTTCATCAACCTGATGGCCCCGGTTCTGGCCCTATTGAGGCTGAGGGGCATCATGGTGGATCTGGACCTGCTCTGGCGAGCGGAGTCGGCTCCAGTCCTGAGGGGTAAAGTGACAATCACCAGGTGCACGCTGTGGGAGTCTGGCTGGGTACTTCTCCTACACTCGGTGTTAGCTTCGCCACGCCATTTGGAGTTTCTGGGTCTGATCCTAGATAGTCCAGATGGAGCTTTCTTCTTCCTCCGACCAAGCACAGACGCTTCAGTTGGCGGGTCGGTCCCCGTTGTCCCAGAAGTGGTCCCCCCTGCGGATTGCATGTGGGTTCTGGGGATCTTGGTGTTGTCCTCTGCGGCAGTCCCGTATGCTCAGTGTCTCACTCATGCTCTGCGGCAAAAATGTTCTCATGGGACAAGTCCCCCTCATCCCTGGTTCGGTTGATCAGGTTGGACCGCCAGACCAGATCTTCACTAGGTGGTTGAGGGCCCCGGCCCTGCATTTGGGGGGGGGGAAGTCATTTTCTTCCCTGTTTCGGACACTGGTCGCTACGGATGCCAGTCTGGCTGGCTGGGGGGGGAGCCCGGGGGTGTTGGCGACCTAGAGTCGCCGGTCCCCGGAGGAGGCTTGTGTCCAGATACACGTTCCTGATCTTCGGGCCATCAGGCATTGCCTCTCCCGCTGGTCAGGGAGGCTGTAGGGTTGTCCCATCCAAGTTCAGTCGGATAAGGATACGGCTGTGGCATATGTGGATCATCAGGGTGGGACAAGACGCTTGGCTGCTGATTCGACGGTGGCTAACGTTCTGCGGTGGGCAGAACTTCACGTGCCGGTGATCTCCGCCGTTTACATTCCAGGCATCGAGAATTGGCTAGCGGACTGCCTTAGTCGTCTGAGGTTGGACCAAGGGGAATGGTCCTTTCATCCGGATGTGTTCCAGCAGATCTGTCAGCGGTAGGGTACGACAGACGTGGTCCGGCTGGCGTCATGGCAGACTCGGAAGGTACAGACCTTTGTGAACAGAGCGAGGGACCCGTTGGCTAACGTGGCGGGGGCCCTCGTAGCTCCGTGGACCCGGTATCGGCTCCTCTATGCCTTTTCCCTTCTCAAGCTGCTCCCTCGCCTATTGCGCAGGATAGAAGCAGAGGAATTATTCTCGTAGTGCCAGATTGGCCTCAGCGCCCCTTATACGCTGACATGGTTGGACGGGCCCTGGCGACTCCCGCTTTGCGAGGACTTGTTGTTCCAGGGCCGCATCTTGCCTTCTGCTTTATCCTCTCTGGCTTTAACGGCCTGGTTATTGATTCCCAAGTATCGGGGCATCTCTGAATCAGTGTTTCCCACCATGCTTTTGACACGCAGGTTCACTTCACGTGTGATATACCACCGCACCTGGGAGACTTGCATCGCCAGGTGCGAAGCAGGGGGGTGGTACCCCCATCCCTTTTCGGTGTAGGTCTTGCCTTCAACTAGGCCTCGACCAGAAACTGGCGTTGAGCACTTTCTAGGGGCAGGTCTCTGCCCTGGCGATTTTTCTTTTTTCAGCGTCCTTTGGCGACACATTCAGTGATCTGTACTTTTATGCAGGGGGTTCAACATGTCGCCCCCCCCCCCCCTCCCGGTGCGGTTGCCTTTGGCGCCATGGGACCCAAGTTTGGTCTTCTTGGTGCTTCTGAAGCCGCCTTTGGATAATATCGGAGAAATCTCCCTGCAATGGCTTTCACGGAAGGTTGCCTTCCTGGTGGCGATCACACCCGCTCAGTGGGTTGACGGCTCTTTCTTGTAGGTCCCATTATCTGGTCCTACGAGGATAAGGCGGTCTTGCGCCCATCACCCTATTTTTTTGACGAAGGTGGTATTTTTTCATGTCCATGAGGGCATTGTCCTTCCTTTGCGGTGCCCACGCCCGCCTCACCCTTAGGTTGCTTTGCACTCCCTGGTTGTGGTTGGGGCCTTGTGGGTATACCTGGCATCCATGGTCTCCTTTCGGGGGTCGGACACGCCCCTTTTCGTGGTGGATGGTCCACGCAGGGATTTGGCAGCCTCGTTTGGCCACTTGTCGTCGGATTCCCCTTTTTCAGTCACGGTTCACTCTACCAGGGCGTTTAGCACGTCCTGGGCTGTCCGACATCAGGCGTCAGTCTCTCGAGTGTGCAAGGCGACTATTTGATCTTCTGTGCACTACTTTCAAAGTTTTACAACGAAGATGTTTTTAGCATCCTCGGATGCTGCTTTTGGCTGCAAGGTTTTGCAGGCAACTGTGTGAGGCATGTCTAGTCTCTCACAAGAGTGCTCTTCTGTTGGGTGAAGGTTTGTTGTTGCGTTGCCCACCCCTCGATTTGACACTGCTTTGGGACATCCCCATATGTCATGAAGAGCTGCTGCGTCCGTCAATGAACGAAAGAGAAAACTGGATTTCTCTTTTTCATTGACAGACGCAGCCTCTCATTCTTGACATGTGGGGTTTATGCACCTTTCACTAGGAGTGCACTAGGCAGAACGTAGTTCAGCTAAAAGCAGATACAGCCGCTCCCAGGGAGCCGTCCTCACTCAGCATAACCCCTCCTGCCCTGCTCAGCAAGCCAGTTTTTTATGCCTAGTGCAAGGAGTAGGACCTGGCTCCCTGCTGGGATCTGCAGTTCCCCAGATTTTTCCTTTTGTTTTTGCTCAAGACTTCTGATGAAGACTACAATCAAGTAGCCGGCTGGGTGTCAAGCTGGATATCCTAGATCCAGACACTCTCCCCAGCTCAGTCAACGCGTCGGGCCCCGTTCAGTGCGGGGCGGGTCAAACGTCCCGCCAAGCGCACTTAGGACCGGCCCCGCGTCACGGGTGTCGCATGGCCGACAGCTCCCCTCGGAGTGGCGGGGTGGCAAGTACGCTTGCCCCCCCCCAGGGTGTGGGCGGGGGGCTGACAGGTTCTGTTCCTACTCCTGGGGTGTCTGGTGGGCCTATCCCCCTCCCTTACCCCTCTCTCCACAGCCCCCCCCCCCCGCTCTTCCTATGGGACAGCTACCCCTGGCCTGCATGTGCCCTCTTCTGGTGAGCCTCACCCTCCTCCCGCGGTGCGGTGTCCTGAGGGATGCAGGGGGCTGAGGGGGGTCCGCGTGCGGGTCACACGGTCGGCCTGTTTAGCGGCGTCCGTCAAAATTTTTTTGTGGTCCGGCCGCCATTTTGCCATAGCTGGCTGCGTGTTGCACACACGGCCGCCATTTTGCAATGGCCGGCTGCACGGTTTTGGCCTCTTGTGCACACGGCGGCCATTTTGCCTTGGTCCGCCATGTACTGCAGCAGATTGGCCCACGGGCTGGAAGCCCATGCTGTGTGCATTTACCGAAGCAGCGGCAGCAAAGGCAGCAGCTCACGGGGTGCGAGCAGAGGAAAAAGCAGCAGGCAGTACTCCTCAGGGGTGGCGTGTAGCGGTGTGGTGAGTCCTCCTTGGTGTGCCCTGGGTGGCAGCGGTACATCGGGTGGTGGGGGCGCTGTATCCGGTTCATAGGCCTCTGTGGGGGGCATTGTCCGGTGGGTGGTGCATGGGTGGCTGAAGCTGGTGCTTCCCCTCCAGAGATCTCCTGTGGGCCTACGGGCTTGCTGGGCCCTGTGGTGCCGCTTGAGAAGCTGACGGCGGTCCTGGAAGAGTTTTCTCCCGGGTGGAGCTGGCTTGTGCCCGTGGGGCACAAGGGAGACCTCTACCTCTTATCCTCTGGGGAGGAATCGGACCAGGAGGGGGGATCCGTCGTAACTGGGACCCCCCTGGATTTGTCTGAGGGCGGGATCGGGGACCTTTCTGATGGCGAAGGGTCCTCGGGAGCCACGGTGGCCCGTGTGAAGGCACTGGTGGGCTCTCTGGTCTCGGCAGTTCGCAAGACGCTGAAGTTGGGGCCGGTTGGAGAGGCGCAGGAAGTGGCAATCGCTTTCAGGTCTCACAAACCGGCCCGGGCCCCTAAGGTTTTCCCTTACTTGCCATACTTGGACCAGTTTGTATACAAGGACTGGCAACGGCCCCAGGGCTCCTTCGCCAGGCCACGGTGGTTTTCCGTGCGCTATCCTTTTAAGGACGCGCTGGTGAAAATGGTGGCTCGCCTGAACACGGCAACGTCTATCCCGTTGGAGGGATCTCCATCCTTCAGGGACCCGGCTTAGCCTCCCTGGACATCAAGAACGCGTATTTACACGTGCCCATATGCGTGCACAACCAGCGCTTCCTGTGGTTTGCGGTGGGGGATCTCCACTACCAGTTTGTGGCCCTCCTGTTCGGTCTGGCTTCAGCCCCTTGGGTTTTCACCAAGCTCCTAGCCCCAATGCTGGCTCTGCTGCGGCAGAGGGGACCTCCTGCGGGCGGGGTCGGCCTCAGCCCGGACGGACAGTGTGGACATCACCCTTGGTTTCCTGCGTGACTTTGGCGAGGTGATCAGCCTTCCGTAGTTGGTACTGACTCCGTCGCGTGGGTTGGAATACTTGGGCTTGGTCCTGGACACGGAACGGGTGAAGGTGTTTCTCCCTGTCGCCAAGGTCTTGACGCTCCAAGTGACGGTGCGGACCCTGCTGTCCCAGCGGTGGTCCTCTCTCAGATTCTACATGCTGGTGTTGGGGCTGATGGTCTCCTCCCTCGAGGCGGTGCATTATGCCCAGAGTCACACCCGGCCCCTGCAGCGGGCACTCCTGCTGCGGTGGGACAAGTCTCCGCTATCCCTGGATCGGGTGATCAGGTTGAATCACCGAACTCGAGGCTCCATCACCCGGTGGCTACGGGCCCCGGCCTTGGAGCTGGGAAGTCAGGGGCAGGGGAGGGGTCCTGGGGAGGCTGTTAAAAGATATGGGACTCTGAGTCTGTCATTCCCACTATGCTCAAGGCACGCAAGGCCACTTCGCGGAAGATCTATCCCCGCAGCTGAAAGGCTTATATTGCTTGGTGCAAGGCAGGGGGTTGGGACCCCCGTTCGTTCTCGGTGGCTCGGGTGCTGGCCTTCCTTCAGCAAGGCCTAGATCACAAGTTGGCATTGAGCACGCTTAAGGGGCAGATTGCTGCCCTGGCGATTCTTTTTCAGCGTCCCTTGGCGACGCATTCTCTGATTCGTACATTGTCCAGGGGGCTCGTCATGTCGCTCCCCAGATACGGTCACCTTTGGCGCCTTGGGACCTTCTTCTGGTCCTCTCAGTGCTTCAGAAGCCGCCTTTTGAAAAGGTCAGGGAAATTTTCCTGCAGCTGCTTTCGAGACAGTGGTTTTCCTGGTGGCTATTACATCCACTAGGTGGGTGTCTGAGCTGGCGGCTCGGTCCTGTAGGTCTCCGTACTTGGTCCTACATGGGGACAAGGCGGTTCTGCGCCCCTCTCCTTCCTTCTCCTTCCTTCTTACCGAAGGTGGTCTCTTCTTTTCACATCAATGAGGACGTGTCTGCGCCCGTCTCATTCTAAGGAGGTCGTTTTGCACTCCCGGGATGTGGTTAGGGCTCTGCGGGTGTTTTAGGCGACCACAGCCTCTTTTCGAAGGTCGGATGCGCTGTTTGTTGCGGTGGATGGTCCGCGCAAGGGACTGGCGGCCTCGCTGGCCACCATTTCCCGATGCATATGTCAGATGGTGACCCGTGCGCATGCTGTTCGGGGCCAGGAGCCCCTGTCTCCGGTCATGGCTCACTCTACCAGGGCGTTTAGTGCTTCCTGGGCTTTCCGACAATCAGGCGTCTGTTTGTCAGGTGTGCAAGGCGGCCACTTGGACCTCGGTGCACACTTTTTTTGTTCAACATTTTACAGAGTTGGTGTTGCAGCGTCCTCGGATGCTGCTTTTGGCCACAAAGTTTTGCAGGCGGTGGTGGAGATGAGTCTGGCACCTCCCGGAGAACTCGGTTGGGTACTGTTGTTGTTGCCCACCCCTCGTTGTGACACTGCTTTGGGACATCCCCACATGTCAAGAATGAGAGGCTGCGTCTGTCAATGAACGAAAGAGATTCATTCATTGACAGACGCAGAACCCACCCCTCTTTGAGTTTGTACTGCTTGTTACGAACTGGCTTGCTGAGCAGGGCAGGAGGGGTTATGCTGAGTGAGGACAGCCCCCTGAGAGGGGCTGTATCTGCTTTTAGCTGAACTACCTTCTGCCTAGTCCGCTCCTAGTGAAAGGTGCATAAACCCCACATTTCAAGAATGAGAGGCTGCGTCTGTCAATGAACTCAGAGAAAAGGATTTTACGGTAAGTCAAAAAAAATCCTATTTTTTTGACTTGCCATAAAATCCATTTCTCTTGAGTTCATTGACGGACGCAGCACCCACCCCTCAAGGATGTACTGCTTGTTACTGAGTGTGCTTAGCAGGGTGGAGGGGTTATACCAAGTGAGGACCGCCCCCTGGGAGGGGCTGTGTCTTTTAGCTGAACTGTGTTCTGCCTAGTCCACTTCTAGTGATAAGGTGGATAACCCCATATGTCATGAAGAGCTGCTGCGTCAGTCAAACTCAGAGAAATGGATTTTACGGTAAGTCAAAAAATCCAGTTTGTTTTTTTTTAGTTTTGGAGAGAGTGGAGGTTGATTAGAACAACTGTCAGTTTTTATTGCTGTCTGTGTCCCCATTAATTAGATTCACCCTCTCTATTTGTCCAATTTACCATTGTTAAAAGTAAAAGAAAACCCCAAATTTTGAGTTGTCCCCAGGAAAGTAATAGAGGGGACATCTTCCAATGAGGACACTAGTTCTGACTACCTGGGGGGTCCCCATAGAAATCTCTTAATTTGCAGGGATTTCCTCTCTTCCTCTTTGGCTATGGGACAGGAAGTGAAGGAAAATCTCAAACGGGACACAAAGTGCCAAAAATAAAATCTGACAGGCTTTATTACCCTCCCTTACTCTATCCAAAATGAAAAAAAAAAAGTTTTGCCTATAGTTCTACTTTAACATAATTTGTGCTAAATCCTTTGAGATCACATTGGTGTCTTCTCCATGCTACTAAAGCCCATAGATACAAGGCCTTCAACCAAACAGTTTAGTCATGCTGCTTCTGGTGCCTAGCACTGGCAGATATCACTCAAGGTAGTGCATATAATTTTGTGAACCCGCCAAGTCATACAAGTCATGTAGTCTGGGAAATGGTGGCTTAGTCCTTTCATGCCAAGACTTGGAGAATGTCCTATTGCATGTCTTGAGAGCCACTTTTTTTATTTTTCTCGAGCAAGTCTAGAAAAGTGGTATGCTTTTAGGCAAAATTGAGTTTACCTTTTTACTGTGTATTTGAAAAGTTACATGGCACACAGTTCCTAAGAGATCTTACAGTCTAGTTTCCCTTTTACAGTTGATGAAAGATATACTCATTTGTGCCAGTCCTCATGTAAGTGGACTTTGCTTTGCATCAGACTCCAATGTGCTGCAAGGCTAGAGTGCTCATCAAACTTTTTCTGATAGACTTGTGTCAACATTAACAGACCTCATGATATAGGAAAGCAAAAATTTTTTTAGTTGTGGTTCTGTTTGAAATTTGAATATATCCTTGAACACAGTTCTAGCCCTGTATGGGCAACACTGATTTTTATATATTTGCAGGTAAAGGATTGGCCAGTGTACCAACAAACTAAATTTTTGCTAAATGTTGGCTGGTAAAATTCTCTACTAATTCTGTTTCAAGCTCCAGTGATATACACTGGTCTGAGTTCACTAGGCATTCACACATAATGCTGATCTTTCTGACAGTGTGATGTAAGGATTTTAACTAGAGAACTGGAGTTGTGATGCTCCAAGGGTAGGCTTTTAGGGGAATGGGCAGAGGCAGGATTTTAAGAGAAGTGTGTTTTTTTTGGATGTCTGCAGCATCATCAATCCCCTGCTCTCTCGAAGACTGAGAACTGAGCAATCAAAGACCGCTGATAGCTCAGTTCTGAGTGCTCCATGAGCAGAGAGCTGGTGACTCAGCTGCCGTTGTCTGCTCTGCCCCTGGCTCAGGATGTTGGTGGCTTGCTGAGAGGCTGAGCTGGGTGTTCCAGGCTTCTGGGTGAATCCGGACCATATGGTCACAATCTTTCCCCAGCCTGGACAGGCTCTGTCGGTTGCAAACGGGTCACACAACGACCTGTACACCGGTGATCCACAAAAATACAGCCAAATGAGCCAAAAGTGTCACTTCAGCTCATTTTTAATTGTACAGATGTTTAAACCTAATCTAAAGTTATACTTTGCTGTCAGTATGTTTTTCTTTAGAGTATGAAAGTTGGAAAGGTCTTATTTAGCCGAGTATGTCAGAATTTTTCTCTTCCTCCCTCCTCTGATCAAGGTGTCCGAATCTTCTTCTTTCCCCAGATCACGAGTCGTCTCAGTGGTGTTATGACAACTTCATTAACTACAGGTCCCTGATGTCTGCAGACAATGTACGGCAGCAGCTGTCACGAATCATGGACAGATTTAACTTGCCGCGGCGAAGTACAGACTTCACAAGCCGGGATTATTACATTAATATTAGAAAAGCTTTGGTTACCGGCTATTTTATGCAGGTACGTCTGAATGTCTGTAGAAGGAACTTTGAATTCCTGCCTTTGAGGTAGAGCTCAGATGGGAAATTGCATAAACGATTATGAGAGTGACTAAAATCATATAACAAGGTCTTTTAGGAATTCGTATGTGAGAACTGGAGGGACTTGAGAAAGTACAAGCAATTAACTCCACATAAATGGATCTTGGCCTCCCTACTGATCTGTGATATGAAGAAATTAACTCCTGATGTTCATGTTGACTCATGCTCTTGTTTTGCTTTTTCAGTCACTTGAATTAGATGAAATTACCTAGCATATGGCACACTGTCAAGTATGTCACCTCATATTTAGATGAGTGCTTCATGCACAGAAATGTATCCATGGTCTACTGGGAATTTTTCATAAAGGCCTGCTCAAGATGTGTTTCTTCTGAATCCCTGACATTAGCATGTCCGAATAATATTAACTTGCTAACCTATATATTCAGCCCACATAACTTTACTTACTCCAGGGTCATTCATAGAAGAAATAGTAAAAGCATATTGAGAGACCCTTTCTGTCATTACCTATAATTTGAGCTTGTATCACTGTGGTCACTTTAATGCAGCTAAATCAACAGTGCTGGAAACGTCCATGTATCTACGATGCAGGGGCTTTTAGCATTGATTAACGCCTTCCCGCTTTAACGAGGCCCCAGATGTGTACAGTCGGTGGCACAGGGTTAAATAAGTAATTGGTAAACTGCCTCCTATTGAAAATGGTTTATAGGTGGATATCTAGTCAATGAAGTTAGAACTCATGAATTTCCTGTTTGCAAATTTTCTCTACATCATTGACCCAAGGACGCGGGGTCAGCAATCAGGCAGGCAGCTAGTATTTTCACTTTCAATAGATTTTTATTGAAAATAAGTGTAAAAGGACTGTTTGTAATTGCCGAGATGGTGTTGCAGGGCAGCTAATATTTTCAAATGGACAGGATAGACTTGGCAGCCCAATGTGCTGAGGGATCTGTAATTCCCCTCTGCAGCTCATTCTTTTCTGTTCTACAGCTGCATTTGATGTGTGGTGAACAAAATTTATGTTTGTGCCCTAATTTATGGTTATTCAGGTAAAGTGGCCTGGTATATAAGGTTTTTTTAGACATTCCAGCTGATAATTGTTTACATTGTAAACTGAAACCACTGGTCTTTAAAGCAGAGTTCCAGTTATTTTTAAGTTTATTAAAAAATCAGCTACAAAGTGTAGTTCCTGACTTTTAATAAACACACACTCACCTGTCCCATGATCCAGTGATGCGGCTGCTCCTCTCCCCAGCGCCGGCCTCACTAATGTGGGCACCCGGCTATGACAGATTGCGGCTTCACAGCCGGGTGGGCACTGCGCGAGGAAGGGGGAGAGGAGAACTTCCGCTCGAGTTGCCTAGGCGGCCCAAGCGTAAGTGGGAGCTGGGTACCTGTCAAAACTAGGTACCCACTCTCTACCTCCCAAACAATGACATGTCAAATGTGGCATGTAAGGGGATGAGGCGTGCTTTTGGGTGGAACTCTGTTTTAAGCACTTTCTGGCCACCTACCGCAAATGTATTGTGACAGAGCGGCCCAGCTGTGCTGGATCATGTACATGTACACGATCCGGCACTTCCAGCCCCGTTCGTCTGCCTCCCTGGCTGTGCAGTCATTCACTACAGCACAAGCTGATCAGCAAGTCCCGTCCAATGATTTATGACCGGAACCCATTTAGCGAATGACAGAAGAAAGCTCTGTGTTGGTAAAAAAACAGAGCTTTCTACAGATGGCAGCGATGTGCTGTTTTTTTTTTTTCCTCCCTGCTAAGCAAAAATGTTTCAAAAATTTTCTTCCCCCCCCCCCACATTTATACAATAAAAAAAAAACTGGTAATCAAATGCCACCAAAAGAAAGCTCTATTTCTGTGAAAAAATGATACAAAGTTCATTTGGGTACAGCGTTGCATGACTGCGCAATTGTCAGTTAATGTAGCACATTGCCGCATAGCAGAAAATAGCGGGGTCGTAAAGGGGGTAAAATCTTCCGGAGCCGAAGTGGTTAAAGTATCACTACCTTACCTTCAGGGATATTTACATAGCCTCCCCCATGCAATGACAGCACTTATGGCATCTCATTGTGCTGTGTCAAAGCCATTTTATCGCAGATGAGCAGGATTAGCTGAATTACAAAAAAAAAAAAAATCTTCAGTACATATGAGCAAAGAGGTTAGCTGTGTAGAGAGATCCCTTCTTACCTTCATTGCAACTATGTGACCACCAGCTTTGGGCTGGGACCTCCACACGTCAACTTCCAGTTGTCAACCACAATTTGTTGAAAGTATTGTGTAGAACATTGGTTCTCAACCCTGTCCTCAAGTACTCCAACCAGGCCCATGTTTTGGGAATTTCTCTTGGATAAATTAGCTGTCCAAAATACCAAGCCATTGACTGATTTTAAAGCACTTGTGCAAGATAAAGAAAAACCTGCAAACATGGTCTGTTGGGGTTACTTGAGGACAGGGTTGAGAACTACTGGTGTAGAACTCTCCATTGCTGTGGTGCAGAAAGCAATGGTCTGTTACACAGTAGCTAAGCGCTTTAGCGCTGCTGGTGGTGCTCGCTATAATGAGAGCTCGTTGGGGTACAGTAGGATTCCATGACCATGTTGTGAGCAAAGGCTTAGTGTCAACACATGTTTGTTTTATTCCACTAATAATTGCCTCTTTCCACTAACCTATTTACAGACCTTCCAAGTATACCTGTCCATGGATTTAGCTTATATTAATATTCTTAAAAACCAGTGTCCTTTTTATTAAGTTGCATTTCAGGGATGGCAGTGTTGTTCTTCGACATACTGTTGACATCTGTGCAACTGTATGAGTCTTATGATTATTGACTGTGAAAGGATTTGTCTGTGCCCTTCAGCAATGAAGTGTAAATAACCTTCACTATCTATGTGTACCTTTTTATTGAGCAGCTTTGTAAGAATTATAATCCTTTTAATTCTAACAGTTGGGTTTATCTTCTCTCGTAAGGTGGCGCATTTGGAACGGACTGGCCATTATCTGACCGTGAAAGACAACCAAGTCGTACAGTTACATCCCTCAACAGTTCTTGACCACAAGCCTGAGTGGGTCTTGTATAACGAATTTGTGCTTACAACAAAGAACTACATCCGCACATGCACAGACATAAAGCCAGAATGGTATGTTTTTAAAGCCTCATAGCTCTGCTATATTTTGGCAAACTTTTTTTTTTTTTTTGTCTCTCCCCCCCTCCCTTCATTATACTTTCCTAGGTGGATGCAGCATCGGGGTCTGATGCGATCGAACACCAGCTCGGTTCTTCCAACTCCCCGAGCAGAGAGCTGGTGACTGGTGGATCCCGACTCTCATGGTCGTGGTGCCTGGACTGATTCCTGTGAAGTCAGTAGAGAGTGGACTTCAGTCCGTGCTCTGCTGAAAACGGGTCACAGGAATGCAAAACGATTTGCACTCCTGTGATCCATAGGAAAAGTACAGCTAAAGAGCTTTGGCTAGACTTCTCCTTTTAAAGCATTTGTTACCACCCCAAAAAAAAAAACAGATCCTTTTCTCTTAAAGCGTGAATAACAGCACAGTGCTTGTGCTGTGTAATTTGACCCCTTCTATCACCTAAAAATATTTGGCTGTTCCTGCCTGATTTTGCCCTCCCTCCTGTAAACTGACCACAGTTTATCATGGCTGCTGAGCCCTGACACCCTGATCAGTTTAGGCCCCTTTCACACTTGTGCGACTTGTTCTGTCACTTGGCACTGCAAAGTCGCATGACAAGTCATTGTCCATGATTTCCAATGAGTACCATTCACATCTGTGCGACTTCAAGTCACAGCAACTTCAAAGTAGTCCCTGCACTACTTTGGTCTGACTTTGATGCTATTTGAGGTCCATAGACCTCAAGATTACACGGGCATTGCTTAGTCGCATCAAAATAGTGGCTTAAAATTGCGGCAAAAATCACGCGACTTTCAGGTCGCACAATTATGAAAAGGGCCTTGCATGCCTCCATCCGCAGCCCTCCTCTCTGCTCTCCCCCCTCCTCTCCCCTCCCTGCCTGTCAGCTTCGTCCACTCCCCAGCCCTCCCCTCCTGCTGCTGTCATAACTACACTATAAACATACAATCCCCTCTGTAAAATAACATTGTGTCCCAGTGTCTGTTATATAAAAAAAAATGCCAATCTGTACCTATAGCAGAGCGGCTCCTGACGCTCATGTGACTCCTCAGCTATCTCTCCTCCCCAGCTGACATCTGCCGGAGTTCTTGGCCCCGCCCACTATAGCTGTCAGGAGGGGAGAGAGCCGAGGAGTCGCGTGAACACTGGGAGGCGCTGTGATAGAAGTTACAGATTGATATATATATATATATATATATATATATATATATATATATATATATATATATATATATATATATATATATACATATACATATATATATATATATATATATATACCCCAGTGTCTGTTATAATATATATAGTATATAACAGAATATAAAAATATATATATATATATATATATATATATTCTGTTATATACTATATATATTATAACAGACACTGGGGCACATAATGTTCAGGGGGGATTGTATGGTTATAGTGTAGTGGCTTAACCACTTTAAGTACAAACTCCTAATTGCCTGTGTAATATAGAGATTACGGCATACTACATTTCTTTACCTTACTTTGCTGTGAGTGTTTTAGTGGGGTCGACAGGGAGCATGTTGGCACCCCTGTGGTTGTGCAAAACCCTTGCCCGACATATCATTAGAGAGGGAAGGTTAACTTTATCAAACCTAAAGAGTGCTAGGGATGCCTACATTTTTACCAAAAGCTTTGTGCAGGCATTTATGAAAACGTTCTCCTGGTTTTTGGGGACAGGCTGTAAAGTGTGACATTTATATCAGCTCTCTTAAAATGAGTAAACTCACTGATCGCATGTTAACCACTTAAGGACCAGCCTTTTCTGACACTTGTTTACAAGTAAAAATATGTATTTGTTGCTAGAAAAATGCTTGGAACCCCCAAACATTATATATATTTTTTTTCTTAGCAGAGACCCTAGAGAATAAAATGATGGTCGTTGCAATTTTTTGCCACACGGTTTTTGTGCAGTGGTTTTTCAAACACAATTTTTCTTTGGAAAAAAATACACTTTAGTGAATTTAAAAAAAAATAAAAAATTGAAAGCCACCTAACCTATATCCCAATTTTTTGGGGAAAAATTATACACAAGAGGGCTCAAACACCTAGTGCATTACCACAAAAAAAAATTATTAAAAGCACATGACAGTGTTATACTCACAAAGTGGGAATAAAATCAAGCATGCCGTATACAACACGCTAACTGGAGAAACAGGTGACTATGGCCACACGGTGGAAAACAAGTGTTTCATGGGACAGACCTCCTTCCTCCGAGCTCTGAGTGTTGCGGTTATCACTTTTATTTGCAAGTCCTGCGCCTGAGGGTAAAGACAATATTTAACATCAAACAAATGACGTATTTTTCCCAGCTAGGCGATTGGCAAGTGGTTAAACATAGTGAATCCTCTAGAACAGTACAGCAGTGACCGCCAGGCATTCTGGATGCCATCCTGGCACCTCCAGAATGTGTGGTGTGTGTGCGCGTTTGGCTTGCCATTGCAGCGCAGTCTCGTTGACCTCAAAGGGTGAGTTTGACAGGCGATGCAGCCTTTCAAACTCTGCAAGCCAAGTTAAAACTGTCGCAGTCCTGAAGCAAAGCATCACGGCTTGTGTACCGCTTGTATGCCTTCATAATGACCTTTGTCTAATCTAGGGGGAAGGGGTCCCCAATCAAATATATCATATAAAAGGGTCTTTCTTGCAGATAACATTGTTTTTAAAGAGGATTTTTTTCCCCTTATACTTTTAAAATTCTCTTTTCCACTCTTCAGGTTGGTGAAAATCGCTGTCCAGTACTATGATATGGGCAATTTCCCTCAGTGTGAAGCAAAGAGGCAGCTGGAACGGATCATTGCCAAACTTCAAACCAAGGAGTACTCCCAGTACTGAGGATGAGTGAACATCAGCTATTCTCCAGCATTGCTTCTGGAGAGACAATGGACTGATAAATGTGTATCTTATGTGATGGTTCAGTGATGGCCTTTATTTGAAAGCTTTTAATTTTTTTTTTTTTTTTTCCATGACGGTAAATCTGACACACTTTCATAAATGAAACATTTATGGTTCCCCTTTGTGTTGACACTGTAGCTCGTACTGGAAACGATCAATGTTTTGCAGTTTATTGGAAGTAGTTCTATATATATATAACAATGCTATAAGCATTTCTCTAGAAATGTCTGAAAATGCTTCTCCAATGTTATCGGACTGTGTTCTGCATGAAGTGTAACTGTTGACATTCCTTTTTAGAAGTTGTGAAATGTTACAACTTGTGCATCTGTAGACCCAACCATCGGCCTCAGTGTGGAGGCACTGGCTTCAATAAAGTCTATTTATACTAAGTGCTATTCATTAAAACAAAAGAACGTTCCATATACAGTCAGTTTGAAGCCCTGGCATGGGGACAAAAAATGTATTGAATCTAAGCTTCTGGCACCATGGTTGGTGGCTGTAGAATTCAAGGGTCTCCACAAGCTAGCACTATTTAAAAGTATCCCTTCTGTTTAGGTTTTCCCGGAAAACATTTGCAATCAAACATGAATATTATCCCTTTATATCACTATATTTGTGTACATTCGCATTTAAAACAGTATCACTCTTCATAACTTTTTTCCTAAATTTGCATTTTCATAAATTTTTGTAAAGCTAAAACTAAATGGTGATTTTAATTGCTAGCTAGCCAGAAGTTTAACTCCCCTGTTTCTGTGTTGAAATTCATACAATGCAAATAAAGTTATTTAATATCAAGCAATTAACCCTCTTCCTGACAAGCTATCTTGCCAGGCAGGCGCAACATAGGACAATTTGTTGCTTTGTTAATATTAGTAGCCTTGAGCCTAAATTATAAAAATGGATTACAGGTTCACTTTAAGACCAATGCAATAGGTGTCTGACACTGACTTAATTTAGACTCTGTATGGAAAATAGCATTAGGTTTTCCAACAAAGCGCATGGCAAATGAGTTTCTTAATGTCCCAAGATACAAGCATATTGAATTTGGTGCAATGTAATTGTGTACCTCTGATAAACAGGCAATATGCTAAATGAATGAGTTGACCTTTCAACCTATACAGAATCGAGAGGTCAGATAGACTGAATGGAATTGGTTTAGGTGCTTATGGCTGAAGGTGCGTTGCATATCACGGTTCCAAGATCTTGTGTTCAGGTGTTGGATAGGCATACAATGCCCGCAGTAATGTTAGGCAATGCCTCTTGTTTGAGTAGAGGAGGCTATTCCAATTAAGCTAATGTCATTTCCAGGTCAGTGAGCAAATTGAGTCATATGTCAGATGGCCTCGTACAATTCTGTGATCCAGAGGATAACTACCTCTCCAATGTACAATGGCTTTCGGATTTAAAGAACTTCAGATAATAGTCATTTCATTATAAATCTTTGTTCAATTACTTTGCTATGGATACTTGTGTTTTTGTTCATAGCAACCTACAAAATAAAGATTTTTTTTTTTTTGTCCATAGATTGCTAGTCAAGGAAATGCGATCCAAAAAATATCCAGTATGCTATTACCCTAGCCTTGGTTAAAAGTGAACTTTTGCTAAAATCTATGAATAATGGTGGAAGTAAAGGTTAGGAATTGCAACAGAAAAAGCAATATGTTATTACAGAATTAGCCTAAAAGGTTGTAAAATCAATTCTCTTAATTGTACAGAACACAGGCAACTTATTCATACACCATGGGTTATAGGCTTGTACCCACAGGTGATTGCACACTGGTATGCAATTAAGGATACAGTGCATCCAGAAAAGTATTCATAGTGCTTCACTTTTTCCACATTTTATGTTGCAGCCTTATTCCAAAATTGATTCAATTCATTATTTTCTTCAAAATTCTGCAAACAATACCCCATAATGACACCATGAAAGGAAGTTTGTTTGAAATCTTTTCATTTTTTATTTTTAATACATTTGCAAAAATCACATGTACATAGGTATTCACAGCCTTTGCTCAGTACTTTGTTGAAGCACCTTTGGCACCAATTACATTCATAACAAGCTACAAGCTTGGCACACCTATTTTTGGGCAGTTTCCCCCATTCTTCTTTGCAGCACCTCTCAAGTTCCATCAGGTTGCATGGGGAGCATTGGTGCACAGCCTTTTTCAGATCTCTCTAGAGATGTTCAGTCGGGATCCAGCCTGGCCTCTGGCTACTCAAGAACTTTGTGTTGTCCTCTAGCCACTCCTTTGTTATCTTGTCTGTGCTTGGGGTTGTTGTGAACCTTCGCCCCTGTCTGAGGTCCAGAGCGCTCTGGAGCAGGTTTTCATCAATGTGTCTACATTGCTGCATTCATCTTTCCCTCGATACGGATTAGTCTCCCAGTTCTTGCTGCTGAAAAACATCCCCACAGCATGATGCTGCCACTACCATGTTTCACGGTAGGGATGGTGTTGGCCAGGTGATCATGTTTTTGAAGTGATATGATATGGAGGACAGTCTTACACCATACAATGCAATGTGCTTTGTCAGGGATATGCAAGTAGTGGACCTCCAGCTGTTGCAGAACTACAAGTCCCATGAGGCATAGCAAGACTTACAGCCACAAGCATGACACCCAGAGGCATGATGGGACTTGTAGTTTTGCAACAGCTGGAGGTCGAATTGCATATGCCTGTGGTATTTTGTCATTGATATATATACTGTATATGGTTTGCAACATGTTATTGATATGTTTACAACCTCATGTATGTACCTATTGCTATATGTCTTGTTTATCATGGTTAAGAGAATAAACATACGCTTTTTAAATATTGACTAATTTGCTAGCCATGTCACACATGCCTCGTTTAAATTTCCGTCCTCTTATATTTGCCAGGCGATGAGCAGTGCCTGGTTTCCTTCAGACATGATGCTTGCCTTTCAGGCCCAAGAGTTTAATCTTTGTTTTCATCTGAACAGAGAATTTTGTTTCTCATGGTCTGAGAGTCCTTCAGGTGTCTTTTGGTAAACTCCAGACGGGCTGTAATGTTCCTTTTACTGAGGAGTGGCTTCCGTCTGGCCACTCTACCATACAGGCCTGATTGGTGGAGTTCTGCAGAAATGGTTCTTCTGGAAGGTTCTCCTCTCCACAGAGAAACACTGGAGCTCTGTCCGAGTGACCATCGGGTTCTTGGACTCCTCCCTGACTAAGGCCCTTCTCCCCCGATCACTGTTTGGCCAGGCGGCCTGCTCTAGGAAGATTTCTGGTGGTTCCAAACTTTTTCCATTTACGAATGATGGAGGCCACAGTGTTCATTGGGACCTTCAATGCTGCAGAAATTTTTCTGTACCCTTCCCTAGATCTGTGCTTCGATACAATCCTGTCTTGGAGGTCTACAGACAATTCCTTGGACTTCGTGGCTTAACAGTGCACGTCAGACCACAAACCAATTGGTGGGACCTTATATAGACAGGTGTGCCTTTTCAAATCATGTCCAATCAACTGAATTTCACCACATGTGGACTCCAATCAAGTTGTAGAAACCTCAAGGATGATCAGTGGAAATGGGATGCACCTGAGCGCAATTTTAAGTGTCATGGCAAAGGCTGTGAATACTTAAGTACATGTGATTTTTATTTTTAATAAATTAGAGATTTCAAACCAATTTCTTTCACATTGTCATTATGGGGTATTTATTGTTTGTAGAATTTGGAGGAAATTGATGGATTTAAATTTGGAATAATGCTGTTAACATAAAATGTGGAAAAAGTGAAGCACTGTGAATACTTTCTGGATGCACTGTATATATACCTCCACTATAACCCTACCCACTCTGTGAGGGCTTATTATTGCCTTTTTTTTGCTTGTCTCTGAAGGTGATGGTTTCTTCACAAAAGTCTATCTCCCAGTGTGTTCACAAAGGTCTTATCTTAGCATGCTTTCTTACCTTCTCAGAATTCAGGGCACTTAAGTGACAAGCTGTCTTTGACATTTCCCCTGAAGGATTCAACTGTTGGCAAATGTCCAAAAGACAATTCAGCTACTCCAGGCCTGTGGCTGGATGATAATTTCAACAAATCTGCTCTCCAGCATTCCATGTGCCTAGAATTCTTGGGTCTGATCCTGGACTCGTCTCAAGCAAAAGTCTGTTCCAAAAAAAGTTTTCTCTAAGAGCTCATACTTGATAGAGGAGATCCAATAGGAATTTCACAGGCAGATTTCACTATGAGAGTTTCTGGGTCTCCTTTTCCCAGGCAGTACCTTTCACTCAATGCCGCTCAAGAACTCTCCAAAACCTTGTCGGCATGGAAAAAGCAGGCTCTTCTGGCCCTTACCCATACTCCTAAAAAGTTACACAACCACTTCTTGGTGAATCACCACTCCAGCTCTAACTGGTAAAACCTTTCCTTCCCTACCTTTGGAAGGTTGTTACAACAGATGCAAGTCTGGCAGGTTGGGGTGGAGTCTTTCAATTGTAGGCAATTCAGGGAATATGGTCAAGCGCGGAAACCACACTCTTAAGCACACAATGCAAATTTCAGATGGGAATTTTCATTCGACGGCCGATCATCCAAAATTCTTACCGTTAGTATGCTCCTTTCGACAGCCGATTTTTTTTTTGTGAGACAAGCTGCTTGTGCAGACTAGAAATTTTATCTCAATCGTTCATTGGCGGACGCAGCCTCTATTCTTGACGTGGGGTTTATACACCTTTCACTAGGAGTGGACTAGGCAGAACGTAGTTCAGCTCAAAGCAGACACAGCCCCTCCCAGGGGGCAGTGCTCACTTGGCATAACCCCTCCTGCCCTGCTCAGCAACTCAGTTTTTTTTCTGCCTAGTGCAAGGAGTAGGACCTGGCTCCCTGCTGGGATCTGCGGTTCCCCATTCTTTTTCTCAAGATTTCTGATGAAGAATGCAATCAAGTAGCCGGCTGGGTGACAGGCTGGATATCCTAGATCCAGGGAGTCTCCCCAGCGCGGCCGAATGATGCGAGCTGACCCTTAGCTACACACGGGGTTGTCTGCGTCAGGCCTCATTCTGTGCGAGGTGGCCGGCGGGTTAAATGTCCCGCCAGCACACCTAGGACCAGGGAGCGCTGGGACCTGTGGTTCCGCTGCAGTTTGACGGCCATCCTGGAGGGATTCTTCTCCCGGGTAAAGCCGATCCATGACCGTGGGGTGGCAAGCAAGTGGCCACCCCCTCCCCCGTCCTCTAGTGAGGACTCGGAGCCTGAGGGGGGCTCCGCGGTGTCGTGAACCCCCCCTGGAGCTGTCGGAAGGTGAGCTCGGGGACCCCTTTGATGAAGAGGAGGAGCCCTCGGGGGGCCACCGTGGCTCGTGAGCAGGCTCTGGTGGGCGCATTGGTCTCAGCGGTTCGTGAGACGCTAAAGCTGGGCCCGGCTGCGACACGGGGCACGCCGTACGTTTTTGGGTCGCATAGGCCGGCCCGGTCACCTAAGGTGTTCCCTTATTTGTCGTACTTTGACCAGTTTGTTTACAAGGAGTGGCGACAACCTCGGTTCGTTCGCCATGCCTAAATGTTTTTCTGTGCATTATCCATTTGAGGATACCCTGTTGCAGAAGTGGAAGTCCCCGACGGTTGACGCGCCGGTGGCTCGTCTAAACAAAGCGACCACTATTCCGATGGAGGGCTCTCCATCCAAGGACCCGGCTGACAGGAGAACTGAGGCAGTGTCCAAGGCTATGTTCCTGGTCGCGGGGTCGGCCTTGCGGCCGGCACTGGCATCTGCACTGGTGGCACAGGCGCTTACGGAATGGGCAGCCATTGTGCACCAGGCTTTGGTGACTCTCCAGGCCCCCCCGGAACCTGTGCAGATGGCGGACCAGCTGATTCATGGCCTTAAGTACCTCTGTGGTGCAGCCCTCGACATGGCTCCCATGCTGTTCAAATTGCCCATGTTTGCAATCGTCATTAGACGTCTGCTGTGGCTTAGATGCTGGTCAGGAGACCAGGCGTCAAAGAAGGGCCTGACAGACCTGCTGTTTGAAGGGGGTCACCTCTTTTGGAGCTTCCCTCGATGAGATAATCAAGGATTACATTAGGGGAAGAGTACATTCCTCCCGGAGCCCAGAAGGGGCAAGGAGCCCCGGTGCAGGGCAGGCCCTTCCTTCTCTACTCAAGAGGTTTTTTCCGTGGGGGCCAGAAGCGTCCCTGGTAGCGTAAGGCCGAAATTGAAGTCCTCCTCATGATGGGTCGCCCCCACCCACGATTTGGATGGGGGGGCTCTTGCGGTTCGCAGACCGGTGGACCTCGCACATCTCGGATCTCTGGGTGCGCAAGGTGGTTTCGTCAGGATACGAGATCCGTACCCAGCCCCCGAACAGGTTCTTCGCCTCCAATCTGAGGCTTCCCTCGGGCCACGGCAGGCCCTGTTCAGGGCCGTGCAAGTTCTGCTCCATCAGGGGGTGATTTTTTCCGGTCCCCTCGGCGCAACGTTTCCACGGTTTTTATCCCTATCTTTTTGTGGTTCCGAAAAAAGATGGGGTCAGGCCTGTCTTGGACCTAAAGGCCCTCAACTTCTTTGTGAGGGCGCGGAAATTCAGAATGGAATCTGTCTGCTCTGTGGTGGCGGCGCTTCGTCAGGGAAACTTCTTAGCCTCCCTGGACATCAAGGACACGTATTTACACGTGCCCATATGCGCGCATCACCAGCACTTCCTGCACTTTGCGGTGGGGGATCTCCACTACCAGTTTGTAGCCCTTCCGTTCGGCCTGGCCTCAGCCCCATGGGTTTTCACCAAGCTTCTAGCCCCAGTACTGACCCTGCTGTGGCAGAGGGGCATAGCAGTGGGGGCGTATCTCGACGGTCTCCTCCTGCGGGCGGAGTCGGCCTCAGCCCTGATGGACAGTGTGGACATCACCCTCGGTTTCCTGCGGGACTTCGGCTGGGTCATCAACCTTCCGAAGTCGGTACTGACTCCGTCGCATCAGTTGGAATACCTGGGCTTGGTCCTGTACACGGAGCGGGCGAAGGTGTTTCTCCCTGCTGCCAAGGTCCTGACTCTCTAAGTGGCGGTGCGGGCCCTGCTGTCCCAGCGGTGGTCCTCTCTCAGATTTTACATGTGGGTATTGAAGCTGATGGTCTCCTCCTTCGAGGCGGTGCATTATGCCGAGTCTCACCCGGCCCCTGCAGTGGGCAATCCTGCTGCGGTGGGACAAGTCTCTACTATCCCTGGATCGGGTGATCAGTTTGGATCACCGGACTCGAGGTTCCCTCACCTGGTGGCTGCGGGCCCTGGCCTTTCAGCTGGGGAAGTGTTTTTTTCCCCGTGGATTTGACGGTGATCACGACAGATGCTAGCCTTTGCAGCTGGGGAGGCTGTCGACCCAGGGCCGCTGGTCTCCGGAAGAGTCCCGTCTCCCGATCAACGTGCTGGAACTGCGAGCGATCAGGCTTTGCCTCTCCCACTGGTCGGGAAGGTTGCACGGGCGTCCTGTTCGGGTCCAGTCAGACGTCACGGCTGTGGCTTACGTGAACCATCAGGGCGGAACGAGAAGCTTGGCAGCGGCATCAGAAGTAGCCCACATTCTGCGGTGGGCAGAGCTTCACGTGCCGGCAATCTCCACCGTTCACATCCTGGGCGTCAAACTGGCAGGCGGACTACCTCACAGGGACCCATCTTGCACCCTGCTTTACCCTCGCTGGCTTTAACGGCCTGGCTATTGAGTCCCAGGTGTTAAAAGATAGGGGACTCTGAGTCTGTCATTCCCACTATGTTCAAGGCGCGTAAGGCCACTTCGCGTAAGATCTATCACCGCACCTGGAAGGCTTATATTGCCTGGTGCAAGGCGGGGGGGATGAAACCCCTGTTCTTTTTCGGTGGCTCGCGTGCTGGCCTTCCTTCAGCAAGGCCTAGATCACAAGTTGGCATTGAGCACGCTTAAGGGGCAGATTTCTGCCCTGACAATTCTTTTTCAGCGTCCTTTGGTGACGCATTCCTTGATCCGTACCGTGTCCAGGGGGTTTGTCATGTCGCTCCCCAGGTACGGTCGCCTTGGGACCTTAATCTGGTCCTTTCAGTGCTTCAGAAGCTGCCTTTCGAAAATATCAGGGAAATTTCCCTGCAACTGCTCTCGCAGAAAGTGGCCTTTCTGGTGGCGATAACATCCGCTAGGCGGGTGTCTGAGCTGGCGGCTCTGTCCTGTAGGCCCCCCATACATGGTCTTACATAGGGACAAGGCGGTTTTGCGCCCTTCTCCGTCCTTCTTACCGAAGGTGGTCTCTTTTCACATCAATGAGGACATTGTCCTCTCTTTGCTGTGTCCGTGCCCGTCTCATCCTAAGGAAGTTGTTTTGCACTCTCTGGATGTGGTTGGGGCTCTGCGGGTGTATTTGGCAGTCACGGCCTCGTTTCGGAGGTCCGATGCGTTCGTTGGATAGGACAGGAGGTGACCCGTGCGTATACTGTTCGGGGCCAGGAGCCCCCCTTTCCTGTCACGGCTCACTCTACCAGGACAATTAGTACTTCCTGGGCTTTCCGACACCAGGCGGCGGTTTCTCAGGTGTGCAAGGCGGCCACTTGGTCCTCCGTGCCCACTTTTTCTAAGTTTTACAGAGTTGATGTTGCAGCATCTTCCGATGCTGCTTTTGGCTGCAAAGTTTTGCAGGCTGTGGTGTGTCTGGCACCTCCCGGAGAACGCTTTTGTTGGGTACTGTTGTTGCCCACTCTAGGTTGTGACACTGCTTTGTGACATCCCCACATGTCAAGAATAGAGGCTGCGTCTGTCAATGAACGATTGAGAAAATAGGATTTTTTTTACTTACTGTAAAATCCTTTTCTCTGAGTTCATTGACGGACGCAGCACCCACTTTTTTGTTGAGTTTGTACTGCTTGTTACGAATGGAGTTGCTGAGCAGGGCAGGAGGGGTTATGCCAAGTGAGGACTGCCCCCTGGGAGGGGATGTGCCTGCTTTGAGCTGAACTATGTTTTGCCTAGTCCACTCCTAGTGGAAGGTGCATAAACCCCACATGCCAAGAATAGAGGCTGTGTCTGTCAATGAACTCACAGAAAAGGAATTTACGGTAAGTCAAAAAATCCTATTTTTCTTACGGTAACTTAACATCTGATTTTCATACAATTAGTAGTTGCACAATCATGACTACGCGTGCTCAGAAGCTAAAAAATACATACAAAGCTATTCAACTCATTATTTCACTTTTGACATTTAATTTGCCCCCCCCCCCCCACCCCCTGCACAGTAGCTGATACTGGTCACAGCCCTGTCCCTGCATGGGTTGGGGGGGACTGTTTGGTGTGCACAGGCCTGCTTTGGCAGTGGCACGTGCAGGTAGAAGGCAGCATGCAGTGGTGGGCAGCGGCAGGCTCGGCTCCTTTCAGAAGGACGGAGCGGGCAGGTGGTCAGTCCCCCCGGGGTTACCCTCCTGTGGAAGTCTTGGGGTGGGGCGTGCCTTGTCGTCTGGTACTACAGGTCCCAGTTTGAGGGCCATGTTACCAGGATGGGTTTCTATGGCAGCCGATGCAGGTGCCTCCCCACTTGACCTCTCCGTGGCGCTTGGGGACTGTGAGGCGTATGGCGGACCGTACCCCCCTCCTGCCTCTGGGAAGAGTCGCACCCTGATGGGGGCCCACCTTGAGATATCGGATGGTGTGCCCCTGGTTTCCCCGAATAGTTTGGAGGAGTATGCAGCGGTTACTGCGGTGCAAGGGAAGGCACCAGTCAGCGCCCGGATCACAGCGGTGTAGCCGTGGGGTAGCAGCTCGGTCTACCATCGCAGATGTCCTGTGTTCTCGGACATGTTACTTCATGTAGTGGGAAGCCCTGTAGCCCGGCCCGCTTTGCAGGCGGGCCAGCACCGATCTGCCCGGCAGCGGCCCCCTTCTCCCACTGTCAGGAGCCACAAGCTCCCTGTTTGGGGGATACGGCTGGACGCTTGAAGGGAGGGGCCGTATAGCCTGGCCCGTGTGGCTGTGAGTCCCCCAGGTGTCTTACCTGGAGTGGAGCTGCGGGGACTGGGATCGGTCTCAGTCCCCTTTTTCTGTATGTGGGGGCCTGTGGTTAAATTCACTATGTCTCGCCTGATCGTGGCGACCACGATCTCGGGGGGTGGCACTCTGTCCTTAGGCCACGGCTGACAGTAGCGCCGAGTCTGCCTCCAGATCTGGGTTCTGGCAGGGTCAGCTATTGCCCTGTATTGGCTTCCGCTTGGGTGTTGTAAACGCCCTTTGAACGGGCTGAGCTTTCGCACCGCAAAGCCACTAATGCGGGGTTCCTCCTGCATGTGTGGGACGCTCTGGCCGGCCCCTTCAGGGGTTAGATATCTGTGCCCTGGATGCGGCCCCCCTGGTACCTTGTTGATTAGGTCTTCGGGTAGGGTCCTGTCTTTTAGGAAGGCCCTGGTGGTCTTGCCTTTTCAGGTAGGCGGCTCTTGGAGCCACTTTGGATGGTGAGGATCCTTTAGTGGGGAAGAGCTTTTGTCTTCCGCTAGGAGGTAGGGAGCCCTGTTGCACAGGTCACTCCTTTGCGGCCCAGAAGAGGCCTTTTTTCCTTCGTTCCTTCCGCCCATCGGGCTGGGGCTCCCAGCCTTTTCAGGATCCCGCAGGTGGGCAGAAGCGTGCCTGGCAGCATAGGTGCGACAAGCCAGGAGACAAGTCCTCAGTGTGAATGGTTGCCCCCACCCATGATTTGGGTGTGGGAATGCCTGCGGTCAGTGACCTTTCTAAATTACGGACCGCTTGGTGCTCAGGGTGATTTTATCTGGGTACAAAATGGTACTTCGTTCCCGTCCTCCGGGCAGGTTTTTTTGCCCCCATGTATGCAGCTGCGGCCTGGCTGGGAACCGGCTTCGTCAAGGGGTAGATACCTTTTGTCCCGTCCTCGGGATGTCCCCGGGTTTACTCCATCCTGTTTGTGGTCGGAGAGGAACGGGGCTTGGCTGGTATTGGCCCGCTGGCCTTCCACTGCCTTGTACGTGTACGAAGGTTCAAGATGGCGTCTGGCCACCATGATGTGACGACGGTTCACCAGGGAGTTTTTCCTGGCTTATCTTGACATGGCGGATGCGCACCTGCATATCACCGTATGTGCCCTGCACCAGCGTTCCTGCGCTTTGGCGGTCGGGGAGCATCACTACCAGGTCGTGGCTCTCCAGTTTACCTGGCTTTTGCGCCTTGGTCTTTGCCAGCTTGATGGCCCAGGTTCTGGCCCTATTGAGGCTGAGGGGCATCACAGTGGATCTGTACCTGCTCTGGCGAGCGGAGTCGGCTCCAGCCCTGAGGGGTAAAGTGACAATCACCAGGTGCATGCTGTGTAAGTCTGGCTGGGTACTTCTACACTCGGTGTTGGCTTTGACACGCCGTTTGGAGTTTCTGGGTCTGATCCTAGATACAGTCCGGACGGAGGTTTCTTCTTCCTCCGACCAAGCACAGACTGCAGTTGGCGGGTCAGTCCCCGCTGTCCCAGAAGTGGTCCCCCCTGCAAATTGCATGTGGGTTCTGGGGCTCTTGGTGTCCTCCTGCGGCAGCCCCGTATGCTCAGTGTCACACTCATGCTCTGCAGCGAAAATGTTCCCCCCTTATCCCTGGTTCGGTTGATCAGATTGGACCGCCAGACCAGATCTTCACTACTCTGGTGGCTGAGGGCCCTGGCCCTGTATTTGGGGAAGTCGTTTTCTTCCCAGTTTTGGGTGGTGGTCGCTACGGATGCCAGTTTGGCTGGCTGGGGGGGGGCCCGGGGGTGTTGGCGACGGCCGGAGGAGGCTCGTGTCCAGATGCATGTTCCTGATCTTCGGCCATCAGGCATTGCCTCTCCCGCTGGTCGGGGACGCTGTAGGGTCGTCCTGTCCGAGTTCAGTTAGATAAGACCACTGCAGTGGCATATGTGGATCATCAGGGCGGGACAAGACACTCTGCTGCTGCTTCGACAGTGGCTCACGTTCTGCGGTGAGCAGAACATCACGTGCCGGTGATCTCCGCCGTTTACATTCCAGGCATCGAGAATTGGCTAGCGGACTGCCTTAGTCGTCTGAGGTTGCACCAAGGGGAATGGTCCCTGCATCCGGATGTGTTCCGGTAATCTGTCCTGCGGTAGGGTACGCCAGACGTGGTCCGGCTGGCGCCCCGGCAGACTCGGAAGGTTCAGACCTTTGTAAACAGAGCGAGGGACCTGTTGGCTGACGCATCGGATGCCCTTGTGGCTCCGTGGACCCGTTATCGGCTCATCTATGCCTTTCCCCTTCTCAAGCTGCTCCCGCGCCTAATGCGCAGGATAGAAGCAGAGGAAATATGACCATTCTCGTAGGGCCAGATTGGCCTCGGCGTCCCTGATACGCCGATGTGGTTGGACAGGCCCTGGCAACTCCCACTTTGCGAGGACCTGTTGTTCCAGGGCCGCATCTTGCATTTTGCTTTACCCTCTCTAGCTTTAACTGCCTGGTTATTGATTCCCAGGTATGGCGGGGATCTCCGAATCGGTGTTTCCCACCGTGCTTCGGCATGAAGGTGCTCTTCACGTGTGATATGCCACCGCACCGGGAAGATTTACATCGCCTGGTGCGAAGCAGGGGGGGGTGGTACCCCCATCCCTTTTCGGTGTAGGGCTCTGACCTTCCTTCAACAAGACCTCGACCAGAAACTGCCCTGTCTCTGCCCTGACTATCTTTTTTCAGTGTCGTTTGGCGACGCATTCAGTGATCTGTACTTTTATGCAGGGGGTTCAACATGTCGCCCTCCAGGTGTGGTCGCCTTTGGCGCCATGGGAACCCAGTTTGGTCCTCTCAGTGCTTTTGAAGCCGCCTTTGAGCGATCACACCCACTCGGGGGGTGTCTGAGTTGGCGGCTGTCTTGTAGGTCCCGTTATCTGGTCCTACGAGGATAAGGCAGTCTTGCACCAATCACCTTTTTTTGACAAAGGTGGTATCATTTTTCCATGTCAATGAGCGCATTGTCCTTCCTTTGCAGTGCCAGCGCCCGTCTTATCCTGAGTTGTGGTTAGGGCCTTGCGGGTATACCTGGCGTCCACTGCCTCCTCTCGGGGGTCGGACGCGCGTCTTGTCGTGGTGGATAGTCCACGCAGGGATTTGGCGGCCTCGTTTGGCCACTTGTTGTCGTCGGATGTGACAGGAGGTGAACTGTACTTTTACTATTAGGGGTCTGGAGCCCCCTTTTTCAGTCACGGTTCACTCTACTAGGGCGTCTAGCGCTTCCTAGGCTGTCCGACATCAGGTGTCGGTCTCTCGAGTGCAAGGCGGCTATTTGGTCCTCTGTGCACTCCCTTTCAAAGTTTTACAACGTTGATGTTTTTAGCATCCTTGGATGCTGCTTTTGGCTGCAAGGTTTTGCAGGGGGCTGTGTGAGGCAGGTCTAGTCTCTCACAAGAGTGCTCTTCTGTTGGGTGAAGGTTTGTTGTTACGTTGCCCACCCCTCGATTTGACACTGCTTTGGGACGTCCCCATATGTCATGAAGAGCTGCTGCGTCTGTCAATGAGCGAAAGAGAAAACTGGATTTTTTGACTTACTGTAAAATCCATTTCTCTGAGTTCATTGACGAACGCAGCGCCCACCCCTCTTTTTTTGAGTTTGTACTGCTTGTTACGAACTGAGTGTGTTTAGCAGGGTGGAGGGGTTATACCAAGTGAGGACCGCCCCCTGAGACGGGCTGTGTCTGCTTTTAGCTGAACTGTGTTCTGCCTAGTCCACTCCTAGTAATAAGGTGGATAACCCCATATGTCATAAAGAGCTGCTGCGTCCGTCAATGCACTCAGAGAAATATATTTTACGATAAGTCAAAAAATCCAGTGTTTTCCCCCAGAGCTTAGTCAATGTGGGTAAAGATCTGCTTTCTGCCATCCAATTGTGTAAGAATTTTTTTTTTTTCCCCTGCATTTGACTAGCTATTCTTTACAAAAGTTCATCTTTATCACATTTAGTAAACTTTTGGAAAAAATGTAATATGTCTATTTGCCTTTACTAAACACACCCCATTGCCTAGGGATTTCTGCAGTCCACATCCCAGGAGACCCTGGTAGGTGGATTATGTCAGCGGCCACTGCTAGGGCCAAGGGGGATGGTTTCTTCAGATTTGTTCAATCTGAAATGCCAAAAATAGGGGACTCTGGATGTGGACATCCTAACAGCAAGCTACTTACCTTTTTGTGGCTGGAACTAGGGACCCTCTAGCTCTGGCCTTGTATGCACCAATTAGCAACCCTCTACCCCTCCCCTGAGAGTTTTGCCCTGCCTTCTCCACAAAAAGAGCAACAGCAAGAGCGGAAAACCATTATTCTACTTGCACAGAACTGGCATAAAAGGACCTGGTCCACAGACATACTCAGACTTCTAGTAGACTATCCCTGTCCTTTTCCCAACAGGTCAGATCAGTTATCTCAAGACCTTCTAGTCCACCCTGCTTCAAGGTATCTGGCATAGCCATTAACCCAGGTCCTAAAGGCACTGTAATGTCCCCGTAAACCAATCAATATAAGCTTATTTGGATTTTTTTTTTTTTTTTTACCAAAAACATATAGCAGAATGCACATTGAACTAAATTTATGAAGAAATTTGATTTTTTTCTTGGGTGTTTTTTTTTTTTAGCAGAGATTAAAAATGTATTTTGTTTATAGTGCTCAAATACCACCAAAAAAAAAAAAAAAAGCTCTGTGGGGAAAAAATTATGCATTTTATTTGTTTACAGCGTTGCATGACTGCGGAATTTTCAGTTAAAGTAACGCAATGCTGTATTGCAAAAAAATGGTCTTGTCATAAAAGGGGGTGAAGTAAGAAGGGCCATTCAGAAAGATCTATTGTAGCTGGTAATCTTAATTTGCCAGGTACAAGCACAGTCAGTACCAGAGATTACTCTGTGCCTTGCATTCTGGCCTTCCTACAAACAAGTCTTGACCAGAATTTAACCCTTAGCTGCCACATTTAGGCTGCTATCAGCCTTATCCATCATTTTTTAAGGGCACTTGGTTCCGGCACCTTGTAAAAATAATTTCTTCAACGTGTTAGGTCCCCTATTTATTTTTTAAAACGTCTTGCCAGCAAAGTAGTTTACTTTTTGACATGTCTGAACTGGTGGCCCTTTCCTCATGCTTTACAAGGTTGCATCATGGAGAATGAATTAAAAAAATACCACAGCGCAATCACTAAGGCCCCTTTCATACTGGGGCTGCCTGAGCGTTAGCGGTGGTCACCACCCATCTTGAAAAGTTTCCCCCCTCACATATACTAATGTGCCACAAATAGGAAGTTAATATCACCAACCATTCCCATTTTATTAAGGTGTATCCATATAAATGGCCCACCCTGTATATATATATATATATATATATATATATATATATATATATACTATGCCACAGTTATGAATGGACAGAGTCTGTGATCTGTATGGGTCACTGACTCTCCATTCAGAAAAAGACACATTTACCAGTCTCTTCCCCGCTCTCCATCTTGACAGATCCCCCACAGCGGCTGGCAAGAGAGGTGACGGGGAAGCCGGCAGAGGACTTGGGGGGGGTCCAGGAAAGAGCACAGGGAGGCTGGAGAGCACACAAGGGGCAGTGGAAAAAAGTTGGATAGGAGGAGGGACTGGTACTTCTAGACTCCTTCTGTCCACCAGCCATCACACACTGGTACTGGTAGACCCCCCGTCCTCCACCCACCCTGCGCTGATACTTCTGTACCCCCCCAGCCTCCAGTCACCCTGCTGATACTG
>BLSH010514108.1:7327-17977 GCA_018402905.1 Glandirana rugosa | reverse complement strand
TCCTCCCCAGCACAAATCCTCTTTCCCCTATGCCAGCATAAATACTTTCCCCAGTTCTGTCACAAATCCTAATACCCAAATTCCCCTTCCCAGTACAACCCCCCGAGCAACACAAATCCTCTCCCCCCTTCTAATACAAATTCATACTTCCCAACTGTCCTGGTTTTGGTGGGACCTTCTTGAGATACAAATGGAATCCTGTGTATCTGGACTAAGGGTCTGTTCACACCAGAATGCTGTGAGGGAAACCTGCGTTTTTTGTGCGTTTCTCACACTGCATTCAGAATACAATGCCGTAGTGATCTGTAGCAGGTGTCAACTTAATGACTCCCCAAATGGAGGTCGCAAATGCTGTGTTTGCCTGCACCAGATTGTATAATCAGCAGTACCATGCGAGACAGTTGCTGTGCATTTTGTAAAGTAGCGAATACACAGCTCTTGGTGCAGACCTACACAATTTCAGCCCATTCAAATGAAACGGCTGAAATTGCACAGCACCTGGAAGGCATGGGAATCGCACAGGAACGCACAGCGAGGTCCGTTGTGATTCGTGGTGTGAACAGGCCCTGAGTCCTGGGGCCCAGTGTTGAAAAAAGTTCAGGCACTTCCACTAACTCCACTAACTTGCCTGACGGGGACACTAGTGTGGGCACCTGAGGTGAATGCCTGAAATCTCTAGCAAGGTACCTGGGATCCCAGACACCATGATTGTCCCAGGAATAGCAGCCAGCATCTCTTTGAAGAAGTGGGAAGGGGGGGGCAACATGTCACAGAATAATACTTGCAGTGATTTGGGGAGATAAAAGGATGCTGTATGTGGTAGGGGGCACTTTTTGAAGGGAGAGGACCTGTGCTAGAAGAGGAGTTGAATAAAAAAATGCAACACCCTCCCCCCCCAAGCATAAGTTCTCTCCGCTCACAAAGGGCCCCCTAGCACATACAGCATCCTCTTATCCCCCCAATCACTGCAAATATTCTTTATTGACAACTTGCCCCCTTCTCTAAGTCCCCTTCCCTGTGTCTCCTTCCCTTGCAAGTGCCGAGCATGCAAATTCAGTACAAACCTCAGATCAGCACTTCCCGTCCCGTTAATGCTGTGTCCATTCTCCTCCCCCTCCTGTCTGTGACGTCCGAGCCGAGGCGGAGGGGGATTCAAGTAGTAAAGGTATAGGGGATGGTGTGGCACTGCTATAAATCAAGCCAAAAAAATGTTTTAATAATAAATAAATGAAAGGAACAATAGTGATATAGGCTGCTGCCCCCACAAGAGCACCAAAAAGATACTCTGAAATGGAATAGAGAAAGAAGGAAATGGCTATGGCGCTGCCAAAAATATATGTGACAGTTATATAATAGGTACTTCAAGTAAATATAAGTGCAAACTATATGAGTGTGACAAAACCAATATATAATCCTGCTAAAATAAATACAGGTAACAATTAAAGGATATTATGGATGGAGAGCCATCTAGTGGCAAAACACAAGTAAGACAGGCACTGGGTATATACGTGCTCAATCCGCGATGAGCAGGGTATTCATGTGGAGAGATAAAGTTTCCGTAGTGTAGGGTATCAAAGCAAGGCAGTAACAATGAGAATCATGTACTCACATTAGGAGAAGTCAGATACCGGAGCTTCCGTGCGTTCCAACAGCTCAACCTGAAGTGCGTATGCCGCTCTCTGGCTCCCACTGACGCGTTTCGTCATAGAGACGTCATCGGAGGCGGCGCCGCCATCTGTATGCACTTTCCGGCTATATGTACTCTATTGGTAACCCAGCAACCACTGATCAGATGACCGTCAGCGGCCATATTGGTGCTCCATAATGAAGTATAGGATTATCATCCTTCTCATTTTACAACAAGATTGGTCATATCCATGACGGTTTTATTTAGTACAAAAAAGATTATTCACTATATAAAAGCGGCAATATAAAAAGTGAAAACGGCAGTATAAAAAACAGTATAAAACAACGGCAATATAAAACTAAATATATAAAATGGCTATATTTGAACGTTATGAAAAAAGCTTGTTCAAAGACATTTAAAACCCACCACACCGTATATCAAAATAGAGAGGAGTTATATGTAATAAATAAAATGTGCAACAACTGAGTTAGGAAATGATACGAAAAAATTTAAACAAGAAATTAAAACGAAAAATTAAAACCAATACTAGATTAAAGGAGGCGAGAAATAAGATATATTAAAAAATATTAAAAATACGTATATTCTCTGCTGATGGTCGTTCTTTACGCTAGAGGTGACTTGTAAATGCAAGAGAAAAATATATATATACATATATACATATATATATATGTCCCATACAAAAAAGGGGGACACAACAGGTGGAGAAAGAGAAATCAAGAGAAACAGTGAATGGAAGAGGAGTGTCTAATGGGCCTATTACCAATCACATAGGAACGGATGAATATATTGATGTAAAATATATGTGGCTATTATGGAGGTTAAAAGGTTATAAACAGGGAGGTAACTAATACAAGCTGGATGATGAATGGAGGAGATTTTTTATGAGGAGTATATGTGGATAACAGCCAAGATGAAAACCAGTGTACTGGTATATCAGGCCCTTGGTGTCACTCGGGGGATTTAGTCAAGAGGGCGGTAGGTATTCACCAGCATTAAAAACACACAGGGAGGCTTTCAGTCGTTTGTAATAAAACAGTTCAAATCTATATCTATATTGAGTCCATAAGGTTGTAGAGAATTCAAAATATAGATCAACTTAGTTTCGTTTTGTGAGGTCCTAATTTTTCTGTTACCACCTCGCCAAAGTTCCTTCACATGGTCAATACCATAGAATGACATCACAGCAGGATTTTTGTTATGGGCTTCCTTAAAGTGTCTTGAAAGGCTGTGGATATCCTTTTTTAATATTATTAATATGTTCTCTGATACGCACCCACAGTGGTCTGGTGGTCCTGCCTACATATTGATACTGGCACGGACACTCAATCACATATGTTACATGGGTGCTATGGCATGTGATTAATTGGTTGATCCTGTATTGTTTTCCCGTGGATGTGGATAAAAAGGATTCCTTCTTCCTTGGTCCTGGTTTGCTATTTCTACATGGCAAGCATTTATTGCATTTGAAAAAGCCTTTCATTTGAGGGAACATGCTTACTCTACCTGGGGGGTTAATAACATTGTGCACTAGTCTGTTCCTAAGATTGGGAGCCTTCCTATATATGAATTGCGGTTTTGTTGGTAGAAGTTTGTTCAGTGTTCTATCAGACTTCAAAATGGACCAATGTTTTCTAATAATCCCCTCTATCTGCTTGTATTGACACCTAGAAGATTAAGGTGGGAAATATCCCCCAATGATGGGTTAGGAGATAAAAATCTTATGGATGAATGGTACAGATTTTTCAATGCCAAAGCAAATGAACTGTTGACTATTATTGTTCAAACTTAAGAAAACTGAGTCCCTGATACAACAAATCAAAGAGAAATTAATTCCTTTCAACCACACCAATGAATATAAAGAAAAAGAAAGGTCCCTACAGGATGACATACAAAAATATGACAAAAGTATTCAACTCAAGAAACAGAAAAAATTCCAGAGGGATGTCTTAGACTATAAGAAACAACAAGTGTATGGATGGCAGACGGACGAGGAATATGGGAACACAGAAACCAGAGAAGTCGAGATGACCAATGCTTCCAGAGAGACATCAGCAGATGAAGAAGAATCTGAAGATGAGTGGACTACAAAGAGAACACCTGTGAACAGAACACCCAGACCAACCCCGAGAGGTGGCAATCTAAGGACCCCCAACCACGTACAAAGAAATCACAGACAAGATAGCCCTAGAAGGTATTACCAAGGACCCTACCCTAGGACTCCAAGATCCCCAAGAAGACCCCTGGATACATATAATAGATATTCCCCTCTAAGATATGAGTATGAGGAACATAGAGGATATCCAAATAGGGTTTTTTTTTTCAAGGGGTCACAACGGAAGACCCCCAAAACCCAGGGGAGGATTCGGCCGAGAATGGGGGCCACTCAGAGATCAGGGAGCATATTACGGGGGTTACAGGGATCAACCACCCCCTCCCCCCCCCCGAGGGAAGTGAATTGGAGACCACAGAGAGGACGGAGAGATGGCCCAATGCCTCCTATGAGACACCAAGAATGGGAAGAAGAAAACGAGCAAGGGGCAAAAGAGGGGAAAAGAAGAAAAAGAAGACAAGAATACTAGTTGAAGGTATATTTAATTTAAGCACGACTGTCTTCAATGATGAGGAATTGGCGATTCTGGATCTAGGACTTAAATATGCCCCGGATAAAAGTGTAGATTCGAAGTCTACATAGACTTACAGAAGTTTATAAGAAAATGTAATACTAATGGAGGTTACTATGTGCATACCAACTTGAGAAATAAATCTGTTTTTAACCCGAAAAACAGTGGGAATGAAAGTTTAGAAGTTTTTAAGAAAATGGTAGAGGAAGATATAAAAAACCTAAAAACCCGTCGTTCTAAGGAGAAGAAGATCTGGAAAACCATCAAGGAACTAGAAAAGAAAAAGGATATAGTCATCCGCCCAGCGGACAAGGGAGGAGGAGTAGTCATACTTAATAAAAGGGACTATGAGGATGAGATGAAAACATTATTGAACAAAGTGGATACATATAAGAAGCACAAACGAAACCCAGAGAAATCTAGAAAAAACACTGAAGGAGTATCTACATAAGGGTAAAGAAAGAGGATTCATCAGCAAAAAAGAGTCAAAATACCTGCTACCGAAAACAACTAGGACGCCAGTTATATACTATTTACCTAAGATACATATTGTATGAAGGTAATTTCTACACCCAGACAAAAGGAGTTGCTATGGGGGCCAAGTATGCCCCCAGTGTGGCTAACTTGTTCATGAGCAAATGGGAGGAAGAGGAGATTTTTAAAAAAGAGAGATCTAATTTATCTTTTTATAAACGATATATAGATGATATTATCGTAATATGGAAGGGAACGGAAACTCAATTGAGAGATTTTTTTAAGGAGATTAATTGTAACAAATATGGGATAACATTCACTGGGGAGTGGAACAAAAAAACAGTAAACTACCTCAATCTTCAAATTTTCAAGGACAATGACCGGTTATACACCAGAACATATTTCAAACAGACGGATCGGAATGGGTATATCCCAACAAAAAGCTGCCACCACCCAAATTGGACCAGAAATATGCCCAAGGGGCAACTTATGAGAATTAGGAGGAATTGTAATCGAATCACGGATTTTGAAACACAGGCCAATGTACTTATAAACAGATTTGTGGAGAAGGGATACAAAAGGAATGAAATGGAAAAATTAAAACTAAAAGTAAAAAACATGGACAGGGCAGCACTTCTGGAAAAAAAAAACAAAGAAAAAGAATCCAATCGAATGTGCCTTCCTTACCGGGTTCAATCAGCAATACAAGCAGATAGAGGGGATTATTAGAAAACATTGGTCCATTTTGAAGTCTGATAGAACACTGAACAAACTTCTACCAACAAAACCGCAATTCATATATAGGAACGCTCCTAAACTTAGGAACAGACTAGTGTACAATGTTATTAACCCCCCAGGTAGAGTAAGCATGTTCCCTCAAATGAAAGGCTTTTTCAAATGCAAAAAAGGCTTGCCATGTAGAAATAGCAAACCAGGACCAAGGAAGAAGGAATCCTTTTTATCCACATCCACGGGAAAACAATACAGGATCAACCAATTAATCACATGCCATAGCACCCATGTAACATATGTGATTGAGTGTCCGTACCAGTGTCAATATGTAGGCAGGACCACCAGACCACTGTGGGTGCGTATCAGAGAACATATTAATAATATTAAGAAAGGATATCCGAAGCACAGCCTTTCAAGACACTTTAAGGAAGCCCATAACAAAAATCCTGCTGTGATGTCATTCTATGGTATTGACCATGTGAAGGAACTTTGGCGAGGTGGTAACAGAAAAATTAGGACCTCACAAAACGAAACTAAGTGGATCTATATTTTGAATTCTCTACAGCCTTATGGACTCAATATAGATATAGATCTGAACTGTTTTATTACAAACAACTGAAAGCCTCCCTGTGTGTTTTTAATGCTGGTGAATACCTACCGCCCTCTTGACTAAATCTCCCGAGTGACACCAAGGGTCTGATATGCCAGTACACTGGTTTTCATCTTGGCTGTTATCCACATATACTCCTCATAAAAAATCTCCTCCATTCATCATCCAGCTTGTATTAGTAACCTCCCTGTTTATAACCTTTTAACCTCCATAATAGCCACATATATTTTACATCAATATATTCATATATTCATCTATTCACCTATGTGATTGGTAATAGGCCCATTAGACACTCCTCTTCCATTCACTGTTTCTCTTGATTTCTCTTTCTCCACCTGTTGTGTCCCCCTTTTTTGTATGGGACATATATATATATGTATATATATATATTTTTCTCTTGCATTTACAAGTCACCTCTAGCATAAAGAACGACCATCAGCAGAGAATATACGTATTTTTAATATTTTTTAATATATCTTATTTCTCGCCTCCTTTAATCTAGTATTGGTTTTAATTTTTCGTTTTAATTTCTTGTTTCAATTTTTTTGCATCATTTCCTAACTCAGTTGTTGCACAAAATAACCTACCTCATCTTATTCATTTTATCTATTACATATAACTCCTCTCTATTTTGATATATGGTGTGGTGGGTTTTAAATGTCTTTGAACAAGCTTTTTTCATAACGTTCAAATATAGCCGTTTTATATATTTAGTTTTATATTGCCGTTGTTTTATACTGTTTTTTATACTGCCGTTTTCACTTTTTATATTGCCGCTTTTATATAGTGAATAATCTTTTTTGTACTAAATAAAACCGTCATGGATATGACCAATCTTGTTGTAAAATGAGAAGGATGATGATCCTATACTTCATTATGGAGCACCAATATGGCCGCTGACGGTCATCTGATCAGTGGTTGCTGGGTTACCAATAGAGTACATATAGCCGGAAAGTGCATACAGATGGCGCCGTCTCCGATGACGTCTCTATGACGAAACGCGTCAGTGGGAGCCAGAGAGTGTCATACGCACTTCCGGTTGAGCTGTTGTAGCGCACGGAAGCTCCGGTATCTGACTTCTCCTAATGCGAGTACATTATTCTCATTGTTACTGCCTTGCTTTGATACCCTACACTAAGGAAACTCTATCTCTCCACATGAATACCCTGCTCATCGCAGATTGAGATGCTGGGCAGCGTCCGAAGGCTATAGGGGCTCGGTACCATCTTTCCTGCATACCTGATCTGATTGCCAACAGACTGTCTTTACATCGGGTGGTGAGTGGGGTGTGTGTTTGAGGGAGGGGAGCACAGCAGTGTCACCTCCCGCACCGCTCCTCTTATGACACCCAACGCACAGACTTTTACCTACTACTATATTTACTTTCCAGCACGTATATACCCAGTGCCTGTCTTTCTTGTGTTTTGCCACTAGATGGCTCTCCAACCATAATATCCTTTAATTGTTACCTGTATTTATTTTAGCTGGATTATATATTGGTTTTGTCACACTCATATAGTTTGCACTTATATTTACTTGAAGTACCTATTATATAACTGTCACATATATTTTGGCAGTGCTATACCCATTTCCTTCTTTCTCTATTCCATTCCGGAGGGGGATTCAGTCTGTGTGTTTGTGTGAGACAGGAGGGGGGAGAAAGGGGGAGAGGTGTGACCTCTGCCATACAGAGTAATCGCAGCATGTGTGGGATCTGAAACATCCTGCACAAGCTGCAAGCCAGTCACGGGAGCCAAGTGCTGGAAGTGAGAGTACAAGCAGCGGTGTTAGAGCTCACCCTCCTTGTGGCCGCTACATCAGGTGTCGGACCGGACACCTTTCCTGCTGTCTTTTGGGGCCCTACTGCAGTGGCAGAATGCCAGGGCCTAGTCGCAAGTTGACTGTTGCGACCCTGATAGTTCCGCCAGCGGTTATACCCTATGTACATCTTGAGAACTGAACCTGGACCTCACAGCAGTGGGACCAGTCTGTTTTCTTTAGGTACTGGATCCTGTGTGTGGCTCTCACCTTGACACATGGTGTAACAGGTGTATAGACAAAGGATGCTATACAGCAATGTTTCTTAACTCCAGTCATCAAGTACCCCTAACAGGTCATGTTTTCAGGCTTCTTATTATTTTGCACAGGTGATCTGATCAGTTTCACTGCCTTAGTAATTAGCACAGCCATTTCATCTGAAGGAAATCCTGAAAACATGACCTGTTGAGGGTACTTGAAGACGAGTTGAGAAACACTGCTACATAGGACCAGGACTGTACTCCATACCAATGGTTCCCAGTCCATGAAGACCCCTTTGGGGGTAGGCCTACTGTGATGGATGAAGTTTTGCTCCTTCTGGGAACCTGCAGCGTTTAGAAGGTAACACAGGATTTTCCTGTATTATGACTATGTTTCTACTACATGTGTGGGCAGTAGGTAATGTGTTTAAAAGGTTCACTATTTTAAATTTGGTGGGTTTTCCACTTACTTTTTTTGCTCTGTGGGTGGTTACACAGATGCAGTTAGTCAGCAATATGACAAAAAAATATTAGTTTGGTAAAAATTATTGTATTATCATTACACTCATCCATAAATAAATAGATAAATTCATGTATATGCACATCAATAATGGCTTCAAAGCAGTTACATATATGCACATATATACATGATAAGGCACAATATTCCACAGTAAAAATTGTATTTGCCCATAAAGGCATTAATGATAAGTAGTCTAACAATATATCCATAACAAATACTCAGTATGAAATTCATGACTGGTGTAAATAAAAACCTGGTAGTATAGGTACAGTAATCTGTTAAAATTTCAACACATGATTATGATGTCTTAGGCTCGACGCATTTCGTGGCACCACTCATCAGGAACAATGGCGCGAAATGTATCTAAAGTGTATACAAATGAGCAATGAATAAAACTGAGTATAAAAGCATAAAGAAAGGGGAAATGTAACATCCACCCCTACTTACAAATGTACTGTGGATATGGGAAGTGGCAGCAAGAGAACATCGTCTAGTGCTGGAGCTGAGGCGGTGCATAACAGTGACACAGTGCTGGAAAAACTCCAGGAGTCTGGAATGTGGCTGGGAATGTGTTTCACACCATGTGATCCATTGTATTGTGACATTCATCACCTTAAGTATCTGTAAAATAAATATATATGTGTATACGTAAAAGTGTCACTAAAGCAATATAATTTTGGATATCTGGTATACAAGTGGAACAACACTAGTGCAGATCTATGCAAAAAATGTTTGAGGTTAAAAGGTGAAAAAGCAAGTGGGAGTCCAGCCCAAATTGGTCTTGTCATAACAATGTGAAAAATGTGCCAAAACTCAAAAGTGAGAAAAGTGTAGTGAAGTAAACTGAACACCTAAGACAGACTAACAATTGAATTACCTTGATATCGTGTAAAGAAAGTGTTCCAAAACAAATGTAATAAATGTGCCCAGATCCACCAAACCAGACAGGAGTTGCCATGCCTCTAGTAGAGAGTATATATACTCCACTTTGATCACAAATGGACCACCAATCAATTCCCCTCATACATATAAACTTAGAAACAATATAGGAAATATGGCCACTCATCCCTCAGAAGTATTAGAAATATTCTCAAACTTCTATAAGAATCTCCTCTCTAAGACACACCCCCCTCCTAACCCTTCTTCATTAGATTGGCTCGATAACATTCAACTACCTAAACTTTCACCACATCAAGTGGATTCACTTAACAATCCGTGCACAGAAGTAGAGATCACTAATATCATAAAATCCCTCAAAACATCTACAGCCCCCGGACCGGATGGTTTCTCATCAATGTATTCTAAAAAATTCTCCGCTTTACTCACACCTCGTCTATCCAAACTATTCAACTACATTTTACAGGGCAACCAATTTCCCAGGGAAATGCTTCTGGCCAATATGTCACTCATACCAAAACCCTATAAGGATCACACCCTCCCTCAACATGTTCTCCCTATTTCAGTACTTAATAATGATTTAAAACTATTCATTAGATTATTAGTAGTGTTGAGCGGGTCCGTACCGAACTTTCGGGTGTCCGTGGCACGGACCCGGACCCGGACATTTCAAAAATCGTTCGGGTTCGGTCCGGGGTTCTGCTATTTTACTCCATGTGTTGAGATGCTGCAGGGCAGCCAATCAACAAGCGTTTCACTGGTTTGCCCTTAGAAGCCATCACCGCCATGCCTACTAATGGCATGGCTGTGATTGGCCAGTGCATCATGTGACCCAGCAGGCCCAGGCACGGTGCCTGTGGGCTTTCAAGCCATGCCTGGGCGAGTTGTGATGATTATTAGATTACTTATCAAAATTTAGTAATAATTCATGACTTTATCCCTCTTGTACAACTCCCTCCCACACTAGGAATATCCCAAAACCATACTCACTGTATAACCGGTCTTCGTAAAGGGACCCTTTAACCAACGGGACATTTTACATCAACTTATCAAACCTATCTGCTCCACACTCATTTCGCCTCTTAAAAAATCTTATGTAACTACTCTTTGGTAGGCCAGGCCCCCGACAT
>BLSH010514107.1:71519-95338 GCA_018402905.1 Glandirana rugosa | reverse complement strand
CACCCTTTAGTAGAGACCAAAAAGTCTGGCTAGTACCGCCAGACAGCCCATCTCTGAACTGCCTCAAGGGGTCAGAGAGATAGGCGGAGGCTCAAGTTGGCCACCATGAACCATAATAAAATATGATAATGTATATTCTAATCTTATATAAGGTCTTGGAACTGACCACAAGCCTTAGATGCCTCCCGCTTGGGGAGGAATAGTTGCCATCCCTACCAGTCCCGACCCGTGAAGACCCCCCCCCCAAGATTAGGAAGAGGGAAGCCTCCATAGGATGGGACCCCCAACGAGGGGGCAGGACCAAAAAGGATGGAACAAGAAAACCCGAAAAGTATAGGAGAACCTTTTAGTGCACTCCACCCCCAACTGTGACTCTTTGGCATCGGAGAGCCTTTAGTTCAAACATTAAATCAGCCTGAAAAGCAAATAAATGTTAACTGAATCATGGTGCATCAGGCCTTTATCAAAAGGGTTATGCGTTCAAGGCTCTCACTAGAGGCTAAGATGGGACATAAGTCAGTGGAGGCCCCAAAAGAAAATAGGGTTAAGAGTTATATAGGGACCAAAAATAGAACGGAAAGACTGTGGAGTGGGCGTTTTCCCAGAGCAGAAGTCCTGCAAGTTAGAAGCCATATAGTTCTCGCCTGGGTCCCAAGTCATGGGGGGCCATTTTCTTTCGCTCGCTTTGACTTGGCCTTCATCCAGAGAGGGGTCCTGGGGCTGGTGGGAGACTGTCTCTTAGACGAGCTGGTGTTATTGGAGGTGTCCATATCGGATTCCTGAGAAATCAATTTTAGATGGAGGAAAAGTCTCTCTCCCTCTTGTAGAGAAGAGAATGCATTGTTCCGACCTTTGAGGGAAAATTTAACAGCAAATGGAAAGGACCACTTGTATTTAATTTCCTTTTCCATTTGCACTGCTAGAAGGGGTTTCAAAGCTCTCCTTTTCTGTATTGTAGATGGTGCAAGGTCGGCAAAAATTTGAACAGGGTGCCCTTTGCAGAGGATCTTGGCAGTGATTCTGGAGTGTTTCATGACCCCTTCCTTTATGGCGTAAAAATGAAGCTTGACAATTATGCCTCTCGGGATGCCATCTTTCCGAAGGGGTCCCAGAGCTCTGTGGGCCCTGTCCAGTTCTAAATAGTGTTTAGGAGTGTCCGGTAGCAAGTTGGTGATCAAGTTTTGTATTGCTTCAGGAATGTCCTTGATCTCCTCCGGGAGGCCTCTCACTCTGAAATGATATCATCTAGAAATATTTTCTAGGTTGTCAATTCTTGATAGGGCCGTATCTAGTTGATCCTGTAGGGAGCCGATAAGATCTGAATTCTGGTTAGATATTGCCGCAGTTGAGTCTAGCTTGTTCTTGATTGCTTCAATCCGGACTCCCAGCATTTGAAAATCCGATTTGATCTCTCCAGTTATAGTGGCAATCGTATTTGCTAGTCCCCTTTCTAGAAGAGAAGAGAGTTTGTGGTAGAGATCTTCCACTTGTAATGAAATGCTAGGGCTGGGGGGGGGCTGGGTAATGCTAGAGCCAGACTGTTAGGCCCCAGTGGAGGAGAGGAAAGTTCCCCTTGGATTCGGCCTAGTAGTGATTCTGTGTAGGACGGAGATGGCAAGGGGTGCTGTAAGGTACCTCCCTGTGCCCCTGGGGTATAAGTCAGCAAAGCAGGGGATAGCACTTGCCTAGAATCAGGGCGTATTGAGCGGCCGGGGATCTCAGAACGAAGGCTCTCCGAACGAAGGCTTTCCATGCCTCCTGTAGCTGCGGCCGGAGCAGCGGCCATCTTGGTACACCCCTGTGAAGAGGCCACGGCGAAAAGCAGGCTCAGGTCCTTCCTTGCGGTCAATGCTGACATGCAGGGGGGATGCTGCCCTGCCTTAGGGACCGGATCTCCCGCTCTGGGAACGAACCGTTGGGCTGTGGAGTCAAGGCGGGCTCCGAAGGTGGATGGTGGCGCGGAGCTCCCGGCTTAAGCAGCCGTGCTGGGAGACCCGCGCATGCGCACTCCTAGTAGATTGTCTTTTTATTTCCTCGCCCACACTTCATCCAGGGGGGTTGTCACAGACCAACAGCATGGGGCTTTAATTTGTGGGGTGAGGAGCTGGATGAGCTTATGAGAGCCTCTATATTAGTGAGCTTAAGCCCTGATGACTTCCCAGGGGGCTTGGGGGGCTGCCTTGTGCCTCTGCAGGGTGAATTGGAAAGATCACCAGGTTTCTTTGGGAACAGAGAGAACTTTAGGCCTTTACAGCGGCCATCTTGGTCCACCCAGCTGTCTCTATTGCTGCTGGTGTGGGTAAGCGGAGGCTCGGGGATTAGCATGCTTAACTGACCTTCTCCCTGGGTGTGAAGGCAGACTGGTCCTGACTAGACTGGCTGTACCAGCTCGGTTGGAGTTGCTGTGTTGGGTCCGCTGTGTCTATTAGGCCGCAGCCGCTGCCATCTTGATACACCCGGCGGCCACCACAATGTGGCGGGTGCACTCGGGGGGCTGCTGCAGCGCTGCCTTCTTGTGTCCATGGCTTGTGGGGAGCTTGGGGGGAAAGGATCCCCCTAATCTGGTTCTCCTTGATGGTCACTGTAGGAGCTTGGGGCGCTGTAGGCGGGTGTAGGTGTGGAGCTCCGGATTAGGCGACCATCCTGGAGCTCCCGCACATGCTCACTCGGGGATCAACAATTTAAAGATACTCTCTCTCAGCTCGCGGCTTTGGACAAGCAATACAAGCTCTCCCGACACTCGACCCATTTAGAGGCCCTGACACTTAAAAGAGAGGAGTTCAAAAATGTATTCGATCGGGACACTGCACGCACATTTCGCAGAGCTACCCAAAAACGCTATGAGTGGGGCAATAAACCCAGCAGACAGCTTGCCCGTTCCCTGAAGGAGCAGAAATCTGCCTCTTTCATTGCGAAAATTAAGTCCCCCTCGGGGGAATTGATCTTCAGCTCTAAAAACATTGCAGAGGTCTTTAGAACATTCTACGCTGATCTATACCATGTGACCAACGACCTCTCCTCACGCTCACCAGAGGAAAAGAGAGCACATATTCTCTCTTTCCTGAAGCAGGCTCACCTTAGAAGAATTTAAAAAGGCTTTAAAAAATACAGCTATAGGTAAAGTTCCAGGCCCGGATGGATACACAGTGTCCTACTACAAGACATTTGAAGATGCCCTATTGCCGCATTTAGTTGCTTATGCCAATTCGGTCTCTAACACCGAAGGTTTTCACCCTGAAACCCTCTCTGCTCATATATCGGTGATTCCCAAGCCGGGTAAGGATCCAACTGTGTGTGGAAGCTATCGGCCCATTTTGTTGCTTAATCACTTCCCGACCAGCGCCGTAAATAGGCGGCGGTCGGGTTTGAGCGGCTCTACCCGGTATCTTTTTTAGAGCTGGCAGTTGGCTATCCAGGGGTAACGACCGATCTGGCTTGGGAGCCGCTCGGTCGTTACCCCAGGGGGCGGGAGAAGATGTCCCCTCCCGCCGCCTTCCGCCGCTCTTCTCCGGCCTCCCGTCCCACCGGGAGACCAGAGCGATGATCCGGCATGTCCGCCGGCTGGAAGGAGACCTGACAGAAGCCGTAATCGGCTCCGATCGGGTCTCCTTCGGCAAATTCCGGAAGCGACGTCACAACGTCACTTCCGGTTTACACAATGGCTAACGGCGCCAATTTAAAAAAAATGACAGTATTCAGAATCGCCGTTTTTGGCAATCTGAATACTGTGAAGTGCAAAGGAGGGATGGGGGTCTTTTAGACCCCCCTGGCCCTCCAAAAAGAGTACCTGTCACCATATATTACTATCACAAGGGATGTTTACATTCCTTGTGATAGCAATAAAAGTGATCAGATTTTTTTTTTTAAAGGAACAGTGCTAAAAATAAATAAATAAAAAAAAAAGATTTAAATCACCACCGTCCCCGCGAGCTTGCTCAGCAAAGAAAACACATACGTAAGTCGTACCCGCATATGAAAACGGTGTTCAAACCACACATGTGAGGTATCGCCGCGATCGCCAGAGTGGGAACAATAATTCTAGCAAAAGACCTCCTCTGTAACTCTAACCTGGTAACCGTTAAAATTTTTTAAAGCGTCGCCTATGGAACTATTTAAATATCGGATTTTGTCGCCATTCCGCGAGTGTACGCAATTTTCAACCGTGTCATGTATGGTATCTATTTACTCGGCGTAACATCCTCTTTCACAATATACTAAAAAATTGGACTAACTTTACTGTTGTCTTATTTTTTAACTCAAAAAACTAAAATTGTTCCAAAAAGACCGCTGCGCAAATACCGTGTGACAAAAAGTATTGCAACAATCGCCAGTTTATTCTCTAGGGTGTTTGAAAAAAATATATAATGTTTGGGGGTTCTAAGTAATTTTCTAGCAAAAAAAATGTTTTTAGCTTGTGACCACCAAATGTAAAAAATTGGCCCGGTTGGTAAGTGGTTAATGTCGACATTAAGCTTGTCGCTAAGGTAATGGCCGATAGACTCTCACCACTTATCCCGAGATGGATCTCTCCCGAGCAGACAGGGTTTATTCTACAACGAGAGGGCAGGGATAACTCCCTGCGTGTCCTCTCACATATACATTTCGCTAACAGACACTCCCAGCCCACCCTTCTCCTCTCAACATATGCGGAAAAAGCGTTTGGCAGGGTGGACTGGGAGTACCTCCGAACGACCCTTAAATTCCTAGGCCTGGGCCCGAAAAATGCTGACTCAAATATTTTCACTATACAATAATCCTTCCGCCCAGATAAAGATTAATGGCCTCTTCAGTGACCCCTTTACTCTTCATAATGGGACCAGGCAGGGATGCCCGCTCTCTCCTCTTCTATTTGCCATTTCACTTGAGTCCTTTCTAGCCGCTATTAGGAAGAATGATAGTATATGGGGAATTAGGATAGAATCTAAAGAACACAAGTATGCAGCGTTCGCGTACGATATACTCTTTCTAATAGAGCAACCAAGGATATCTTTACCGAATTTAATGTCTGCTTTCCACTCTTTCCAAAATGTATCCAATTTTAAAATAAACCTATCTAAATCGGAAATTCTGAATATCAACCTCCCATGGTCCGAAGCCTTACATTTGCAACCCCTTTTCCCCTTTCAGTGGCAAGCGGAACGGCTCAAATACCTAGGAATATACCTTACCCCTCATATAAAGTCCCTCTTCCGTTATAATTATATACCCCTACTAAGCAACATAAGATCAGATCTCAGGCGCTGGTCCTTTCTAGCCCACTCCTGGCTTGGTAAAATACAGGTGGTAAAAATGAATATCCTTCCTCTGGTCCTTTATGTTTCCCAAATGTTACCATTGTGTGTGCCTGTGGGGTTTTTCTCGATCTTGCAACGCTTGATCTCAGGTTTTGTGTGGAAGAATAGATGTCCTAGACTGTCCAGATCCCTACTCTCCCAACCCAAATACAAGGGAGGACTTGGTCTCCTGGATTTCAAACAATATTACCATGCCATCGCTATCTCCCGAATCATAGATTGGACCTATGCTGGGACCTCTAGGTTATGGGTCCAGGTAGAGCACTCTTTATCAGGTACGGATTTAGCTGTAATGCCTTGGATCCCCAGACAAACGAGATCCCTTTCCCTCAACACATCACCGATCACAAAATCCACCCTGGATATTTGGATTACCTTCATAAAAAGTACTGTTGGAAGTAAAACTCCCTGCTAATGCCCCTGTTGAATCACAACTACTTTCTTCCAGGAGCATTGTATAGAGGCTTTGCACGCTGGTCCTCAGACCCCCCTTTACGATTACACCAAATGCTACGCGCGGGATCTCTAAGACCACTCACCGACCTGTTGGAAGTCAATCTTATAACAAATATGGACCATTGGCGCTACCACCAGCTTCAAAGCTTCATCAAAACCCTACCTCAACCTCTACGAACTACACAAGAGCTCACACCAATCGAAGCTTTATTCATTCACAAAGATCCCCCTAATCAATGTGTCTCGCAAGCATATAAAGCCCTCCATGAAACGCAAACTTACCAACACCCAACCTTCTTGACTGAATGGGAAAGGGACCTCCAGCCTCAATTGACTGATTCTCAAAAGGACAAAATCTTAAAACTTGCACATACTTCTTCCATTTCCTCCAATATATCGGAAGTGAACTATAAGCTGCTCACCAGATGGCATCACACCACAAGTAAACTACACTCCATGTTTCCTACCAGTTCCCCATTGTGCTGGAGGAACTGCGGGGACACAGCCACTCATGCACATATCTGGTGGAACTGCCCTATCATTAGACCTTTCTGGACGGACGTCCTGGAAATTATAAACTTGATCACCGACACTCCTGTCGCTGATGACCCATGGGAGGTTCTTTTCCACTGCACAAAGGTACTGGCTGGGGTATACAGAAAAACCATCACCCCACATTTACTCAATGCAGCGAAAGAATTAATTCCAAAACTATGGGGTCAGCAAAACATGCCATCTGTAAAATCTTGGCTACAGAAAGTGAGGGAGATTCACCTCATGGAAGAACTGACTTACTCTGCTAGAGGTGATAACATAAAGCACTTCACAACATCGTCCCCTTGGAGTGAATTTACCACTTCCTCCAAATACAAAACCATTATACAGACTTCTCCAGCTGACACCCTATTGGTTACTTAGAAATGGACTGGAATATAATATACAATTATAATTGAGGTCCTCTATATATATGCTGTTTTGAAGACAGAGATATGCATGTTACCTGATCCCCTCTGATTTAGACATGAAACGTTATGCGATACTTACTTATAGAAACACTGCCTCGCCTCGCCAGCTCCCCTCTCTCCTTCTTCTCTACTTTTCTTATACCTGTTTCCCCCCACTTACTCCCTCTTTTCCTTTTTTCACCAACTTCTACTCTCTCTTCTCTTATTGGTAAAAACGCACCTTGTGGAACTATTTTGTTATACTTATTATATTTGTTACTATTCTACTTTGGATTGACATAAGAGTTTTTTACACCCTAATGTATGCGCTGTTATTCTTCTGAACCCTTCATTACCCAATAAACACAAATTAAACAAAAAAAAAACAATGAGTGGGCCTCCATGCGAGACCTGTGTACCATATTGCGGTGTTTCGAGTACTCCACCAACATGGCCAGTGCCGTGGACGCTGTTCTCAGCGTTACTATCCCACTTCTATGTCTCCTTGAAAAAACACTTCGGGCAATGATGGAAGAGGATGTGGCACAGGAGGAGGAGGAAGAGGGGTCATTTCCATGGTTATCAGGCCAGTCATTCACAAGTGACTCGTATGGTGGGTTCCTGCAACAGCATAGGCCAGGTCAAAAATTTTCAAGCCAGGGGACAGTTCTGGAGGATGAGGGGCCTATAATCATCAACTTTAATTTATTTAAGTAAAACCTTTATCCCATTAGAAAAAAAAAAAAGTTGTTGCTGTAAATGTATAACAAGTGTTAGCTGGCATTTGTATTCAGTTTGTTAATGTATAAAAATCTGCTAGTGCATCTAGCACTACCTTCCCCCCCCCAGACAGACAATGCTGCTGTCCATAGGTGTCTCTGTTGCTCCTCCATTTAGAGTGTAGGCATCCTAAGTGTGTTTCAGGTGAAAACAGAGGTGAAAAAAATAAAATCAATACAGGTTTGGGGTTTAATCTCACTTTAATGAGTTTTTTCCTCAAGGCAGGGGCTACTTCTGTGGAGTACAGGTTACATCAGGTGGGCACCATATGTTTTTAAGTTGTGTAGCATTTTGCATAAAAGCATACATTATTTATTGCTCTGATAATATGTCATTATTGGCCAGGGAATTTTTTTCATCCATTTAACATGGTGTTACATAAGAACATTTTACTTTTATTCCTTGTAATACCCATGTAGGCTGCCAACCTTGTATTAGGTAGAGAGGAGATGATGACAACAATTTTTTTGTGTAAAATTATCGCTGTAATTACTACATTACTGTAGACCGCTTACAGAGTTTGAGTTGGCGTGTCATAAGGGTAAACAATTCAACAAGACTACCTCAACACTGTATTCATGGCTCCAAGCTTCTAAACCCAACGTTATGGGAAAACTCCAGAGTAACTGGTCAGAAGAACTGCAGATGGAGATCTCAGATAACCAATGGAGGTATGCATGCATTTTAGCACATAAATGCTCCATAAGTACAAAAAGTGCAGGAAACTGCATACAAGCTTTTAACGCATGGTACAATACACCAGTAAAACTGCATAGGTGGAATCCATAAACTCCTGCATCCTGCTGGAGACGTCAAATACTTGCAAACTAGTCCATATTTGGTGGGGATGTCCGTTACTTGCACCCTACTGGGACAAGGTCAGGGAGACAATTCTCAGAATTACAGAAACCACCTTTACACTGGTGACAAATTGTACACTAAAAAAATACAAAAACTCCCTTTCAAAGCATTTTCTAAATGCGGCTAAATCTCTAATCCTGAGACTTTGGAACTCCTCACGGGTTCCATCCTTCCAAGATTTGTTGCAAAAAGTGGCGGACATCTGCAATACGGAAGAGACTTTGGCACAAGCCAATGACAGGGTTGAGAGATTTCATAAGACATGGCAGCCGTGGTTTAGCTTTAAATACTCTAAGGATTATGAAATCCTGATGAAGCATTAGAGTTTATGGGAGTGAAACTACTCCCAGCTTCGCTAGACAGAAGGCACATGGCACATTGATGATATGATCCACATCAATCTCCTCTCTTATTCTTATCTCTCTTTTCTGTCTCTATTTCTTATTTTGCCCAACTTTTTATTATAGATATCGCTGAAAATCAGTGCTAAGTATGATATTGGTCGGTTGCAATTCTGAATGTTATGAAAATTTACATTATCGGTGAAGTACCTCTAGATTGGCATTAAGAGAATGCTTAAAGCAGGCTCTGGTGCCTTCCACCATTATTGGTATCCATTCCTTTATGTAACCAGATGGCTTGTATGTTTATGGATGAAATGTTTGCATAGCCATATCTACATCTGGCTTGTTGTATACTGAATGATTCTTCAATAAACAATTAATGTGAAAAAAAAGACCAAATGTATTATTCTAAGAATAGTAACACGATCACTCGAGTTAGTCGACATGTTGAACGACACCATAGATTTGACACATTACAAATTTCTTTCTCTGCAAAACATGTTGAGAAACCTTTCCCCATAGCCATCAACATCACAACTGTACTGCCCTCTGTACCTTATGAGTCCTGTAGAAGACACAAGAGATGAGCTGAATGTTTCTGGGTTCTGTTCAAGGCGGGTTTGCATAACATGACTAAAGTTTTCTGTTATAAAATTTTGCAAGCAAATAATTTTTCTTTATAAATTTAGACCAAAATGTAGTCTGCAACATTTCTTTGGTAAAAATAACCCAAATCTGTGTATATTATTTTGTCAGTGTGAAAGTTATAGACTCTGCCATCTATGGTATACTGTATCTCACAAAAGTGAGTACACCCCTGACATTTTTGTAAATATTTGATTATATCTTTTCATGCGAGAACATTGAAGAAATGACACTTTGCTACAATGTGAAGTAGTAGTGTACAGCTTGAATAACAGTGTAAATTTGCTGTCTCCTCAAAATAACTCAACACACAGCCATTAATGTCTAAACCGCTGGCAACAAAAGTGAGTACACCCCTAAGTGAAACTATCCAAATAGGGCCCAATTAGCTATTTTACCTCCACAGTGTTATTAGTGTTACAAGAAGTCAGGTGTGAATGGGGAGCAGGTGTGTTAAATTTGGTGTTATCACACTCACTTTCTCATACTGGTCACTGGAAGTTCAACCTCATGGCAAAAAATTCTCTGAGGATCTGAAAAAAAGAATTCTTGGGCTACATAAACATGGCCTAGGCTATAAGAAGATTGCCAAGACACTGAAACTGAGCTGCAGCGCGGTGGCCAAGACCATACAGCGGTTTAACAGGACTGGTTCCACTCAGAACAGGCTTCGCCATGGTCAACCAAAGAAGTTGAGTGCACATGCTCAGCGTCATATCCAGAGGTTGTCTTTAGGAAATAGACGTATGAGTGCTGCCAGCATTGCTGCAGAGGTTGAAGTCAGCCTGTCAGTGCTCAGACCATACGCCGTACACTGCTTCAAATTGGTCTCCATGGCTGTCATCCCAGAAGGAAACCTCTTCTAAAGATGATGCACAAGAAAGCCTGCAAACAGTTTGCTGAAGACAAGCAGACTAAGGACATGGATTACTGGAACCATGTCCTGTGGTCTGATGAGACCAAGATAAACGTATTTGGTTCAGATGGTGTCAAGCGTGTGTGGTGGCAACCAGGTGAGGAGTACAAAGACAAGTGTGTCTTGCCTACAGTCAAGCATGGTGGTGGGAGTGTCATGGTCTGGGGCTGCATGAGTGTTGCTGACACAGGGGAGCTACAGTTCATTGAGGGAACCATGAATGCCAACATGTACTGTGCCATACTGAAGCAAAACATGGTCCCCTCCCTTCGGAGACTGGGCCACAGGGGAGTATTCTAACATGGTAACAACCACAAACACACCTCCAAAATGACCAATGCCTTGCTAAAGAAGCTGAGGGTAAAGGTCCTGGATTGGCCAAGCATGTCTCCTGACCTAAACTCTATTGAGCATCTGTGGAGCATTCTGAAAGGGAAGGTGGAGGAGTGCAAGGTCTCTAACATCTAGCCTGTGAAGCTCTGGTGAACTCCATGCACAAGTGGGTTAAGGCAGTGCTGGAAAATAATGGTGGCCACACAAAATGTTGACACTTTGGTCCCAATTTGGACATTTTCATTTAGCGGTGTACTCACTTTTGTTGCCAGCAGTTTAGACATTAATGGCTGTGTGTTGAGTTATTTTGAGGGGACAGCATTTACTGTTATACAAGCTGTACACTCACTACTTTACATTGTAGCAAAGTGTCATTTCTTCAGTGTTATCACATGAAAAGATATAATAAAATATTTACAACAATGTGAGGGGTGTACTCAATTTTGGGTGATACGGTACATTTTGAAAAATGATCAATCCTGATGTACTGACTGATGTGCTGTTCCCATTTCTTGATGCCCTAAAATGTCAGGACAGTACAAATACACCCCAAATGACACCTTTTTGAAAAGTAGACAGCCTGGGGGGTGTGGACAGCGGCTGAAGAGAATGGCTGCGTGAAGAAGGAGCTCCAGCGAAATCCATCGGCATCCATCGGCTATCAGCAACACAGAGCAACCATCTCTAGGGGAATCCCTCACCCACACAGCCTGCTACCCTCCACGCTCAATATGAGCAAAAGAAAAACAGATAGAGGCCCAAGGAAACTCCCAGACTTCTTTGAATCGGCGAGCATGCCTGGGCCTCAAGATGGCGATGCGGCCCCTGGTTCGTGGCGCAACAAGGGACACATCTCATCTCCAAAGGCCGGTCAGCACTACCAAGCATCCTCACCTGGAGATAGCAGCAAGTCTTCCCCAGGGGCCTCTCCGATACACAGCCTGCAAAAAGCATTGCAGAAATGCTCTGCAGAGCACACTTATCCAGGTGATCTGGGGGGACATGATGGGTCTCATGATAGCACTAGAGAATTTATTGAACAAATTCAGGAATGCCCCACATCTGGGCAGCCCCTCACAGACACAACCATGGGAGACACACTTATTACCCTGAGAGGATCCCTGCATAAAGACATGATGGAATGTGTGACTCTAATTAAGGCAGACATAATGGCTCTAGGGGATCGGGTAAGCCATACAGAGGACAAAATGGGGAAATTTGCTTCTGCCCCCAACAAACTTGTAGATGCCCACAATAGCATTAAAGAAGACATACAGGCCCTTAAAAACAAAATGACTGATATCGAAGATAGAGCTAGAAGGGAAAATATTAAACTAAGAGGTGTTCCTGAAACTGTCCCCCCTGCTGCTTTAAGGCAATGTGTCCAAGATTTCATCTCAGCTATACTGCTGGATACACCAGACAGAGAGGTGATCGTGGTTAGAGCCCATAGACTACCTAAGCCTAAACACCTACCAGACAAAGCGGTGAGAGATGTGATTGCGCACATCCACTTTTTTCACATTAAGCATGAACTGACGTGATTTTCAAGGAAAAATCACAACTTGCCTGAACCAGGGATCACCATGTATTCAGACCTTTCACAGCATACCATGCTAGCTCGCAAGAATCTAGCAACTCTGACAAAATTATTTCAAAACCATAAGATGCCTTACACATGGGGCTTCCTCACAAAAATCCTAATAACTAAAGAAAACCTCACCTATGCTATATCTAGCATGGACCAGGGTCTAAAGCAGGCAAGACAGTGTGGACTGCTCCCAGAGGAGGAAGATATTTCTAAAAGATCACAGACCTCTAAAGTTTCCTGAGATTGGCAATCATATTAGTATGTGAGATTAATAACCTAACGTACACCATAGTGAACCTATATGCCCCCAATACGGGACAAGCATTCTTTCTGAGATCATTAAAAAAAGATGGATAAAATCAAACAAGGCACCCTGCTTTTTTGTGGAGACTTCAACAGTGTAGTGGACAAAAACATTGACTGCTCTTCGCCCAAAGGTCTACACAGACATGAGTTACGGCCCTTTCTCCTGGAGAACAATTTATATGACAGCTGGAGGTGTATTAATTCTACTGAAAAGGATCAGAATTACCACTCTGATCCCCCTAATACGTACTCCAGGAATGACTTGTTCCTTGCCAACCTTGCTTTCGGACCATGCGCCAATCTCCACAACAATCAAAGAATTGCATGTTATTAGCTAACCCCATATATAAAAGACAAATATCTGTATCAATCAAATAATTTTTTATAAAAAAATAACACAACTGCTGTAAATGTAATGACTATATGGTGTGCTCATAAAGCATTTAGCAGAGGATTATTAATCCAGGCTGCTTCAAGAGAAAGGGAGCGGAGAGCTGCAACATTAAATGCTCTGCTCACAAACCTTAACCTAGCTGAATCTCACAATAAACAAAATCCCACTCCCCAAAACCACTCAGATCTAGCACAGTGCAGGCAACAACTGCGAGTGCATCTTATATCAGAACACAAAGCATACCTCAAATGCTTTAAAGCCACTTACTATGTACATGGCTAACTATATTAAGAAAAAATAACAACATTCTAGGCACTCTATGATAGACCCCCATAGCAACAAAACTGTTTTCCATCCAACAAAAATAGCCAACACTTTCCAAAAATACTACAAAGACCACAACCTTAAAAATGACCCAGGAACCAACCCCCCAACCAAGTACACCGGACATAAAAGAATTTCTAAGCTCAGTGAAACTTCCCAAATTAAATGAAGAGGCTTTAGCACAAGTAAACTCCCAATTTACAGAAAAAGTAATCCTAGATACAATCAGAAATCTCCCCAAGCACAAATCACCTGGCTCAGATGGCTTCTCAGCAGAGTATTACCAATCATTAGCACAAATACTTTTGCCTCATATGAAAGCAACGTTTGACCATGCAGCTTCCTCTGCTTCCTTTCCAGAAGAGATGCTTCAGGCTACTATTGTTGCATTGCCTAAACCAGCGAAGACACCTGATAGACCACAAAATTTTACACCAATTTCGTTACTAAACAGAGATTTAACACTGTACGCAAAATTAATAGCTAATGGTATCGCTCATTTCACACCTCAACTGATCAAACCATATCAAGTGGGGTTTGTACAAGGTAGGCAGGCTCCTGATGGCACAAGACGCCTACTCAACCTAATTAAGCTCACAGAGACCCTGCGGTGCACTCACAGTTATATTGACATTGGAAGCGTTCAATAGAGTGCACTGGGGGTATCTAGAAGCAACATTGGAGAAATTTGGTCTTGAGGGGTTCATTTTCACAGCAATAACAGCCTTCTGTACAAAGCCAATGACCAAAGTCTACTCCTCAAATGTATTATCAGATAGCTTCAATATTACTAACGGCACCCGCCAAGGATGCCCATTCTCTCCGTTAATCTTTTTATTACTGATGGAGCCATTGACGGAGACCGTTAGAACTAACAGCTCCATTTCAGGAATCAAGATAGGAAAACAGACCCATAAGATTGGGCTGTTTGCGCATGATGTAGTCCTAACCTTAACCAATCCAGCGTCTTCCCTGAAATATGTCAGTATACTATTCGAAAAGTTTGGAATGATCTCTTACTATGAATTAAATGTCACTAAGTCTGGCATTCTACCCATAGGACTATCTAAGAACCATATTGCCAACCTGAAAAGGGAATTTCCTTTCCAATGGGAGTCCAAAAAACAAACATATTTAGGAATCACATTAACTTCCCCGTCGGCCCTCACATACGAGGCAAACTTTCCACAATTATTAAATACAATCAAAGATGACCTACAACATATCACTAAATTTGAATTATCTTGGATGGACAAAATAGCCATAAAAATGCTGATCCTGCCAAAATTATCTATTTTTTTTAGAACTATACCTAAAAAGATTCCAGACCACTTTGTTAAAACTGTGTAAACACTATTTAGACGATCTATATGGAATCTCAGGAAAGCTAAAATATAATTTCCTATCCTTGTTAAACATAAAAAATGGAGGGGTTGGCATTCCTAATCTGAGAAATTATCACTATGCTGCCCTGCTAGATCAAATTTAAGCATGGTATGACCCCCACCCGTATAAACAATGGGTCCTGATAGAAAAATACCTAATGAATAACAAACAGCTCCCACACCTACTTTTTTCATACTTAACAAAAACAAAATTGTACTTAAACAATTACCCAGCAATAGAAGCTACCTTACATGCATAGTATAAATTACATGGGTCCACCCAGGCAGAGGACCATACAGAGGACATGAACTTTCAACTATCCATCTATGAATACTAAATACCTAACTTAAATATACTAACCTGGTTAAAGGATAATATTATGACATACAAAGAACTACTGTCCAAACAACCTAGACCTACATCATACCCTCATTCTCAAATAGCACACCTCCACAAGGTAAACCAAGACCTACACTACAGGGTCCATAAAGAGGCATGGGAATACCTAACCTCACAACGCAAACATCCAATAAGCATATCATGGTTCTACAATATTCTTCAGCACAAGAGGAATCTGAGCAAATCCTTAAATATGCTCAGCTGGAAAAGGGAAATAGGCTACCCAATTCCAAAATATGAATGGCAAACAGCTATAAACTCCTACTACACCTACTCCCATTGTGTTAACCATTGGGAATTGATGCTAAAAATCTTACATAGAACGTATTTGACCCCAGTAAGGGTAGCACAAATTTATCCAGAGGCCCCACAAGAGTGCTGGAGAGACTGCGGTAGAATAGGAGGATCTTACATATATTATGGGGATGCATAGCAATAAAAAGTTTCCGGAGAGGGGTATTTTCCCTCATAACTAAAATAACAGGCCTAATAATACAACCAAACCCTAAGTTAGCGTTACTTCATGTGGGAATTCTTGACATAGATCCCCAACTCATACCCATAATCACTCACATCTTAATCGCAGCACAATTAACTATCACCTCCAAATGGAGAACCACCAATTTTCCTAACAAATCCAAAGTGATCTATAGAGTAAAATCACAATATACAATGAAAAGTTCTTCGCTATACAGTCCCAGAAATAGAAACAATTTAACCAAACATGGAACCCGTGGGTCCTATTGTACCCGAATAACTGATGTAAGATAGGGGTACAAGCAAAATCACCCTGGAAGATGGCATAGCAAAAATATGGTGCAAGTTACTATTATTTTCATTACTTATTCTCAGCTTAATTTCTGTTATAAAGTTTGGTTTTTCCTCATCATAAAAGAGGCCATAAGTATGGTTAAGGTATTTAGAGGTAAGGAGGAGACATAAAGCTTCATAGTAGAGGAAAGATGCGGGTCTACTCCCAGGGCACAGTTTGTTTCCAGAGGGGTTCCTCAGAGAGGAGACCTGCGCTCTGGGAACCAGAAATGCTGAATTACCATCTATAAACTGTAAAGCTATCCAGTTATATCCTGACCTAACATACATTGCATTGTTCTATAAAATGTTGCTTGCGTTGAGAATAGAGCTATGTTATGTCAGGAACATGTAACCTTTGTATGTACATGACGGAAAACCAATAAAAACTATTTGAAAAGTAAAGTAGACAGTCCAAAGTATTTAGTAAGAGGCATGGCACGTTTTTTGAAGTTACAGTATACTTTGTTGTTACAATGTTTTGCAAAAATGAGGAAATAAAATAATTGTTTTTACATACTGTCACCGGTGCAGTACAACTCCATCATATGATTGGTGTGGCGGTGATCAGGGATACTGACTGGTGACAGTATGCAAAAAAAAAAAATAGTTATAATAATAATAATTTTTATTTCTATTTTTAACTTTTTTTATTTTTTTTTTCTTTTTGACTATTTTTTTTTATATACTGTCATCAGAGTAGTTCATTGTCATCATAGTTTCACTGTACTACTCTGGAGGGTTGATCAGAGATTTTTGTACACTAATATTTATTATAACTGTGATGATCTCTGTTATAAGCAATTAAAGGCAATGGTTTTAGATGTCATGAATGACTTTCATTCATCACAGATTGCTTACTATTGTGATCTGTGATTGGTTACAGTTAAAGTGTTGTGATTGGCCCAAGTACCATGTGATAGCTGTGGGTCAATCACAACATTAGAATGACCCAGTATGCCAGTGCACATGTGCTCAGGGAAGTATCAGTTTTTTGCTGAGCCTGTAGGTGTCACCCACTCACAGTAACAGTACTGCGGACGGATGGCAGGTGGTTAACATACTACTGCAAACTTGTCATTTACATAGAACAAAAATGCCATTTAAATTGCAAGCAAAAGGCAGTTTCAGCCACTTCTGTATTAAACAAATGGCTGAGGATTCCTTATTCTATACCAGAGCCTTATCCTGCTTAAAGGTCTGACATAGATGGTAATAGGGGATTCCCACACAGAAAAATTAAGTGGGGTTCCACTTTACAAAGCATACACGACCCTTGTCCTTCCTTAGAAACAATTGACAAATAGGAAGGTGTCATAGATAGTCACCATATTTGGTTAGTAATGTCACAATATCTAACCCCCTTCATTTATATGGTCAGAATTCCAGGCCAGTAAACAAATGAGGTCATGTGATGTCACTAGATGCTAAGGATGTGGGGTGTGCTGGTACCCACTGCTGCCTTAGTAACCATACCAGACAGGAAGCTGTCATAGATAGTAACTACTACTATATATACTACTATATATAATATTTGGCTCCTGTCGAATGGGCTAAAAGTCCATGTGTTTGGACAAATGCCTGATTAGTCAAACTTCAGTCCGAACATGAGTTCAGACTGAACCTTGAACTCTTGCCTACAAGACACATGTTTCCACTTATTAAAGTGAAAATTCCAGTGGGGAAAAATGTAAACCTCTAACATGTTTGCATTGCTGCCTTTGTCTTTAGAAAGTCAAGGGAAATCTAAAATTTTGCAGTTGTCACTGGAACAGGTGTAAATAAGAAGTCTTCCAATGGGTACTGTGGGGTTTCACTCCAGTGTAGTACTTTCCAATGAGTTCAGTTCAGCCAGTATTTTGGGGCTTGTTCTCTCACTTTTATTTTAAAAAGGTTCCAGCAAAAGGTTTGCCCTTGCAAGTGTTGCCACCATGATTTCAAATATAACGATAAAATGGCATCAATCCTTTCTCTTGATAAGGCCTTAAGCCTAAGCCTTAAGTCATGTCCCTTAGACCATTTCTCAGCACTACTATGCACATATGTAACTTTATTCCTCTCTCTCAGCCCCCTGCTGCTATGTCTCATGCCCTAGCCCCTGGGCAAGGTACATTCTGTCTCCCAGGTGGAGCCCTGAACTGCAGACAGCCCCTTGATTATAAATGTACAAAAAGTAAATTCCTTGTTTGTGGGACTTTGAAGGTGGTGGTACAGAATACACTTTCAAAAGTATGTAGTCAGAAAAAAACATATTTATTGCACATAAATCCATTTGTAAAATATGCATATAGCAATAGAAGGCAGGTATGAATGTTACTATATCATCTGTTAAGAACACCACAACATTAACAATATGTATTGCACACACAAACAGCTATAAGTGTATAGAAGATGGTCACATTCCACAATCCTACACAAGGGGAAATTGATTATTAAGGCTTGGCACACTGGCACACAGAGCTTGCTGTTCACCAGTAAGACGTGGATACAGCATTAGAGAACTTGTCCCTCCCATGTCTTTTTGAAGCTTCTGGACTCCAGAAGTCAACCTGGAAATTAAAATACCCAGAGAAGACTGAAATACCAAGTTTCTTCACTTAGAACAGCCATTCTGGAGTACCTCAAACTGTATTTGTGAGAACACTGTATGCTTTTTACCTCTGTTTCCACAGTGACAGAACCTAGCACTGTCACAGTACATACATTCCAAATATAATTGCTAAAGGTAGAATTAACCTCACTTTAAGGAAATGATATTCCTTCATGATGGGTCTGTGAAACAAGAATTGAAAGACAATATACTGTAACTCTTCCCCACTCTATCCATAACTAGAAAAAAAAAGTTTTGTATTTAAAGAAAAGGATCAACCCTCTTTGTTTCTTAGAATGGTTTTCACTAGTAATATCATAACACAAAGTTCCAATTAGGACTAGTTTAGGTCAATGCCAAAAACCTGTCAGTATGTATTTTTTCCAGTAAAAGAAATTGGAATACTGTGAGATACCAATGCAAAAATAGGGAATACATAAAAACTATGGAGTCTGTGTCACAAGTATGAAATTAATTCAGGGCTTTAGCACTGCAAGAGAAGCAGGTGAAACACCACTATACTACCGATCCACAAAACTGACATGTTTTTTATAAATAACTATAAGATAGGGTCACCAAAATAAAGAAACAGGATCCATCTTACTGAATAAAAAGTTACATAAAAGTAGATAGCATGTAAACACAGGAACTGCAGAAATCATATAAGTTTATATTGCAAAAATAAAAAGCATTTTATGTTTGTGCGTGGTCCAAAATTCAAATTATATCTGAAAATAATATAAAATACATTATTTTCCTGTTAACTCTTGCGAACAATTCTTAAAATGAAAAAAGAACAGGCTTTGCAGTGACTAGATAGTGGCCATTTATTAAGGCATGCCTTATGTTTAAGATGAAGGAATTACATTTTCAAGATGAGGTCAACATCAAGAATCAAGTGAATCCTTTTGATTTATGCAAAGTCATGGATTATCAAATTGAGTATTAATAGGACAATTCTCCTAAGGTATTAAATCTTACCAGATGAACAATTGCCTATATTTGTAAAGTAACTTTTTTCTTAAGCAGAAATATGATTTTAAATGCAAGCTATTTTTAGATTAAACTTTCTTAATACTATTCATATTTAACCTCATTCAAAAGAATGATTTAAAGGACCTACTAATTTGAAGTAATTATAAATTAGCATTAAAGAATTAGCTTTTATTTAAAACATTCAGTTAAATCTAAGACTTAGACCTGCTAAGCTTGATTCTATAAAATTAACATACAGTATATATAATCATTAAACATATGGTTTTATTCAAGAAAATGGTGCAAATGGGTACATAAAAAAAACATGAATTAAGAATTATAACAGATGACCCATGTAAAGTGCACCCACTATTATTAATAAGAAAAAACATGAATGATTAGCACAGTTGCAGTTGACTAGTACTTACTCTTTTTAGGTTTGCAGTCCTATTAATTTAAATTGCTTTAATCACTCCTGTATTTAAACTTGTTGTTTTCTAATGATTTATATATGCATCCTTTTACACGAGAAGCTTTTATCCACTTGCCTACAAGGACAATTTTGACAATTCTCACATACATGTAAAAATCTTATTTTTTTATAGAAAAGTACTTAGAACTCCCAAACAGTATATGTTCTCTGAAAGCAAAGGATCTGGAGATTAAATGGATATAACGGTTAGTAAACAAACAACCAAAATCAAAAGTGATGAAATCCTCATCACTTCCAGTTTCTTAAATTGAAGAAGAGATCAGGGAATGGAAGTTTCTCCCACTCTTCAGTGTCCTTCTGATATGACACATTACAGAAGTCACAGGCTCCCCAGTGGAATGTGAGAGCCCAGGAAAGGTACTGGGTGGTAGGGTTTCCCCTTCTGCACTCTGTAAAAGAATTTGGGCAGGTGTGGAGCCACTTGGATCACTTTTAGATGAAAGAAAATTGTGGGCTGCAGAGCTGGATCTAGCCAGTCTGATGTGGGGTTGCAGTAAAAAATGTCAGGGGGGGAAGAAGATGCAAGATCAGCAGTGCATTGTATGAGAGTCGATAGGGCAGTGTTCAAGGGGTCAGCAGGGCAGAGGATAGGGTTGGCAGTTCATAGGGCAGCGTATAGAGGCTATTAGTTTGTAGGGCAGTGTACAGAGGCCTTAGTTTGTAGGGCAGTGTACAGTGGGACAGCAAGACAGTGGACAGAGGATAGCAGGGCAATGAACAGGGGTCAGCAGGGCAGTGTACGGCGTATAGAGGCTATTAGTTTGTAAAGCAGTGTACAGAGGCCATTAGTTTGTAGGGCAGTGTACAGTGGAACAGCAAGACAGTGGACAGAGGATAGCAGGGCAATGGACAGGGGTCAGCAGGGCAGTGTACAGCGGGTTAGCAGGGCAACAGACAGTGATCAACAGAGCAGCAGACAGAGGTGAGTAGGTCAGTGTACAGGGGTTAGCAGAGAAGAGGACAGGGTCAGTGTTGGCAGGGCACTTATCGGATCTCCTCCTCCCCAAACAGTACACAGGTGAGATCAAATTCTCTCCACACAGTGTGTAGTTGGCTACTGCAGTTGCTTATCCAGATCATATTGAGGCTGTGTCTGTGAGGAAAATGGTCTCAGCAATGTGCTGTGTGGGGAGAAGGAGATCTGTTGAGTGCCTTTTGTGCAGTGCCATGGCAAGGTTATCTAGTGCCCAGGGCAACCCCCCGATGTTTAAGCATCATGTTTCAGCAGAACCCCCCAAAAAAAACAGCACTGATCATGTGGGGGGCGTGACCGGCCGGCGTGCAGGACGGCAGCACAGTGAGAGAGCTCAGGCTCCTGTAATCCGCCAAGCGACGAAAGAAGCGGCAGCAGCGGGAACCCGAAAGCACGGATGGCTTCCTTAGAAGCAGCGGCATCGGGGGCGGTCAGGAAAAGAGCCCCCCAACGCTCAAATCCACAGAAATTGACAGATTTCTTCAGCCCCTCCGGAGGGAGGGTGTACCAAGATGGCGCCGACGCGCCGCTGCGGCCTACAGACGAAGGGGACAGCGCCTCAGATTCAGGCAGCTCAGCAGCGACAGTCAACATGGAGATACACAGGAGGCACGCAAGTATAAGTGATCCCTCTCCCCCTGACAGCCCTACTACCAGCAGTCCTGCTAAATATAAAAAAGCTAAGGGGGATACTCAGGATGCAGATGATAGCATGGAAGAATCAACTCCAGAGCTACCCAAACAGACTCCTTTAGAACACTTTCCCTCCTCATCCCAGTCTCCATGACCAATATGAAAGAGATGTTAATCTCCTTAAGGGACACTCTGCATATTGACATGATGAAGCTGCTTCAACCCATTAATGTCTCAGTCACTGATCTGCAAGACAGGATGGATCATGTGGAATACAAACTGGAAGATGCTTATTCCGCTCATAACAGCCTGATAGGCGCATACAACGATCAGCAACGAGAATTACAGAGGATTTCAGCCAAGTTAGCGGACATGGAAGACCGCAGCCGCAGATCCAATATCAAATTCCGCGGCATATCAGAGAAAATAGCTAATGCGGACCTGAAGGATTTCATCAGACAACTCCTGCAGAGCTGGTACCAGAGGCGAGCGAAATGGAGCTGTTAATTGATAGGGCGCACAGATTGCCAAAACCATCTTTCCTTCTTGACTCCACACCAAGGGACGTTTTGTCCAAGATTCATTTTTACCATGTGAAGGAAGCAGCAATGAAAGCCATGAGGAACAGACAACAGCTTACCGGTAAATTTGCGGGGATCTCCCTGTACACAGATTTATCCCAGGCGACGGTACAACATCGGAAGAAACTAACCACAATCACCAAGACCCTGCGGAACCACAACATCGGGTACAAGTGGGGGACCCCATCCAAGCTGATTGTGACCTATAAGGATTTATCAGTGAACATACTCTCCCTGGAAACAGGCCTACGCTACCTGAAAGAATGGGGTATCCTCCCCCAAGACAACAGTGATGAATCGCATGCTGAACCCCCTAAACTGAAGAAAGATTGGACACAGCGTCCGTCCAAATCCTCATCCAAGAAAAAGCCCGCTCAAAGGCCATGAGGCGGTATCAGGAGCCCACATCCTTAACCTCCCTTCCCAGATAACAGGCTCGACCTTTTTCTTGTTATCCGGGCAAGCCAGCCCCCAGTGATGTGCATTACTTGTTGCCCTAAAGAGTCAGGGCAGGCTCTGATCTCTACACCCGACCCCAAACTGTATTGAACTGCACTCTGAGATATTCCAAAACTTGGGTTGGCTGCATCTGGCTTTTTCGAATATTGATCAGGCACCCGAAATGGGCAAGCTTTTCACTGGTAAGGGACACATGATCCTGAAGAAGATGCATTGACAGACCTAGAAGCAGGAGATCATCCAAATGGTGGAAGATCTGTACGTCCTTGACCCTGAGAGTCACTACGACGGCTGAAAGGATCTTTGAAAAGAGGCCGAAGGGAAGACATCAAAACTGAAAATGAGCACCCTCTACAAGGAATCTCAGGAAGGGATGATGAGCTGGATGTATCGGAATATGCAGGTATGCATCTGCTAGATCGATTGATGCCATCCAGTCCCGTTCCTTGTGGAGAAAGTAACAAAAGTGAGTGTGGCGCTGTCTATACGTATGTGTTTCCACAAGGGATCTTGTTGTTTGCCGGGTGGGATCAATAAATATTGCTGCTATACCCTTGTGTTGTGGTCTGGATATGTGTCTTTAAATAGCAGGGATTTTACTTTAAAAACGTGCTCAAGTAAAAACGTGCTCAGAGTAAATAAATAAATAAATGAAAACTGCTGATGTTGTGTCACTTATATTTAAATTATATATTCAAAATCCTTCACGTGGAACCAAGTGAAACCGGGTGTGCAAACGGTGCAAATGTGCAAGAAAATGCAAAAAAATATAATCAAAAATCAAACCTCACAGGTATGCTTCCTAACTCTCCCGGTGGGAGTGTAGGTCTGTAATGGAGGACAATGAGACAGCACCTCCGTAAGACTGCTTGCTTGTTTTTACTTGAGCATGTTTTTAAAGTAAAATCCCTGCTATTTAAAGACACATATCCAGACCACAACACAAGGGCATAGCAGCAATATTTATTGATCCCAACCAGCAAACAACAAGATCCCTTGTGGAAACACATAAGTATAGACAGCGCCACACTCACTTTTGTTACTTTCTCCACATATCCAACATCCAAAGGGTGTTTCAGTGAGGGCACACACCGCGACGGTTAATACACATATATATATAATCAAACATACTCTTCTGTTTTCTGACGACGGGAGTGACTTTGTGGGAAACCTACAACCTATACACCTCTTTCATTGTTTTCACTCACACCGCGACAGATATGAATACACAAAGGTGTTCCCTAGAACAACAAACGACCAACCCTAGTTATTTATAACGACGATACGGGAACACAACACCAGACCTATACACAGAAATTTATCGTCCCTAAA
>BLSH010514107.1:47230-67647 GCA_018402905.1 Glandirana rugosa | reverse complement strand
AAAGAATACTGTAGAGGGGGGAATAGAAAGACCAGCATTTCCCAAAATGAAACAAAATGTATCTATCTTTTGGACTCCCTACAACCGCATGGATTAAACATAGACATTGATCTAAACTGCTTCATAAATGATGAATAACTTACCCTCCATTTTACAATTTTAAGATTTTTACACCAAGTTGGAAAATAATTAAAAAAATTTTTTTTACTAAAAACAAGAAACTCCACTCTCCTCTCCCTTATGACACAACCTCAGAATGGACCGAAAAAATATGGACAACTTTTTAATGAAGTATTTTTTAAAAAAATTTTCCCCTCATCCATTCATGTTTTTTCTTGTTTTAGGAAACAGGAATACATTTTTATGGATCATAACAGATAACACACACAAGGATTAAAGTTGGGAACTTGGGACCTAACTCACATATTAGATGTGGAAAATATACAAAACTAAATTTCTTGCTCCATCCATTCACAATTTTTCTTGAAAAAATTTTTTTTTCCTGTTTTTTCCGTTATATGATCATAAGTCTAAGATCCACTAAGGAAGGCACCACAGTCACAATTTGATTGGGCAATATATCTTTATTCTTCGGATCACATTCCTTTAAAAGATATTTTATATATATATTTTTTTTTTCTTTAAAATTTATAATGATATCCAGATCATTCCACACACATTCTCATTATCATTTTTCTTTTCCTTTCCTTTGATTATTTCCCTATCACCCTTTTTATCACTTTTGATCAACCTTTTAACATTTTTTATCAAAACATAGCCTTTTCTTGATGCACTACACACTTTAAGGCATTATGTACACATCACGTTATCCACTATCACACATACCTGAAGAATATTTTATTGGTCTATATGGTCTTTACATCTCATACCTAAAACTACAGTTGGATTGAGAGTCCCTCAATCTATACGGTTACACCCCCTTCAGACATCCTAATTGGTCCCTACTCCTCTATTGAAATAAGAAAGAAAACACATTCCATTTTTAAGACACAAAGATATATATGCACAAGGTATTTTTTCACACAACAGTATATTTTTATATATTTTTTTATATATTTTTTATGGTATTTTATATGATCTTTTACATTTATAGAATAAGGTATTCACGGTTTTATTTGCAACTCTCGAGAGTTAAAAACACACCTTGAAGAAGCATGATGACATAAGGTTATGGATTGGGCAGTAGTAAGAACGCGACTGATTGGTTGCAAATAATGGGGCCGCTGGGTGCCACCCTATAATAAGCCGGACTGTGCACAAAGATGGCGCCGCCTCCGATGACGTCGCTATGACGAAACGCGTAAGGCGGAGCCAGTGAGAGTCATTTGCACTTCCGGTTTTGGTGGAACACAGGAAGCCACAACGATCCACCTGTCTGACTTCTCTTGGAGACTTCCTCAAAACAAAACTGTGAGTGTATACTATTTACTAATACCACTGCCAACATTACTTTCACATTGAGTTCTCTCTCTTACTATATGTGGACCTCCATGGGTATGTGGGGCTGACCTGAGGGGTCCCCCTTCCTTCTGTTTGATGGAGAAAGATGGGAGCAAGCAGTCTTACGGAGGTGCTGTCTCATTGTCCTCCATTACAGACCCACACTCCCACCGGGAGAGTTAGGAAGCATACCTGTGAGGTTTGATTCTTGATTATTTTTTTTTGCATTTTCTTGCACATTTTCACCGTTTGCACACCCAGTTTCACTTGGTTCCACGTGAAGGATTTTGAATATATAATTTAAATATAAGTGACACAACATCAGCAGTTTTCATTTATTTATTTATTTACTCTGAGCACGTTTTTACTTGAGCACGTTTTTAAAGTAAAATCCCTGCTATTTAAAGACACATATCCAGACCACAACACAAGGGCATAGCAGCAATATTTATTGATCCCACCCGGCAAACAACAAGATCCCTTGTGGAAACACATAAGTATAGACAGCGCCACACTCACTTTTGTTACTTTCTCCACATATCCAACATCCAAAGGGTGTTTCAGTGAGGGCAGCAGTCTTTTGTCTTCTCATACAAACTAATATATATATACACATAATTGGCAGCGCCGCACCACACTCTTTTTCCATATCAGTCCCGTTCCTTCACTACAGCTATAATTGTCTCCAGTGACTCCATTTTGAATGGTGGAATCTTCATATAGGTGTTTAGAAACTTTAGGTCCAAGACTGGTCTGAAACCCCCAGAAGCTTTTGGAACCAAAAACAAAGGGGAATAAAGCTCTTGCCCCCATTCTTGCTTGGGGATGGGTAAAATCGCGTTTACTGCTAATAACTTCTCTATGTATGCTCACAAACACCGCCTCTTTTCTACACATGCCGGCAGCCGAATTTCCATGACTAGGGATGGGCCCGCGGTTGGAGTCCAATGTAACTTCGACTCGAACATCGGGCATTCGCCAGTTCATCAAATTGAGAACATTATGGGCCGTTCGCAGCGACTTCGCCGCAGTGGAGCGCCCCATAATGCATTGTGCACAGATTGCGCACACAGATCCTCCTCCATGGGAGGGCTACTGCCGTCTGCCTGCTGTTAGTTATGACAGCTTATTTATGGGGCAGGACGGGGCCACCCAGCAACATAAGCGAGCGACCCCACCCCTTCTGATGGCATGTGACGTCAGAGGGGGTGGGTCATGTGCGTATGTCACCAAGTGGCCCCGTCCTGCCATATAAATAAAACGTCAACACAAAGAGAGCCGGTGGGAGCCCAACCATGGAGAAGGAGCTGTTGGGGTTTTTTTGGGTCCGTCGCTCGCTGTGATTGACGATGGATTACAACGAGGGACATTTACTTTTTATCTTTTTTAATAAAAGACGTGTCCCTAATTGTTTCCTGTGTTTTTTTCTTTTTTTGACCCTTTTGGTGAAGTAGTAGGGGTACGATGTACCTGATACTAATTCACATGGGGGGGTCAGGATCAGTTTCCGATAAGCCCCCCCTGCACACCCCCACAACCACAGCCCTTAGTGAGGAAGAGGCTCTTGTCCCTATCAACAGAGGGACAAGGTGCATTGGGGTGGGGACGCAGAGCCCCCCTGCCCCAAAGCACCCATACTACCCACGTTGGGGGCATGTAGCCTGGTACAGTTCAGGAGGGGTGGTGCTCCCTCCCCCCCTATCCTGGCTGACCAGGTTGCATGCTCGGATAAGGGTCTGGTTTGAACGTTAGGGGGGACCCCACATCAATTTTTATAAAATTTTGGGAAAAGGCTCCCCTTAAAATCCAAACCAGGGAGGCGTGGCCTGGACCTGGAAGACGGCGGACAAGTCTTGGGAGAGCTCCGGAGCCTTGGACACAATCCTCAGGCATCCAACCTCCCTCAAGCCTGGTGAGCACCTAAACACACCCAGGGTGCCTCCCAACATCATCCCCTACAATCTGGGCTAAAGATTTCGGCCGCCCTCATCAGACCCCCACGATGCCCGAAAATCTAGGCCGCGGCCTCACTCGCGGCCTTGGCCGCGGCAAACAACACGGCCATCTAACCTCCATCCATCCGCTCTGGGCCCCAAAACACAGCTCTGGGGATCCCTCACCCACCCCCCAACAGATTGGGCCATCTGGCCCCCACCTGCTCACTCAAAACCCTGCTATACACCTCTGGGGACCTCAACACCCCCCTGAACCCCGAGGCTAGCCGAGTCGGACATCAGACATTGAGACCCTTGTTAGCTGAATCCTGGGCTTGGGGAGGCTGCCATCCTCTACAGAAGCATCAGTTTTCATTTGGCCTGACACGGGTGAGGATGCCAAAGTAAAATAGGACCCGTGGCACAGCGGGGAGAGCAGCGTAATTCACCGGGAGCCTATTGATTTATTGACTCAGCGATGGGTAAAATTGGATGCCAGTTGCCCTTCTCCAATGCCCCTTACTCTCAATCAGGCCGGAACCTCCCTGATTTGTTCCGCACCCAACCCCTGTCCACTCCTGAGACCTCTACATCTCACTCCTCACCGTCCGCTAAGGCACGCAGACAATCAGAGGGAACACAGAAGAATAAACAATCTGTTGACCAAGAAACACTGCTCACTCTCATTAACCAGATGCCCAAGGTCACAGATCTTCAATCCCTTGCATCTGATATCAAGGGAGCATTGTCGGATGTGGTATCTGACCTCAAGGACGAACTCAGAGGAGTTAACAACAGATTAGAGGAAGTCGAAAGAGCGGCCGGTCGTCACGATGCGGACATTCAGGAACTCCAACAGCACGGTGCCTGATACCACCTACACCTCATGGACATGCAGAGGGAACTCGAGGATCTCGACAACAGGGGCCGCAGATGGAAACTCCGCATCCACGGAGTCCCCGAAAGCATTGAACATGACCAGATCCCTCTCGCCCTACAGTCCTTAGTCAACAATATTCTGGAGAGGCCCCAAGATGCGCCGGTGGAGTTCGAATGGGCACACAGAGCTCTGCGACCCAGAGGGAGAGAGGGGGACCCACCGAGGGATATTGTCTGCTGTTTTATGGATTACAAATTGAAGGAAGAAGTAGCCATTCGAGCCCATGATCAACAGGAAATCACACTGAATGGAGCAGAAATCAAAATATTTCAGGAACTATCTAAGATAACATTGAATCATAGAAGGGCCCTACGCTCCATATTGACAGCACTCAGAGAAAGGCGCAAAGTCTATAAGTAGCGCTTCCCCTTCGGTCTCTCCGTCACCGTACATGGTCGCACCTTTGTCCTGCAGACCCACTTCTTTGAACACGTAAGCATGAGGCCTATCCCGGTCCCTGACTGGTATCGAGAGTTCATAATTCCAGCATTATGGGCGGAGATGCTTCCTCAAGATGCCGACTTGCACACACCACGGAGAAGACCAAGCGCCACCCCATCCCGTCGCAGAAGACAAGACCAAGCTGCACCGGCTCCAGAGGAACACCAGGGAGACCCTAACCCTGAACCTGACGCAGAGCAGGAGGCCTGAGATCGGCACGCTTTTCTACACCAGCCTATTCAAGTGAATGGGCAATGTACTTCCGAATGACTACTACAGTTATTGTTTGACTCTTTTTTTATTATCCATCTGCTTTCTGACACCCATAACGTCCCACTTCAACGCTGTGTCCCTTTTGCTTGCCGCAACCCTTTTTGACCGCATGGGAGCCAAAACAATGCCTATCCCTCACAATCACGGGGTGATAAACCCTCCTTAAAGACATATCACAGAACGGTAATATGGCCCTAATCCCACAGACACACACTCGGAGAGCTATGGAACTAAAGATCACCCTATCCATTATACACTGCTCCCTCTGTGGTCGTTGTTGCCCTATCCTTGAAGGAGTCCATGGACTAACAGCTTCTCCTGCTCGACCATGTACCCCTGTAACTGTACTCACCCCTTATAATTTTTTTTTTTTTTACCATTACCCACCGGACCTCCCCTTGGTGGCCGCAGATTAGACTGGATAAGCTTGGAACTCCTTACTTGTCACTGGGCCCTCCCTTTCTAACCATGCCTTCATCCTGCAGAGATGGTTTGGTAAGAGTAGAAGAAGAGGACATCTCAAGCTCCTAGCCCAGACAACCTGGGGGCCTCCCGATAGGCTGCCCCCAGGTTCGCTATCTATGGCTTGAGCTCCCGTGATCTTAGTTATGGTTTCAGGTTTGGTCTTTGTTTTTTGATGCTGATGTTCTGATGTTACTTTTCTGCTGTTGGGCTGTGTTGCTGGCCTGTCGGCCCCTGTGACGCTGTAACATCTGGCGGTGTTCCGGACCGGCAGCCCAGCACCTCGGCGCTTAAGGACAACACATACGAGATTATCCTTTAGGGTGTCAGTCAGCAATTAAGCTAGATTTAAAAAACCTAGGTATTACGCTTTGAAATATCTGTTGACTGTTTATATTTCACTGAAATGTTACACACAACTCATTCACTCAATGTCCTACACAAACCTGCTTGCAGGCGGCGTAGCTGCCCGAAGTGGATAAGACCATTTGTCTCCACACTCGGTAGATGCGACATACACGCAAATCCTCTCTCTGACTCTGCTCCCCTCACGTTTGCACACCAAGCTAACCTCCCCTATTCCCAATACCCCCTTAGGGGTCGTAGCTACCTGCGCTGCTCTCCCCGCTGGCCATTGGCCACTTACCTCTTATTTCTGCCCACCAATCCTTACCACAAACCCCCTACATCAGCTAGGTCTCCCCCTATCTGATACCCCATAGGGATCCCACACTGTGGTCCGGAGTGCCGTTAACTCCGCTGCCTGCGTGATCCTTACAACCCTTTCACTCGTTTCAACCTCTTAACTTCCCTACCCCCCTGACCCTCCCTTGCCCCCATCCGTTCCCCTACACGTCCCCTGATCACCTTTGAACCCCCCCACAACAAGATGCGCGCCCAAAGCACCCTGAAGATAATGCCTCTAAACGTCAGGGGCCTGAACACCCCTGAAAAAAGATCTGCTGTCCTCAGGGAAGCATCTAAACTCAAAGCCAAAGTAGTCTTTGTACAGGAGACTCATTTTAAAGCACAGAACATTCCCAAATTTCACAACGGAAGGTATCCACACACTTTTCACGCCCCTTCCCCAATAAAAAAAACAAAAGGAGTAACCATCCTTATTGCCAAAAATCTCCCATTTCAGCCTACCACTCATCTAGCTGACCCGGAAGGTCGATACATATTTGTTAAAGGCCACATCCACAATAAGCCAGTGACGTTTGTCAACATCTATGCTCCTAACACACGTCAAGTCCCCTTTATTAGGAAAGTGATAGATAGACTCATTCCGTTCCACGAAGGAATGACTATCCTCGGAGGTGACCTTAATGTCCCCCTCTGCCCCAATCTTGATTCCTCAACTGGATCCTCCTCCCTACCATACCGTGCCCTATGCCAAATTAAAAACCAAATGCACCTATTGTCCCTCCACAACACCTGGGGAACCCTCAACCCTGATACCAAGGACTACACTTATTGTTCCCCTCCCCACAACAAATACTCACGTATTATCTCTTCCTCACCCAAACGGACCTGACTTATCTCCAAGACACCTCTATAGAGCCTATGTATATATTAGATCACCACCCCATCACTATGACCCTCCGCTTCCCCAACTTTGAACAGAGACACAGATGCTGGAGACTAGACCCACAATTATTATGTGATCTGGTGAGTAAGGAGACCTTACAGCTGTCACTAAAGGACTATTTAACGCTTAATTTCTCTCCAGAGACGTCGGCCATGGCTGGCCCACAAATGCATCATAAGAGGCAAATGCATCTCTTTAACAACGCAAATGAAAAAAGAAAGGCAGGCTACAATTGTGGCACTAACCACACAGATCCGCACACTAGAGGTTTCTCATAAACAGAGTAAAGCCGAAACAGACTACGCAGCCCTGGTGTCGGCGAGACGAGCTCTGCTAGAGGAACTAGATAGACAGATCGAAAGGAAATTTACACTAACCACCAAACTCTTCTACGACCAAGCCAACAAAAGTAAATTTGTAAAGAGAATCCCCCCACGTGGGATTGGGATTTTTACAGGCAAACCGAATCATAAATCATAATATATAAAAAATGTACAAATTTATTGGTATACATTAAAAATTATGCACTCATGCAGTATGAATACAGTACAAATGTACATAGATACAAATATTGTATACAGATACATGTGATGGTTGATGTTTTTGATTCTCCGAAGCCTGACGCGTTGCAGGATACACCCTTCTTCAGGGGCCGTATTTGGAGAAAATCAATTCTATAATATGACATAATATATGTGTTTAGATCACATTCAAAGAGACAACAGTAATGCAGGGAACCATCAAAGACATCTCAGACTATACTTTCAAAGATCACTTGTGCAAATGTATGCAACCATGACATAATGTGAACACGTTAAAAGTAGGCCAAAGAAACGACCCGGCCGAAGCTGGGTAATCTCACAAAGGCTGCTAGCAGCACACCACCCCCATAGTCACCACTGAGCCTCAATGGTCGCCAAGCCAGCCGTGCAAATCCCTGCCGGGATTAGTTGATATCAACTCTATATCGGTTTCCACCAATCTCGAGAATATCAGGATAAACGGAAATCTATAGGAAAATATGATAATAATCATGATAAGTAGTACTGCATAGCCATCAAAAGGAATCCATTATACATAATGTTTAAACTTTGTTATAAAGGGCTGTATATGTGACACCTAATTTAACCAATATATAGGTTGGCTGCAAAAAGGACAGAGGGGAGGGAGGCCTGAAGTCTCCCAGCCTCTATCCCATTCGCAGTTTCCCCTTGTATTCTATAGTATTTCCTTATTTATAAAATGCCTTGTGGAGACAAATAGAGAGTGACTAATGTCCCATTCCGTTTGGATCTTAAGTGACTAGAATGGAACCGTGTTTCATTGTTCCATTCTGATGCGGCCCCATAGGATGGTTGCATAAGCAACCATAGCATATAAGGCAACAGAGTGTAACACTAAGGTATATAGCATTCATATAATATGGTCCTGATATCCCTAAATTCTTATTTCTGACATTTCAAAAATTCAAAAAGATTGCATATCCCCTGGGGGAGGGGGTTTCTTCCGGCCCCCCTCTCTCACCAGAAAATACTCAGCGGATGCTAATCCTGAAACATAAAATGGGGAACAGGTCCCCACGTACCTGGTGGATTTCCCAATTAGCCCCTGGCGTGGCATGTGTCGAATGGCTGTGCGCATTGGGGCCATCAGCACACGCGGTTAATTAACGCCAGCGCATGCGCTGTAGATGCGAACGTCCCATGACCTCATGTCTACGCGACAGGAGGTGAGGCTGTCATGGAGACCCAGTCTGCGTACAGTGGGAGGGGCATGGGCAGCACGATCAGGCTGAAGCAGCGAGGCTCCCAAAGTGGGCGTGCGCGGCTCACCCATATGCGGACACCCGAGGGAGTCCCGCATGGACACTCCACCGACGCAGCGACTCCAGCAAAGACAGGGGAAGGAGAGAGAGCAGGACAGCCAGAATATGTGCGTCCCATCCCCCTCCACCCCTAATCAGTGCAGAGCCAAAACGCCCCCCTAGGACCACTAGGGACCGGGGGGCTGGGTGCGCCGGGTGGGGGCTAAGGGGGCGAGAGGCCACAACAGCCCAGGAGACAGATGGCCATATTGGCTCTAAAATGTCTGATGGTATCCACAAAAACGAAGGGAATGTAGCATAGCAGGAATAAAAATAATAATATTAGTGACAAGGAGAGAGACCAATACAGTATATGATGTGGTACAAACCGGGAAGTGTACAGTACATTTGGATTACATCACTAATCACATCATTTATAGAATATTAATTGGGGATTGTTCTCTGATTTTGGTGAATTCGCAATGAAATCGCACCGCTAGCTGGTCCAATCGAGTCCCCCCGCGAGCCTTCAACAATAAGAGGTGTCCCTCACCTGCGCATATCACCGGATCAGCGCCCACCCCACCGAGTAGATGTCCCCTAAGCCAATGCCAAAAGTGGTAGACTTTTGGCTAGGCTGCTCCGGGGTAAAAGGGCTCAAATGACGGTACACTCCATCACAAACCTCTCTGGGACAAAAATCAATAAAACTGAAGAAATTGCACAAAAATTTGTAGAGTACTATTCTAAATTGTATAACTTACCCAAACATCCCAGTCACCACCAGAACCCACAATCCAGGACTAAAGCTATTGATAACTATCTTTCAGAACATAAATTACCTCAGCTCACCCCAGAACAAGCAGCCTCCATTGACACCCCCCTAAATTCGGAGGAACTCCGACTAGCCCTAAAAAGCTTAAAACCCGGGAAAAGCCCGGGCCCCGATGGCCTCACTTGTCTATATTATCAGACATTTGCAACAGTACTGGCCCCACAGTTCTTATCCGCCTTTAATTCCTTAAGCGAGTTGAAAGAACCCCCTAAAGACCTGCTAGAAGCTCATATTTCGGTTATACACAAGAAGGGGAAGGACACCACACTAGTTGAAAACTACAGACCCATTTCTCTACTAAATGTAGACATTAAGATCTACGCAAAGATACTGGCCAACAGACTTCTTCCCCACATTCCCAACTTGATATCTCAAAACCAAGTGGGTTTCGTCCATGGCAGGGAAGCCCACGACAACGCCATCAAGGCTCTTACCATCCAACACTGGCTAGCCAAGACAGCAACAGAAGGACTCTTCCTATCCACGGATGCAGAGAAGGCGTTCGATAGAGTGGCCTGGGACTACATGGCAGCGGTCCTCGCCTCAGTGGGACTGGGACATTTTATGCAAAATAGTATCCTGAGTCTCTATACGAATCCACAAGCTAGAGTCAGGATAAACGGCCACCTATCGGATGCCTTCCCCATCCAGAATGGAACCAGACAGGGATGCCCACTTTCCCCACTAGTCTTTATACTTACTATGGAACCCTTCCTTACTTGCCTTCAAGCACACCCGGATATCACGGGAGTCACAATTGGAGATCGCACTTATAAGATAGCTGCCTTCACTGACAATATCCTTCTCTTTCTTACGAAACCAGATATCACCATTCCTAACCTTCTTAAAGAATTCCTCCGATTTGGATCCATATCCAACTTTAAAATTAACATTAACGAATCATACGCCCTTAACATCTCCTTATCCGAGAACACTGTGAGCAGATGCCGGGACTCTTTCTCTTTTACCTGGAAGACAGATGCAATCCCATACTTGGGCATACAACTCCCTACCACGACAGCAGGACTATACACATTAAACTTCCTTCCTTTCCTACAGGAACTATTGAGGGATCTCAACACCTGGGAGAAGCTGAACCTCTCTTGGTCTAGGCGGGCAGCCACTATCAAAATGACATCCCTCCCTAGATTTCTGTACATCGCGCATGCAATACCCATCGCCCTTCCTAAATCATTCTTTTCTTCCATTAGGTCCCAACTTAGCTCATTCATATGGAAGAGTCACCCACCCCGAATAGGTCTGGCCAGACTCTCTGCCCTTAAACACAAGGGCGGCATTGGTCTACCAGATTTTCAAAGATACCACAAGGCAATACTGCTGGTGAGAGTAATAGACTGGCATGTACATGACAAGACTAAGGACTGGGTGCCCCTTGAACAATCAGTCCTAAAGCACCCTGTCCAGGATATAATTTGGATCCCGAAACAAAATAAAGAGATAACTAATAAAAACTTCCCCTTAATCGCCCCCCCCCATCCAGTGTCTCCGGGAACTCTCGAAATCCACTTCAATAGCATCCCTTCCGGGCCCTATGACCCCTATCCCAAACAATCCCAACTTCTCCTCGGGCTGTTTAGATACCATAGCCAAATTCCCACCTAACTATCGTCCAAGAGCACACCACTTCTTTACCTATGGTGTCTTCCGAACCAAAACAGACTTAACCAAATGCAATATCGTAGAATCGATACCCACCTGGTCATACCTACAGATACGACACTTCCTCACTTGCTCAAAGGAGAAGAATCTCTATCTCAAACCCCTGACCACCTTTGAGAGACTCTGCGAATCCCAACCTCAGAGACACCTCATTGCGAGTCTACACGCATTGCTTTCCTCCCAAACACCAGACCACCTAGCTCCCATTATGAAAACCTGAGAAACAGACTCCCCTAATACACTCCCTGATAGGGAATAGGAAACAATTTGCCTCACGGCACACAGAGGCTCCCGCAACGTCTCCATATAGGAACATGACTATAAGTTGCTAACTCACTGGTATAGAACACCCGCTCTACTTCACATAATCTACCCCCAATGCCATAACGTATGCTGGAGATGTGGGAATTCAGGGGGCTCACTGAAACACATCTGGTGGGACTGCCCAATTATCAAAGTGTACTGAGAACAGGTTCACAACATGATAAAACAAGTCTCCACACATTCAATAGATTTCTCCCTTCATCAATACACCCTACACTACTCCGAAACTATGAAACATTTACACCGCCAATCACTGGCCATGTACATGATAACCTAAGCTAGAATGTGCATTCCGGTTCTCTGGAGGCAGAGGATTGCTCCCTCGCTCAAAGCCTGGTTCATCAGACTAAATAAAGTCATGGAAATGGAGGAACTAATAGCAATATCTTCAGACAACCTAAATAAGCACCACACAATCTGGATGCCCTGGATCTTCTTCCAGAGCTCAGAGAAATATTGTGCCATATGCCAACCTCTTTGAATATGATAAACGGAAGCCTTCTCCTTTCCTCCAGTGGCCGATGACCCCTCGCTTGCTGAATTACCCACACTATAAGACTGCGTGCCCTTGACCCCAATGGGCTAAACCTCCTCTCACCCCCCACTCACCACCTTACCTCTCCCATACCCTCCCTACACCCCCCCTTCTCTCTCTTCCTTCTTCATAAGGGGCATAAAAAACCCCACCCCTTACCCACCACGAACAACTATCCAAAGTGTGCAGGCTCACCGCTCAGAGGGTAACACAGCTCGTGTGCATCTGGTGTGCTGACTCACAAGGGCAGGTGCAGGCTGATGAAGCAATCAAGTAGTAACAGCAACAAGGTTGGAAGTAGCCGCACTCAAACGATCCAATTTCCAAAAACAATTTATTGCATCAAAGGGTGATATAGACAACGAACGAAAGGTCCAGCTGACGTGTTTCGCACCCTACAGTAGGCGCTTACTCATAGCTATCCAAAGTGCCTACCCCTCCAAAGCATCTCTAATCTATGCTACCCTGAAACCCAACCTATATGTATAGGCTTACATCAACATGTTCTGATGCAAATGTTTCTTTTATCTGTATTGGAACTATTGCTAGTTACCAACGCAACCTACTGTTAAAAATTAATATTCAATTGAGACTGTATATTCTTGCAATTCTCTCAATAAAACTTTTGTGGAAATAAAATCCAAACCAGACCCAAAGCCTGGTATGGACTGGGGGGGACCCAACGCACATTTTTTTCAGTGATTTTTTTGTATATTGCTGGGTGCCGGCAGTACATTACAGCAGCATTTCCTTTAAAAATGTCATTTTGCTCTGGCTATGTTCTAAACATCACAGATGTGCGTCTTTTTATAGGAAGACTAAGGGGACCCCCAGACACATAATTTAAAGGAATATTTAATTTTTATTATTTCATTGTTATTATTAAAATCACTGCCCCTGAAAAAACGATTGATTTAAAAACTTTTTTTTGCACTGATACATGTCCCTTAGGGCAGGACCTGGGTCCCCATATACTTTTTATGGCAATAACTTGCATATAAACCTTTAAAATGAGCACTTTTGATTTTTCATGTTCGGGTCCCATAGACTTTAACAGTGTTTGAATGTTCGCACAAATTTTTTGCCTGTTCACATGTTCTCGTGCAAACCGAACCGGGGGGAGTGTTCGGCCCATCCCTATCCACGACCAAGGACTGTGGGGGTCTTGAACCGAACTGAAGATGATAGCCATCTCGGATGATATTCAAGATCCAAGCATCACGTATTTCTTCTCTCCAAGTTGTCTTGAATTGAGCTAACCTTGCTCCTACTTGAGAGGGTTGGACGGAGACACCTTCAGAAGGATTTCTCTGATCCCTTCAGAGCCTGCTTAGGCCTGGGCTTGGGAGGCTTCAGGAATCTTGAACCAGTTCCTTTCCATTGCCTAAAGAATGGTCTGCCAGGTCTGTAAGAACTTGCTTCTCTGAACTTTGCCTTGGCCTTTCTGGCAAAACAAAAGGTCTGACGTTGCCTCCTTTTTTCCTGCGGGATCAGGCCTGACTTTCCTCCAGAGACCCACTGGATTTACAACTCTAATGTTTTGACAAATAGCAGCTTGCCATCGAATGGAACTGAACACAAACTATGTTTAGAAGTGTTATCAGCCAACCAGTGTCTTAGCCATAAAGCTCTATGGGCCGTGACAGAATGCACCATTATCTTCGCTGTCATTCTGACATGGTCTACCGTCACCGAAAGTCTACAGCTGTCTTGATAAACTGCAAGGGGGAAGAATTTCCACTTCTAAGTTCTTCTCCTGCACCTTCATCCTCTAATTCCACTACCCATACTTTGAGAGCTGCTGCCACCGAAGTGAGAGACACCGTTGGCCTGCACACTGCTCCCACCACAGAATATAAGTTTTCAGGTCAGTATCAATTCTGCAGTCCATGGGGTCTTTAAAGAACACTGAATCATCCAGTGGAAGCGTAATATGGCTGGCCAGCCTCTGTAATGAAGCGTCCACCTTAGGAGCAGTGTCCCATAACTCTGCGTCCCTTGTGCTAAAGGGGTAAACCTTAGACACTCTATTGTGGGTGTTAAGCTTTTTTTCCCGCTTCGCCCATTCATCCTCCACTACCTTCTGGATCTCAAAAATAAGAGGAAAGGAAGGTAAAGCTTTCTTCAAATCTGGGTAATACTTTATGTGTTTTCTTGGAGGCGAGGCTTCCTCCTGCCACTGCAATTGCTGGGAGGTGGCAGTACATTACAGCAGCAATAATAAATGACAATTTTTCCTTTAGAAATGTCATTTTGCTCTGGCTATGTTCTAAACATCACAGAGGTGCGCCATTTTATAGGCAGACTAAGGGGACCCCCCAGACACATAATTTAAAGGAATATTTCATTTTTATTATTTCATTGTTATTATTAAAATCACTGCCCCTGAAAAAACAATTGATTTAAAAACTTTTTTTTTGCATTGATACATGTCCCCAAGGGCAGGACCCGGGTCCCCATATATTTTTTAGGGTAATAACTTTCATATAAACCTTTAAAATGAGCACTTTTGATTTTTCATGTTCGGGTCCCATAGACTTTAACAGTGTTTGAATGTTCGCACAAATTTTTTTCCTGTTCGCATGTTCTCGTGCAAACCGAACTGGGGGATGTTCGTCCCATCCCTATCCAAGACCAAGGACTGTGGGGGTCTTGAACCAAACTTGAGACAATAGCCGTCTCGAATGATATTCAAGATCCAAGCATCACGTATTTCTTCTGTCCAAGTTGTCTCAAATTGAGCTAACCTTGCTCCTACTTGAGAGGGTTGGACGGAGACACCTTCAGAAGGATGTCTCTGATCTCTTCGGAGCTTGGTTAGGCCTGGGCTTGGAAGGCTTCAGGAATCTTGAACCAGTTCCTTTCCACTGCCTAAAGAATGGTCTGCCAGGTCTGTAAGAACTTGCCTCTCTGAAATTTTCCTTGGCCTTTCTGGCAAAACAAAAGGGCTGACGCTGCCTCCTTTTTTCCTGCTGGATCAGGCCTGACTTTCCTCCAGAGACCCGCTGTATTTCTGACTCTAATGTTTTGACAAATAGTAGCTTGCCATCGAATATAACTGAACACAAACTATGTTTAGAAGTGTTATCATCCGACCAGTGTCTTAGCCATAAAGCTCTAAGGGGCGTGACAGAATGCACCATTATCTTCGCTGTCATTCTGACCTGGTCTACTGTCGCCTCCACTAGAAAGTCTACAGCTGTCTTGATAAACTGCAAGGGGGAAGAATTTCCACTTCTAAGTTCTTCTCCCGCACCTTCATCCTCTAATTCCACTGCCCATACTTTGAGAGCTGCTGCCACCAAAGTGAGAGACACCGCTGGCCTGCACACTGCTCCCACCACAGAATATAACCTTTTCAGGTCAGTATAAATTCTGTGGTCCATGGGGTCTTTAAAGGACACCGAGTCATCCATTGGAAGTGTAATATGGCTGGCCAGCCTCTGTAATGAAGCGTCCACCTTAGGAGCAGTGTCCCATAACTCTGCATCCCTTGCGCTAAAGGGGTAAGCCTTAGACACTCTATTGTGGGTGTTAAGCTTTTTTCCCACTTCGCCCATTCATATTCCACTACCTCCTGGATCTCAAAAATAAGAGGAAAGGAAGGTAAAGCTTTCTTCAAATCTGGGTAATACTTTCTGTGTTTTCTTGGAGGCGAGGCTTCCTCCTGCCACTGCAATGCATCCTTAACTGCCTCCACTAAAGGAGGAACTGATGCAAAGTAGAAAGCATGCGACTCTGGCTCGATCTCATCTGAGGAATCTGAGACTTCTTCAAACTCTGGGTTGAAACTGACGGACACCCCCTGGTCTGAATCTTCAGATGCCAAAGACAGGATAAGAGGAGCGCACATTTTTGAAGTGTTCTTTAACCCATCTTTCACTGCTGACCTAATATAGGACTTGATGTGCATCAGCCGCATTGTCCCGAGCTGCCTCCTTGAAGCAGGATGTGCATACCAGTTTTCCTGGGAGCACATCAGCTGAGCATGCCCATTAGGCTTTAGTTGCTGTCTGACCTGGACCTGTCTGAAGAAGAAGATCTTATTCTGAGCCTGCGTCCAGACTTGCTTTTTCTAGAGGCCTTTCTATGGCCTGACCTCTCTTGGCTCGGGTCGGAGCGACTACAGTAAGGTGAGGGGAAGGGAGATCTAGAACACTGCTTTGATGTGTGTTTCTCTCTACGTATGTGACTTGGAAAGCAGGATGGCCAGAAAGCAGAGATTACAACCAGCCAAGGAAAAATCCAAAGAAAAACCAAGCTCAACTTACCAACCAGCTTGAAACCAGCCAAATTGGATTTTTCCTTGGCTGGTTGTAGTTACTTGATGCCCTTGAAAGCTCCTTACTATATAGACCAGTTATAGATGGAGGCAATGGCTTACTTTTTGGATATTTGATTCTGGTCAGGTAAACGCACTGACACATTTGCAGTCATTTTGATATCTGCTGGGTGTCCAGAGTGTCCCTGTACCTCTAAGGAGGGATGGGCTACCTCCAGGCCACCTGCTTTCTTCTATCTCATTAGAATGCATGTGCTCCCACTGTGGAGTTTCTCACAAGACAGAGATAGGTCTGGAGGATGCAGGGAGTCTTGTCGGGGCCCTCCAGCTTATACATGCATTTGCAAATGTGTTTAACCAATCCCCGGCTTTTAACGCATACTGTTAGACAGGTCAATTTGGCTGGTTTCAAGCTGGTTGGTAAGTTGAGCTTGGTTTTTCCTTGGCTGGTTGTAGTTACTTGATGCCCTCCAACGCTCCTTACTATATAGACCAGTTATAGATGGAGGCAGTAGCTTACTTTTTGGATATTTGATTCTTGTCAGGTAAACTCACTAAAACCTTTGCAGTCATTTTGCTATCTGCTGGGTGTCCAGTGTGTCCCTGTACCTTTAACGAGGGGTGGGCTACCTCCAGGCCACCTGCTTTCATCTATCTCATCAGAATACATGTGCTTCCACTGTGGAGTCTCTCACAAGACAGAGATAGGTCTGGAGGATGCAGTGAGCCTTGTCAGGGTCCTCCAGCTTACACATGCATTTGCAAATGTGTGTAACCAATCCCCTGCTTTTAACGCATACTGTTAGACAGGTCAATTTGGCTGGTTTGAAGCTGGTTGGTAGGTTGAGCTTGGTTTTTCCTTAGATTTTTCCTTGGCTGGTTGTAGTTACTTGATACCATCCACTGCTCCTTACTATATAGACCAGTTATAGATGGAGGCAGTAACTTACATTTTAAATATTTGATTCTGGCCAGGTAAACACACTGACAAATTTGCATACATTTTGCTATCTGCTGAGTGTCCAGTGTGTCCCTGTACCTTTAAGGAAGAATGGGATACCTCCAGGCCACCTGCCTTCACTAGAGTTGAGCGGACATCTGGATGTTCAGGTTCAGCGGGTTCGGCCGAACTTGACCGCAGACCCCGAACCCCATTGAAGTTAATGGGGACCCAAACTTTTTGGCACAAAAATGGCTGTAAAAAAGTCCTGGAAAGTGCTAGAGGGCTGCAAAAGGAAGTAAAATGGGGTAAGAGTAGGAAAAGTGCCCTACAAAAAAAATGGGGATAGGGAAATAACTTAAAATCAAATAAAAGAATACAAATGGGAGGAGGAGGAGGAGGTGGATGTTTAGTAGGAGCCTAGACTTTGACTAGGCCATGACGTGGCACTGTAGGTGGAAATGGCGGTGGTGGAGGAGGAGGTAGTCAACGCTGTTTTTTGTTTGTTTGTTTTTTTTTTTTCCTAATTTGGGTAGCCCCCAAAATATTGAGGCATATTAAAAAAAAAACAAGTATACCAATGGCTGTGTGAGAATGGTCTAAATGTCTATTCTGCACAAGGTACAGACAATTCTTGTGGGATCCATGCCTGGTTCATTTTAATAAACGTTAGCTTGTCCACGTTGGCTGTGGACAGGTGGCTGCGCTTGTCTGCGATAACGCCCCTGCCGTGCTAAACACACGTTCAGACAATACAATGGCTGCAGGACAAGCCAGCACCTCCAAGGCATAAAGGGCAAGCTCAGGCCATGTGCCCAATTTGGAGACCCAGAAGTTGAAAGGGGCAGACCCATCAGTCAGTACGTGTACGCATGTGCACACATACTGTTCCACCATGTTGCTGAAATGCTGCCTCCTGCTAAGACCTTGCCTATCAGCTGGTGGTGCTGTTTGTTGTGGCAGGCTGCTGAGAAAGCTTTGCCAAAATTCGGCCATGCTAACCCTGCCTTCTGAGGTGCTGGCGGTGCCACAGCTGCATTGGCGGCCTCTTCCTCCTCCTCCTCTGCTTTCGCCTTGTGCTTCCACTGAGCCCCCGGTGTCATTTGGGAATGCCCTCAGCAGCGCGTCTACCAGTGTGAGCTTGTAGTCACACATCTTCCTCTCACACTCCAATGAGGGAATTAAGGACGGCACATTGTCCTTGTAACGGGGATCCAGCAGGGTGACCACCCAGTAATCGGCACAAGTTACAATGTGGGCAACTCGGCTGTCGTTGCGCAGGCACTGCAGCATGTAGTCGTTCATGTGTGCCAGGCTGCCCAGAAGCAAAGACAAGCTGTCCTCTGTGGGAGGTGTTGTACCATCTGTGTCCTCCGTATCCCCGCAGCCACACTCCAGTGATGCCCACGAGCTGTGTTGGGTGCCACCCTGCTGCAGTTCCTCCTCCTCCTCATCATCTTCCTCATCCTCCTCTTCCTCCAGAACTGTGCCCTGGCTTAAATATTTTTTACCTGGCCTATGCTGGTGCAGGAACCCACCCTCCGAGCCATTTGTGAATGACTGGCCTGATAACCATGGAAATGACCCCTCTTCCTCCTCCTCCTCCTCCTCATTCTCCTGTGCCACATCCTCTTCCATCATCGCCTGAAGTGTTTTTTCAAGGAGACATAGAAGTGGGATGGTAATGCTGAGAACAGCGTCATCGGCACTGGCCATGTTGGTAGAGTACTCGAAACACCGCAATACGGTACACAGGTCTCGCATGGAGGCCCACTCATTGGAGGTGAAATGGTGCTGTTCCCCATGGCGATTGACCCGGGTTCGGGTCCGGGTCACGGACACCCCAAAGTTCGGTACGGACCCAAACTTTCAACTCTAGCCTTCACCTATCTCATCAGAATGCATGTGCTCCCACTGCGGAATCTCTCACAAGTCAGAGATAGGTCTGGAGGACGCAGGGAGCCTTGTCAGGGCCCTCCAGCTTACACATGCATGTGCAAATGTGTGTAACAATTCCCCTGCTTTTAGCGCATACTGTTAGACAGGTCAATTTGGCTGGTTTCAAGCTGGTTGGTAAGCTGAGCTTGCTTTTTCCTTGGATTTTTTCTTGGTTGGTTGTAGTTACTTGATGCCGTCCAACGCTCCTTACTATATAGACCAGTTATAGATGGAGGCAGTGGCTTACTTTTTGGATATTTGATTCTGGTCAGGTAAACACATTGGCACATTTGCATTCATTTTGCTATATTCTGGGTGTCCAGTGTGTCCCTGTGCCTTTAAGGAGGGATGGGCTACCTCCAGGCCACCTGCCTTCATCTATCTCATCAGAATGCATGTGCTCCCAATGTGGAGTCTCTCAAAAGTCAGAGATAGATCTGGAGGATGCAGGGAGCCTTGTCAAGGACCTCCAGCTAACACATGCATTTGCAAATGTGTGTAACCAATCCCCTGCTTTTAACGCATACTGTTAGACAGGTCAATTTGGCTGGTTTCAAGCTGGTTGTTAAGTTCAGCTTGGTTTTTCCTTGGATTTTTCCTTGGCTGGTTGTAGTTACTTGATGCCCTCCAACACTTCTTACTATATAGACCAGTTTTAGATGAAGGCAGTGGCTTACTTTTTGGATATTTGATCCTGGTCAGGTAAACGCACTGAAACCTTTGCAGTCATTTTGCTATCTGCTGGGTGTCCAGTGTGTCCCTGTACCTTTAAGGAAGGATGGGCTACCTCCAAGCCACCTGCCTTCATCTATCTCATCAGAATGCATGTGCTTCCACTGTGGCGTCTCTCACAAGACAGAGATAGTTCTGGAGGACGCAGAGAGCCTTGTCTGGGCCCTCCAGCGTCGGTTTAACTGGACAGATTGTCATACGCAATTTTCGTCCCCTAACCAATGTGTGTAAACGTTTACGTACAC
>BLSH010514107.1:16046-37939 GCA_018402905.1 Glandirana rugosa | reverse complement strand
AAGATCTCAGTGCCTTTTGTGTCCTGTATACTGTGAATGGTGTTTGTAGATTTGGTGTCATGAAGGGATCTGGCTAAAAGTTTGCTGGCTTTATCTCCAAATTCATAGTATATTGCTCGTTTAAGGTAGAGCGATCTCTTTGTACCTATGTCTAGGAAGTTTTGAAGTTCCTTCCTTTTCTCAAGTAGTTCAGACTCTACAGTTATGGAGAGTGATTGTTTATGTGTTCTTTCTAGTCGGTCTATGTCTGATAGTAGTTTAGTGATGTGGTTTTCTTTTTCTTTTTTCTTTCTGCTCCCCCATTTAATCAATTCTCCTCTCACTACGCTTTTATGAGCTTCCCAAGTGGTCAGTGGTGAAGTGTCTAAGTTAGTATTATTTTGGAAAAAGTCGTTGATGGTGGTATTTATGTGTGTTGTGATCGTTATATCAGTTAGTAATGAGGGGTTTAGGCGCCAGTTGAAGACTTTGGGAGTCTTAAATTGTGTTTTTAAGTGGATTGAGATAGGTGCATGATCTGTCAAAGCTATGTTGCCTATTTTCGCTTTTTGTAGCATAGGGATGTCTCTTTGAGTGATGAATAGGAAGTCGATTCTTGTGTAGCGTTTATGGGGGGCTGAAAAGAAGGTATAGTCTCTATCTGTTGGGTTTAATAGTCTCCAAGAGTCAATTAGAGAGAGCGATTTTAAGAGTGTTTTGAGTTTTTTAAGTGTACGGTATGGTATACTAGTTTTGCCAGTGGATGTATCTTGTGTTGGGTTGAATGGGATATTGAAATCCCCTCCAAGGATTATTCGTCCATTGGAGAAGCTTTTCAGCTCATCTGTTATTTTTTGGCAGAAGGTGGTATGCGCCTTGTTGGGAAAGTATACGTTAGCTAGAGTAGTGGGGGTGCCTGACATGTGACCTTTTAGGAAGAGGTATCTTCCCTCCGGGTCTGCGAGTTGTTGTTCCATTTGAAATGTGGAGTCTTTGCTAAGAAGAATTGCTACTCCCTTAGTCTTTGCTAGAGGGTTGGTGGCGTGGTACGCTTTTGTAATGTAATTATTTGTCATTTTCGGAATATTTGGTCCTTTAAAATGTGTTTCTTGTAGGAAAATTATTTGTGGGTGTATCTTTTTTAGTTCTCGTAGGATTTTATTTCTTTTTTCTGGTGTTCCGAGACCATTTACATTGTGTGATATTATTGTGGGATTTTTCCCTAAGTTAGAGTATGCCATGTTCCAAGTAAATGAATAAGTGGTAAGGGTTGTTCGAGGTTGTATTAGTGTATTGGGAAAGGTTGTTATCTCTGTTTATCACAATCTCTGCTGTTTGGTTTATCACAGTCAGAGAAGTGTTGAGATTTTGTAGGATATTAAGTATGGAAGGGTTTGTATTGTCTCTGAAGAGATTTCTCCTTTGTGGGGGTGAGTGGGTGTATTTCCCGGCGACGAGTGGCCTGGGTTCGGGGTATTGTTGTTGTTAGTGAAGGGAATTGTAGTTGATTTGGTTTAGATTCTGGTTGTTGTTTTGAGTGGCAGGGTTGCCACATAGCTCATATACTGTTTAAATTTTGCTTGCCTAAGTAAGTTGGGAAGGGAAGTGGGTGGTTGAGTGTTTATCATAGTTAGAGAGACTTCCTGGGCCCCCCGCCCCCCTGCCTGAAATTTTGAGGTGCAGCGGGGGGGCCAGCGTCTCAAAGCCTTCAAATTGCAACATCAGGAATAATATAAACTTTTAACTTCAAGAAAAAGCAGGTGTAATGTGTTGAACAAACATTAAAGTATATAACAAGGTGTAACAATTAGAGTTAAACTGTCTAGATGTCCGTGTAGGTGCCTCGTCCTTTCCCTCCAACCTTTGTAAAGTCTGAGTATTAGTTATGGCTTATTGGGTTCCTCGTTCTCTTATTTGTGAGGAGGGGGGAGAGAGAAGGAGGAAAAAAAAAGGGGGGGGGCGGGAAGGTGAACCTCTCTCCTCCTCTTTTCTTACTTTTAGTTTAGGTTTAGTTTCCATTTTAATGTCTCAGGTTGGAGTTGGCTAGGACGTGGCTTCCCCACCTGTATCATCTAGTGAAGTATACTCCTAGAGATCGCACTTTCAGTTCAAAGACAGCTAGTTAAAGTGACCAGTTATCGTATAAATCGCTTGATATTGTATATTGAGATGTTACTGGTGCCTTTTTAGGAGTGTCTTGGTTATAGTTTCGTCCTTATTGAAAAACATACTCCTTGAATAAATCCTTGTAGTAGGATAGGGCGATTTTGCAGTGTGTCCCTAGAAGTAACATCAAGCTGAAGATAAAAAAAAAAAAAAAAAAACTTAAGTCATAGGTTATACTCATGTATCCTTGCAATTTTCTTAGCGTGGAGCTTCTTGTTTCTCCTTCTTATCCTATTCTTCTCTTCATAGTGAAAAAGGAAAAAGTGTAAGATGAATAGTTTCCTGGGAGTGATATTTCTTGATTGGTGGATGTTGGTTGGTATAGTCCTATGTGTTTATACATGAAGAGATGGGGTATGGGGATTACTGGTGGTTTCCAGGGAAGTGAAAGGTGATAAATCCGTGACAGGGGACATCTAGTAGGAGTAAGTTGCTTGGAGTTACTTAGTATCTGCTTTCTCTTGTTCTTTGTGACTTATGTGCGGGAGTACCGGTGGTGTTGCTATCGTTGAATTTCTGTTTTTTACCCCCTTTAGGAAATGGAGATTTGTGGGGGGAGTTTCCCGGTGTGTGACCCGCTTGTGGTACTTGGGGTGGAAATCTGAATTCCTGGTACCATTCAGGTAGTTCTAGTGGATCACATTGAATAGCCTCGCAGAAAGAGGGGATATCCTCTGGTGTGCGCAAAACAATCTGTTTCCCATCTATGGTGACCTGGACGGCAAATGGGAATTTCCATTTGTAAGGGATTTTTTTCTCTTTTAAGATTTCAAGTAGTGGTTTTATCGCTCTCCTGTTTTTGAGCGTTATGGGTGACAAGTCTTGGTATAATTGTATTGTTGCTCCATTGAAAAGTATTTGTTCATTCTGTCTGGCTTTTGTTAGTATTTCATCTTTGAGTGGAAAGCTGTCGAGGCAGCAGATAATGTCCCTGGGTGGTGCTGTGTCTGGGCCTCTGGGTCTTAGAGCTCTATGTGCTCTTTCGAATTCAATGGTTGAATCAATGGGTCTTTCTAGGACATTGTTGAAGATGGAGGTGAGGACTGGCTTTATTTCTTCTGAGTTTATTGATTCTGGGATACCTCTTATCCTGATGTTTTTCCTTCTCCCCCTATTGTCCAGGTCCTCCATTTGCCTATTGATGTTGATAAGGTGCACTGAATGTGTAGATGTGACTTGTTCCAGTCTTTTAATTGCTTTATCCCTTTGTTTCCCGATTTTTTCATTAGCAGCTAATTGTTCCGTCAGGACTAATATGTCTGCTTTGAGGTCTGTGATAGCGGATGAAAATGATTTTTTGATATCTGCTGCTATCTCCGTCATTTCCCCTATTGTCAGGGGTTGGTCATGGTTGGTGATATTTCTGGATACCCTGTCTGAGGCTGCCAAGGATTCAACATCATAGTCCTCATCATCTGTGTAGTCCTGTGTTTTAGAACCAGGCATTGTTTTATTTTTTTGAGAGTGGCTTTTAAAGATATCTGCAATGTCAGGGCCTGAGGATCCAACCAGTGAGCGTTGGTATCTGGTCTGTGATCCTGATTGCGGTATGGTTTTTTGTGGTTTGCCCATTTTGTTCCCAACTATTATGTTAAAGCTATGTGGCTTCCCAGCGTCTTGGATTAGGGGGTTGCCATCTTAATGTCCAGTTTTGTGTTGCACTGAAATGTAATGAAGTCTTTTGGTTGTTTAAATCTTGTTAATGTCAAAACAGGCCCAGAGAAAGTGGTCTTGCAGTCACCTATATGCGTGTAGCAGGGTATGGGCTGCTTTTATGGAAGGAGCTTTAGATCTGTATAGCTGATGGAGCTGTATAGCTGATGCTTTATGCAGTAAAGATTGTTTCCTGCTGATGTTGGTGTCTGCGGGCTTACTTTGGTCTCTGTGATTTGGGAGGAATAGTTTCAGACAGAAGTATCTGGGATTTTCCTCTTTGAGTGGGTTGTGTGAATGTAGGCCGGGGGTGGCGGATCCTTTATCTCACTCCAGGTCGCGGCTTCAGGCCTAACTAGGCCTTGTGAAGCGTTTGTGTGGAGGAAAGTCCTGTCTCCTTAGTTTTTCCGCCTGTTGTGGTGGGAGGCCTGCGGGAGCTATAGATGTTTTAGTGGAGGGTCCTCCGTTATATGAAGGGTGTATGTGTCCGGTGGTCCTTAATGTGCCTTGGATGGGCCGCAGTACGACCGGGGTCGTTCGGCCCTCACCGGGGTGTTATCGGTGGCTCCACTGGAGCTAGGCAGGTGTGGTAAACCTCTCTCTTGGTGTGGGGTGTCTGCGCTGTCCCCAACTTTAGCCCGGGGCTTCTGCGGCCTAGTCGGTAGGAGACCCACGGTCTCAATTACGGCCCTCCGTACACCCCGTCCGGTTGTCGGATTGACCCGATATGGGGCTCAAAATGTCGGTGGTTATGTGGGTGAGTGTTCAGGATAAGTTTCCAGTCTCACCTTGTCCTTAAACGCTCGGATGCCTTTGGCTTTTCTCCTGTCTGATCGGAGCTCTCCTCAGACACGTCCGCCGCCGCGAGCTGCTGGCCACGCCCCCCCATGCTCTTTCAACTGTTGCACTTGTACTTGTCAATTCAGGCCTATAAAATGTTGGTGTCATAGTTAGACACTTTAGGGTGTCCGTGTCCTGAACCCGAACCAGGACATTTGAGAAAAAGTCCGGGTTCGGGTTTGGGTATTTTTTCACACCTTTTGAATAGCTGCAGGGCAGCCAATCAACAAGCGTTTCACTCGTTAGCCCTTAGAAACAATCACAGCCATACCTACTAACGGCATGGCTGTGATTGGCCAGTGCATCATGTGACCCAGCCTCAATATAAGCTGGAGTCACATAGCGCTGCATGTCACATTATCTCAGACTAGTGTAGGGAGAGGATGCTGCCGCCGCTGTGAGGGACAGATTAGCGTTATGAAATCATCTCATACTATTATAGGGAGAGGTTCCTGCTGCTGGTGTGAGGAATAGATTAGCATTAAAAAATTACCTCAAACTAGTCTAGGGAGAGGTTCCTGCTGCTGGTGTGAGGGATAGATTAGCGTTATAAAATCATCTCATAATAGTATAGGGAGATGTTCCTGCTACTGGTGTGAGGGATAGATTAGCGTTATAAAATCATCTCATACTAGGATAGGGAGAGGTTCCTGCTGCTGGTGTGCGGGATAGATTAGCATTAGAAAATCATCTCATGCTAGTATAGGGAGAGGTTCCTGCTGCTGGTGTGAGGGACAGATTACCGTTAGAAAATCATCTCATACTAGTATAGGGAGAGGTTCCTGCTGCTGGTGTGAGGGACAGATTAGCGTTATAAAATCATCTCATACTGGTGTAGGGAGAGGTTCCTGCTGCTGGTGTGAGGGACAGATTAGCATTATAAAATCATCTCATACTGGTGTAGGGAGAGGTTCCTGCTGCTGGTATGAGGGACAGATTACCGTTATAAAATCATCTCATACTGGTGTAGGGAAAGGTTCCTGCTGCTGGTGTGAGGGACAGATTACTGTTATGAAATCATCTCATACTAGTATAGGGAGAGGTTCCCGCTGCTGGTGTGAGGGATAGATTAGCGTTATAAAATAATCTCATGCTAGTATAGGGAGAGGTTCCTGCTACTGGTGTGAGGGATAGATTAGAGTTATAAAATCATCTCATACTGGTGTAGGGAGAGGTTCCTGCTGCTGGTGTGAGGGACAGATTAGCGTTATAAAACCATCTCATACTGGTGTAGGGAGAGGTTCCTGCTGCTGGTGTGACGGACAGATTACCGTTATAAAATCATCTCATACTATTGTAGGGAGAGGTTCCTGATGCTGGTGTGAGGGACAGATTACCGTTATAAAATCATCTCATACTAGTATAGGGAGAGGTTCCTGCTGCTGGTGTGAGGGACAGATTAGCGTTATAAAATCATCTCATACTAGTATAGGGAGAGGTTCCTGCTGCTGGTGTGAGGGACAGATTACCGTTATAAAATCATCTCATATTGTTGTAAGGAGAGGTTCCTGCTCCTGGGTGAGGGACAGATTAGCTTTATAAAATCATCTCATACTGGTGTAGGGAGAGTTTCCTGCTGCTGGTGTGAGGGACAGATTTGCTTTATAAAATCATCTCATACTGGTGTAGGGAGAGGTTGCTGCTGCTGGTGTGAGGGACAGATTAACGTTATAAAATCATCTCATACTGTTATAGGGAGAGGTTCCTGCTGGTGTGAGGGACAGATTAGCGTTATAAAATTATCTCATACTGGTGTAGGGAGAGGTTCCTGCTGCTGGTGTTAGAGACAGATTACCGTTATAAAATCCTCTCATACTAGAATAGGGAGAGGTTCCTGCTGCTGGTGTGAGGGACAGATTACCGTTATAAAATCATCTCATACTGGTGTAGGGAGAGGTTCCTGCTGCTGGTGTGAGGGACAGATTACCGTTATTAAATCATCTCATACTGGTGTAGGGATAGGTTCCTGCTGCTGGTGTGAGGGACAGTTTAGCATTATAAAATCATCTCATACTATTGTAGGGAGAGGATCCTGCTGCTGGTGTGAGGGACAGATTAGCGTTATAAAAAATAATATAAATTTGTGCTAAATAGTACATTTGCGTCCAGAATGAGGAGAGCGTCAAATAAGGGACGTGGCCATGATGCTGCTGGTGTTGCTGGTGTTGGTGAAGCTCCTGTTGCAAGGAGAGGACATGGTCGCTCTGTGCCAGCTACACGCACAAGTGAAACACCTTCCTCAGGTGCGAGCAGCCGACAGAACCTTCAACTTTATATGGTAGGCCCGAATACCGTTCAACGAATGGTGAGGCCAGAACAAGTACAGGCGATAGTAGATTGGGTGGCAGACAATGCCTCCAGTTCCTTCACATTGTTTCTCACCCGGTCCCTTGCTGAAAGCTCAGAGTTGGCACCTGAACCCCCTGGCCATCTGTCTTTCACCTCAGCCCCTTATAAATCAGCCAAGCAGTCTGAGCCCCAAGTCATGCAGCAGTCTCTTATGCTTTTTGATGACTCTGCTGGTGTGCTTTCCGTGGGCCATCCACATAGCCCTGCCCCAGAAGTGGAAGACATTGAGTGCACCGATGCCCAACCGCTTCTGTTTCAGGATGAGGATATGGAAACACCACCGCAGCATGTCTCTGATGATGACAAAACTGCTGTGGCTTTCTACAGTGGGAAGAGGTGGTGGTCGCACAGAGGCACAGCACAGCAAAAGAGGAAGCAGGTTGCAAAAGCAGAGCGACTATCCCCTAGACAGTACACCTGCTACTACCCAACGCACCCAAAGACCTAGCACACCAAAGGCAGCTCAAAGGAGTTCCCTGGGGTGGCAGTTCTTCAGACAATGTGCTGACGACAAGACACGAGTGGTTTTCACGCTGTGCAATCAGAGCCTGAAGCGAGGCATAAATGCTCTAAACCTGAGCACAACCTGCATGACCAGGCATCTATATGTAAAACACGAGCTGCAGTGGAATGAGCACCTCAAAATCCAAGAAAGGTCTCGGGCTCCTCCTGCTTCCTCTTCTGCTGCTGCCTTGGCCTCTTCCTCCACCTCTACAGTGCCAGTGTCACCTGACACCCAGCAAACAGAGCATGTGACAGCAACACCACCATGTCTGCCACCGTCCCCAAGCATTTCTACACCATGGTCCCATGGAAGCTTACAGCTGTCAATCTCCCAAACACTGGAGAAAAAGAGGAAGTACCTCCTTACCCACTCGTGATCCCTGGCCCTGAATGCCAGAATTTCAATATTCCTGGCATTTGAAATGCTGTCATTCCATCTGGTGGACACGGACAGTTTTAAAAACCTGATGGCGGTGGCTGTTCCACAGTATGGGGTTCCCAGCCTCCACTACTTGTCCTGGCTAGCCATACCTTCCCTGCACAAACAAGTCAGGGACAAGATCAAGTGTTCACTGCGCAATGCCATCTGTGGCAAGGTCCATATAACCACTGATACGTGGACCAGTAAGCAGGGGCAGGGACGCTATATCTCGCTAACTGTACACTGGGCAAAAGTAGTGGCGGGTGGGCCTGAGGCGGATAGCAGTTTGGCGCATGTCCTTCTGCCACTGAGGATTACAAGGCATTTCTTTGCCTCCTGTTGCCTCCTCCCCCTACTCCGCTTCCTCCTCCTCTACCACCTCCTTATCCGGTCAGCGTAACACCTACACCACAAACTTCAGCACATCCAGGGGGAAATGACAGCAGGCTGTTTTAAAACTGATATGTTTGGGAGATAACCCCTACATTGCATAGGAGCTGTGGACGGACATTGAACAACAGACCAATGAGCGGTTGTTGCCAATGAGCCTCAAGCTGGGCCTGGTGGTGGGTGATAATGGGCAAAATCTTGTAGCAGCTCTGGGCTCTTGACGCACATCCCTTGCCTGGTGCATGTGCTGAATTTGGTGGTGCAGAGACTTCTAAAAAACTACCCGGATATGCCAGAGCTGCTGCAGAAAGTGCAGGCCGTCTGTGCGCCCTTTCGGCGTTCTCACCCTGCTGCTGCTCGCCTGTCTGCGCTGCAGTGGAACTTTGGCCTTCCCACTCACCGCCTCCTATGCGACGTGCCCACAAGGTGGAACTCCACCTTGCACATGCTGGAGAGACTGTGCGAGCATCAGCAGGCAATAGTGGAGTTTCAGCTGTAGCTCGCATGAGTCAGTCGCTCTTCAGAACAGCACCACTTCACCACCAACGAGTGGGCCTCCATGCGAGACCTGTGTACCATTGCTGTGTTTCAAGTACTCCACCAACATGGCCAGTGCCGATGGCACCATTCTCAGGGTTACTATCCCACTTCTATGTCTCCTTGAAAAAACTCTTCGGGCGATGATGGAAGAGGAAGTGGCACAGGAGTGAGAGGAGGAGGAAGAGGGGTCATTTCCACGTTTATCGGGCCAGTCATTCACAAGTGGCTCGGAGGGTGGGTTCCTGCACCAGCATAGGCCAGGTAAAACATTTTCAAGCCAGGGCACAGTTCTTTAGGATGAGGAGGACTAGAATGAGGAGGAGGAGGAGGAGGAACCGTGTTCACAGAAGGGTGGCACCCAATGCAGCTCGTGGGCATCACTGGAGCGTGGCTGCGGGGATACAGAGGACACAGGTGACACACCTCCCACAGAGGACAGCTTGTCTTTGCCTCTGGGCAGCCTGGCACACATGAGCAACTACATGCTGCAATGCATGCGCAATGACAGCAGAGTTGCCAACATTGTAACTTGTGCTGATTATTGGGTGGCCACCCTACTGGATCCTCGTTACAAGGGCAACGTGCTGTCCTTAATTCTCTCACTGGAGCGTGATCGGAAACTGTGCGACTACAAGCACACGCTGGTAGACGCGCTGCTGAAGGCATTCCCAAATTACACCGGGGCTCAGTGGAAGCACAAGGCAAAGGCAGAGGAGGAGGAAGAGGTCACCAATGCAGCTGTGGCACCGCCAGCACCTCAGAAGGCAGGGTTAGCATGGCCGAAATGTGGAAAAGCTTTGTCAGCAGCACGCCACAACAAACAGCACCACCAGCTGATAGGCAACGTCTTAGCAGGAGGCAGCATTTCAACAACATGGTGGAACAGTATGTGTGCATACGCCTTCACGTACTGACTGATGGGTCTGCCCCATTCAACTTCTGGGTCTCCAAATTGGACTATGAAAATAGGGGATATACTGCTCCAGGTCCGGACCTGTGCCTGATATGGACCACAGTGCCTGCCGCGGCTCGCCACCGCTCACTTAGATACACCAAAAGACAAACAGGCGGCACTCCATGGATATTCTTTGCTTGCAGTTTATTTCAATGCGGCATGTACAGGTACAGATGGATACAGGTAGACGCAAGCAAAGAATATCCATGGAGTGCAGCCTGTTTGTCTTTTGGTGTCTCCAAATTGGACACATGGCCTGAGCTTGCCCTTTGTGTCTTGGAGGTGCTGGCCTGCCCTGTAGCCATTGTATTGTCTGAACGTGTGTTTAGCATGGCATTTATCACAGACAAGCGCAGCCGCCTGTCTGCAGCCAATGTGGACAAGCTAACCTTTATTAAAATTAACCAGGCATGGATCCCACAAGACCTGTCTGTACCTTGTGCAGAATAGACATTTAGACTGGCCTCACACAGCCATTGGTATACTTAAGTGAATGTATCCTTTTTTTAAAAAATATGTCTCAATATTTTGGGGGCTACCCCAATTTGAAAAAAAACCAAACAAACAAAAAACAGTGTTGGCTATCCTCCTCCACCGCAACTTCCACCACCTATACCGCCCCAGTCACTGCCTCCTCAACCTTCTACTCCACATCCACCTCCTCCTTCATTTTTTTATTTTTTTAAATGTGATTTTAAGATATTTCCCTATCCACATATGTTTGCAGGGCATTTGTCCTACTCTTACCCCCATTTTGCTTCCTTTTGCAGCCCTCTAGCCCTTTCCAGGACTTTTTAAGAGCCATTTTTGTGCCCAAAAGTTCGGGTCACCATTGACTTCAATGGGGCTCGGGGTCAAGTTCGGGTCAAGTTTGGGGCCGAACTCGAACTTTTTTGTGAAGTTCGTACGAACACGCCGAACCAGAATATCCAGGTGTCCGCTCAACTCTAGTCATGGTCTAAACTATCTAAAAAAAAGTTTTTTTTTAAGTTGTGCTTCTGCTCTATTCAAGCTAAGCTAAATGTAAATTTTAAAAAATAAACTGCACATCCAAAATATGTGATTCTAGTATACGGTGTTGCTGTCCATAAGCCTCATACTGTTTTGTAACACCACAGGCATGTAATTTAAACAATGGGTGTTTATATGTGACCCTCAAAGTTGCATTGAAAAAACCATCTTCCTGCCGTAAAATATTTTTTAAAATGCTTTTGCTCCGCTAAATGTCTTCCATGGCAGTACTTAGATCCCCATGCTGATTTTTCGACAACATGCTTATTAATTGTGAAAATGGCCAGAATTTAATATCAAAGTTCAACCCAATAGACTTCAACGGGGTTCATAGCTAAGTTTGGACATCATGGATTTCACTAACCCTCAATGAATTGAATAACAATAGATTTGCCCATCCATATTCCCTATAATTCTTCTTCAGGTTTGACTCTACAAGTTGAAGAACTATTTACATATGATCCAATGATTTCAGATTGTGTAATAAATAATTAAAAAATATTTTAGAATTAGTATACCCTCTTTGTAAGTATTGGCTTTTTGTTCACTCTATTTACAGAACTTTTCTTCCAAGAGCATTTACATTTTATTATTTATGTCTTGGCATTCATTCATTGACATGCTGTGTAATGTATTATTAAAATAAATATAGCTATATTTTATCTTGGTTCTATGCACTTTAAGCATCAACATAGTCTTAATTCCCAATGCTTCTTTGCACCTAGCTATATTTTCTAGAGATTACATCTGTATAGCATAACTAATTTAAAGTAAAAAGAAAAACCTTTCCCTCTAATATAATGTATGGTCCATTGTAAAGCTTTAAAAGCTACAGTATATTTAAGTTAAAATAGACCTCCACTTTAACTTTATTTTGTCCTATAATACTAAAAGAATCTTCCATTCACTCGTTCTATACAAATGATTTACCTGTCCAGAGTACTAGCCTGGTGCAAACACACTTCATTTAAGAGCTGGGTAGATTTGGAACAAATCACAATCAAGGTACTCTTTGCAGAAGAATATAGCCATTTCTGGAAAAAAACACCCATTTGTTGGAGCCCATTGTGATAAGCCATGTAGAAGGCATTGAAGATCTCACTGACCTCATTAAAACACATACGACAAATTAAATCCCATAAGGTTTTATTTTAGTGATTTTTGATTCACACAATTTAAATGTGATATCTATATCACTTCTGACCTTCTGATAACTTGACCTCTTTTATAAATGTAATTCACTTGTATTTATTTTCATGATAGGACTTGCCCAAACTGTTGCACTCTTGGTTCCTTTTTCTGTTGCACTATTTTAAATGAAACCAGTCTACCCTGTGGCAAGATTCATCAATATACAGTAGCAGAGAAAATTCAGACCTCACACCCAGCCAAGGCTGTGCTGTGTGGAAGAACTAAATGGACAGAAATACAAATCTTTTAGCAATTTACTATACTATAGAAAATATATCGTACTATATAAAATGTTGGTTGGTTGAACACATCCATTATACAACCTCTGGCAAAAAGTATGCAATCACCACTCTTGGGAAATGTTCATTCAATTGTTTAATTGTGTATAAAAAATCTAATCACAGAAATGCCTCAAAACTATTTTCATTTAACATTCCAACCCTCTAGCTTTAAGAAAGACTTAAAAAAAAAAGAAAACTGTAGTCAATTGCAACTGTTTTGGCAGATCAAGCAGAGGGAAAATATGGCATCACTCAATTCTGAGGAAAATATTGTGCAATCACCATGTACTTTGCAGTTCTAAAACAAACATCTGCATCAGATTACATCTGCTAATTAGTCTGCAGTTAAAAAAGAGTGCTTGCACACCTTAGTGAGCTGTTGCACCAACCTGATTGACATGAATCATGGCTCCAACACGAGAGATGTCAGTTGAAACAAAGGGGAGGATTATAAAACTTCTTCAAGGTACATCATCATGGAAAGTTGCAAAAGATGTTGGTGGTTCCCAGTCAGCTGCGTCTAAAATCTGGACCAAGTGCAAATCAAAAGGGAAGTGTACTGGTAGACCAAGAAGGATATCAAAGCGTCAAGATAGAAAACTTAAAGCAATATGCCTTGAAAACATAAAATGCACAACAAAACAAATGAGGACAAATGGTCAGAAACTGGAGTCAATATTTGTGACCGAACTGTAAGACATCCCCTTAAGGAAATGTGATTTACATACAGAAAAGCCTAAACAGAAAAAACAAGGTTACAATGGGCCAAAGCAGTGGTTCTGAAACCTGTCCTCAAGTACCCCCAAAAGGTCATGTTTTGGGAATTTCTCTTAGATAAAATAGCTGTCCAAAATACCAAGCCAATGACTGATTTAAAGCACCTGTGCAAGAGAAAGGAAAACCTGCAAAATATGGCTTTTTGGGGGTACTTGAGGACAGGGTTGAGAATCACTGGGCTAAAGAAATAAAATCACGGACTATGGATAACTGGTAGAAAGTAATATTCAGTGATGAATCACAAATCTGCATCGGGCAGGGTGATGATGCTGGAACTTTTTTTTTGTGGCATTCCAATGAAATGTATGAAGACGACAGCCTTAATAAAACATGCAAATTTGAACAATCATTGATGATATGGGGTTGCATGTCAGGTAAAGGTACGGGGGGGATGACAGTCATTAAATCTTCAATAAATGCACAAATTTATATTTGAACACTTTTCTTATTTCATCAATTGAAAGTATGTTTGGTGATTATGACATAATTTTTCAGAGTGATAATGAATCTTGCCATAGGGCAAAAACCATGGAAACTTTCCTTCAAGAAAGACATAAAATGTCAGTGGCATGGCCTGCAAATAGTCTGGACCTCAATCCAATTGAAAATCTATGGTGAAAATTAACCACTTCCACACAGCGCGCAGTATATTTACTGTGGCAGTGTGGACATGTACCGCGAATCACCTTAAATAAAAGGCGATTTGTGGAGTGCCCACTAGGGGGCGCACGCTTATGCCCGCCGCACTCTGGAGGAGTGTGCCCGCAGCTTGGATGGACCCGATGTCCGATGAGCTGCCAGAGCCAAAGAACGGGGAACCGCCAATGTGAACACGGCGGTTCCCCATTCTGACAGTGGGGACATAAGAGATCTACTGATCCCTGTCACTGGGATCAGTTAGATCTCTTATGCCCATAGCAGCCCAGCCCCCACACAGTTAGAACACGCCTAGGGAACACAGTTAACCCCTAGATCTCCCCCTGCAGGTTAACCCCTTCCCTGCCAATGACATTTACACAGTAATCAGTGCATTTTTATAGCACTGATCATAGTATAAATGCCAAATGTGCCAACAAAGTGTCAAAATGATCTGACATGTTTGCCCCAATATCACAGTACCGCTAAAAATCGCAGATCGCCGCCATTACTAGTAAAAAATTAAAAGAAAAATAAAAACCCCAGAAATGAATTCTCATCATCCGTAAATGCGGCGACTTTTGTGCAAACCAATCAATAAACGCTGATTGCGTTTTTTTTATACCAAAAATATGAGGAAGAATATAAATTGGCCAAAACCGAAGAAAAAAATATTTTTTTATATTTTTTTTTTGGATTTGGATTTTAGCAAAAAGTAAGAAATATAGTTTTTTTTTTGCAAAATTGTTGCTCTTTTTTTGTTTATAATAGTGATCAGAAATGATGCAGAGGCAATCAAATACCACCAAAAGAAAGCTCTATTTGTGGGAAAAAAAGGACACAAATTTTGTTTGGGTACAACATCACACAACCGTGCAAATGTCAGTTAAAATGACGCAGTAACTTACGGTTCCGGCGCCTCATGGCTTAGCTGCACGTTAGCTCAGCTCCCGCAGTAAGCCTCTGAAATCTGCCTAAAAAACCACCCCACCCGCTCTGATCGGCTGTACTCAAGTCGGAGGTACTCCCTTACAATCTGATGGAGCGATACCTTGACAAGGGCACACCTCGTCCGACCCCGCAGGTACGTGGAGCCGCGGATCCTGGACAGGCCGCGCCGCCTGTCATGGCGGGCACATCGGGAGGAACATTCGCGCACGGAACGATCGCGCACGAAGGAGCGATCGCATCCGGAGGAACGGTCGTACCCGGAACGATCATGCCTCAATCTTCGGACCTTGCAACGACTGCGGGTTTGCAGAATACAGAACTGATCGCTCAAGCTGTGGCTGCTCTCCTAGGCCCCCAAATTGAATCTGCAGTCCAAAAAGCAGTGCAGGCAGGAATGGCCCAACTGCACAAAGATTTGAGGGAATAAGCCAACAGGCTCACTGAAGCCGAGCAGAGAATCGCACATGTGGAAGAGGAACTGTATCACACACAAGATTCCGACAGGGCCCAAGACACACAACTACGGTGGATAAAGGAGAAACTCGAGGATCTCGAGAATAGATCCAGAAGGAGCAATTTGAGGTTCATAGGGATCCCCGAGTCAATCCACCCCACCGCTCTCCCCCAATTCTGCGCAGTCAAGATCCCGGAAGCACTAGGCCTAAGTAGCCATTGCCAAGTAGAACGGGCACACAGACTGGGCCCCCCGGGTCATAACGCACCACCCCGGGGCCAACCATAGCAAAATACCTGAACTACGCAGAGAAACACAACATCCTGCAAAGATTCAGACAAAAGAAGACACTAATCATCGATGGAGCGAAAATCCTTATTTTCGCTGACTATTCAGCTGAGGTAGCGAAGAAAAGGAAAACTTTCCAACCTGTGTGCTCCGAGCTCTTCAAGAGAAATATAAAATTCACTGTGGCCTTCCCAGCCATACTCCGTCTGAAAGCCCCGTCAGGTGACCAGATGGCTTTTCATGATCCTGCTGAGGCAGAAAGGTTCCTGCGCTCACAAGGCACTCATTCCTATGCATCCGTGGCAGCCAAGGAGGCTCCAGCTCAACGCCCGGAGGACCATAGAAGCCCAAGGAAGGATTCAGCTAAAAGGCAGAAAACAAATGGTATCCGCCAAAATAGCATGGAAACCTCCACCTGAAGACCCTACATCTAACGCCCTTTCATCCACATACTCCGGCACCATGTCAGTGTCAGATGAGTACCACTTTATTGGCAGTGACCCTTGCCACACCATGGCCACACGGTCATCTTCTCCTTCATTTTTGTCATCTCTATCTTTGAAACCCTCCCCCGAGCGGGATCCTCATTGCCCCTTTCACACAGTTTGATCTCAACTTCTCTCCCCTTCCTCTTCTGAATGAGATGACTCTTCCTCACAAGGAACGCATGTTCCCCCTCCGCGAGTAAACAGCATACTAGCCCATGTTTACCCACCCTCAAGCACCCCGGTGGCTAACCAATTGGTGAGACTGTTTTTGTTTATACATATGTACTTGTTAATATGTAATGTTCCTCTTATGCTAACCCCCCTTCTTCTGTTTATATCACCTTCTTCCACACGGACTGCCTCCCCTGCTTGCAGTAATATACTAAAAAAAAAATATATATCAGCCATACAACAGTATTCATGTTAATTACATCTAATAATTTTCATGGGGTACATCAACTTTATTCACTCTGCCTGAGGCGGTACTTTAGGGAGCCACTTTACTTGCAGTACTACCATGTGGAAGAAAGTGAAGTTGCTACTAGTTTGGATATGTTTTGTTTTTGAATCTATGCTCTATATCCCATGTACCACACCTACCCCCTGCTGCATACCCCCCTCGACCACACCAACACCCCATCTACCCCCCCTCACAAGCTTGAATCTATAAGAACATCGCACGAGGAGGCCACTCCCCCTACTTAAACCCAGACCAATCACCGTTAAATCCATGTAGACTATTTTTAATAAACCCAACCCTCCTTACATTTTCATAAAGATAGTATCATGGAATATTAAGGGACTTAGATCACCTAACAAACGCATGAAGATACTGAGGCACCTTCAACGACTGCGGGCAGACATAGCGCTACTCCAGGAATCCCATCTCTCATCCGGGGACTTCGGGCGCATGAAAAAGCTGTGGGTGGGCACGGTTATAGGATCGGAAGCGGTGGGAAGGAAGGCTGGAGTTCTCATCCTGATCCATAAAAACTTTAAAGGTCAGATAGTAACCACAAACACTGACACCGAAGGCAGAATAGCCACGATACAGATCAAATGGGGAAACCGGGAACTTAACATTACTAACATCTATGCTCCAAATAATCCAGGGCTCACATTTTATGCAAACCTCTCTACCTACCTCCTGAAGCACCCCCTTACCCCACATGTGATCGGGGGCGATTTTAACTCCGTCATGTGCCCTCTAGAGGATAAATCCTACCCTCACCCCCCCCTCACCTAACCTTAAACAAACGCACACAACGACCCCGCTGGCGGACACCATAGAATCCCTACACCTAATTGATGTCTGGAGACTAATGCACCCAACTGATCGGGAATTTACCTACTTCTCGCCCCCACACAAAATGCTGTCCAGGATAGACTACCTGTTCACTACTGAGACGATACTAACTTCGATAGCAGAATCGAACATACATGAAATGGCCATATCTGACCATACGCCAATATCGATTTCGTTGACAGATAATGCCACTACCCCACACCCAAATCTGTGGTGTTTTCCGTCTCATTTAACCAATAATCCCGACTTTCAAAACTATATGAAAATAGCATGGGAGGAATATTCTCTCACGAACCAAGAACATCAGAAAAATCCAAATCTATTCTGGGAAGCAGGGAAAGCCTTCCTAAGAGGGAAGGTGATCGCATATGCAATCTCCTATAAACGACGATCACTAGCCAAGTACCGCTTTGCCAGCACGCAACTTAAAGTAGCCCAATCTGACTTAGCATCGAACAATACCCAAGCAAACAGAGACAGATGGCAATCTGCTAAGCATGCATTTGACCTTTGGGCAGACACCGTAGAACTATCCCGTAGATCACACACAGATGCCATGTATTATCAACATGGAAACAAATCAGGCAAACTACTAGCTATACTATGCAAAGGGCAACACACCCCAACCCACATCACAGCTCTAAAAGACAAGCTAGGCCGAACACATTCAAACCCCCAGGACATAGCCCATACCATGCTCGAGTACTATACTACCCTCTACTCCCTAGACAAGATAGACCCCCTAAAAGCGCAGCACTTCCTTAGCCAACTAAACATCCCAAATATCACAACGACCCAACTTGAAAAACTGAACGATCTCACACTCAGAAACTCTCCTGGCCATAAAGACCACTTCCCCAAACAAAGTATCAGGACCTGATGGCTTTACAGGTGAATTCTACAAGTCACTCCAAGATATTCTTAGCCCAGCCCTAACTAGGGTATACGGCCATATTTGGTCAGGGGGACAATATCTACCCACCGGAAATCAAGCTGTGATAAAACTTCTAAGCAAAAAAGGCAAGGATCCGCTAGCCCCGGGGTCATACCGCCCTATATCTCTCCTAAACCTAGATGCAAAATTCCTATCTAAAATCATCGCAAATAGACTGGCAAATATCATCCCCTCAATAATCCACCCCGCCCAATCCGGTTTTGTCCGTGGCAGAACGGCAACACTAAATATTCGGAAAGTTCTATCAGTCCTGGAATATGCAAAACAGCACCCCAGCCAGGACACGGCCATCATAACTCTCGACGCCGAAAAGGCATTCGATAACGTAAGTTTTGAATGGCTATTTCTAGTACTACGCGCACTAAATTTTCAAGGTCCCTTCCTTCACACTATACAACAGATGTACGCACGCCCCACGGCCAGAATAGTTGCAGCAGGCATACTGACCCCTGAGTTTCAACTACATAAAGGTACGAGACAGGGCTGCCCCCTATCCCCCTTACTTTTTAACTTAGCCCTCGAACCCTTGTCTAGATATCTAATCACTAAGGCCCCCCTCCATGGAGTAAAGATAGGTGAACAGGAGCTATGTACAGCTCTGTTCGCCAATGATGTTCTTGTTTTTACATCAAACCCAACTAAAGACCTCCTTATAATCAGAGACACTTTTGAGGACTTCCGTACTTTATCGGGACTACTGATAAATTATTCTAAAAGTGAAATTCTTCCCCTGGGTACTACAAAACATCATGCGTGGTTAACACTCTCCCCCTTCGCCCTGGCGACCACTCATATCACCTATTTAGGCATTCAGATTGGCAAAACCCCCTCCTCTCTATACACCCTGAACTACCCTCCACTGTTCACAAAAATAACTCAGGAGTTGAATCGATGGATGGACCTTCCACTATCGCTCTTGGGGAGATGTCGGCTCTTCAAAATGGTGAGCTTCGCCAAATTACTATACCCGCTTCAAACTCTGCCTCTGCTCCTAAAACATAAAGACGTCCAAACCCTGAACACTGCCATTGCAAAGTTTCTATGGCAGGGCAAGAGACCGCGAATATCACAAACAAAGCTTTATCTCCCCAGGAGCGATGGTGGGCTTAATCTCCCACATATCAGGCTGTATAATATTGCTTGTCTCCTACGCACAGGTATAGACTGGATAGCCAATACTGCCCGTTACACTAACGTCTCCCTAGAATCATCTATGGTTCTGCCCTATAAGTTGTCAGCTTTACTACACACGAAATGGAGCCAGCTCCCGGTACATCTTCGGCAAAATATACTGTTCAGAGACACCATTATTGCATGGAGGGAGTCGCGGAAAATACTAAAAATGTCACCCTTCGTCTCACGACACCTACCCATAAAGGGCAACCCACAGTTCCCGGCACCTCAAGAGAATGTAGCCTTCCAACTATGGGAAGCGCACGGACTGTCACACATGTCTCTACTCTTCAACGAAGAAACAGGCAAAGCTGTGCCCTTTGTGGACCTCAGCAAAAGATATAACCTACCTCCTTCTCATGCCTTCCACTACGCTCAATGTCTAAGCTTTGTACGCCACACTCATAAGCTTCCCACCTCCCCTTTCCGTCCCTCCATAATCGATCAGTTGCTTGACAAGGACTCCTTCTCCATATCAGATATATATAAACCCCTCCTCCGGGAAGCCGTACCATCATCAATAGAAACAGCTGCTTCGAAATGGACAAAAGACTTCCCCTCGGAGGACCTAGCGGAGAAAATACATCTGGGACACAATATGGTTCTACATCATACAACCTGTGAATCCTGGAAGGAGTCCCAACTAAAGCTATTACATAGAGCTTTCATTCCTTTCCTAAAAAGTAAAGAGGACCCGAACTTAGCATCCTGTACTTGGTGCTCTTCAGACAAACCATCACTCGCACATCGCTTTTGGAAATGCCCCCAGATCCAGTCCTTTTGGGATAAAGTGGTGGAGTTCATCAAGATTGTCCCCCATATACAGCTTTTAAAAGCCCCGGAGTCACTCTTGCTTGGGTTCCTAGACCGAATGTACCTCAGTGGGTTGTCAAGCTCAACATCCACGCCTCATTTGCCCTGGATACATACAACTCTCTTAACCGCTCGCAAAGCTATCTTGAAGTGTTGGACTAAGCCTCTCGGCCTTTCCCTAAACTTGGTAAAACAAGACCTGAAATGGTTACTGTATATGGAGAGACTCAACTCAATCTTCTCAGACTCATCTTCTAGCCAAAAATTCCAAAATAAATGGTATCCTTTCATGCAGGTGGCTTTTCAGCCAAAGGAGGTCGAAGTCATCATTACAGCCCCCCACTGCTACCATGACATCACGCAGCAATCACACCTTGGACCCGGGTGAGGAACTTCCCCCCCCCTTGATCTCAAGATCTCACCTGATGTACTTGTCTTCATTAGGGCCCAAGATGTTACCTTTCCCTCCCCTTCTTTTCTTTCTTGCTTTTTTTGGCTGTTTTCCTTATTGCATTGATGTATGTACCATAATATTTCCTCTGACGATGTTACCCCAAGGTCCATCCATCATGATAATAGAGACAATCACACCGCTCGACCACAGATCCCCACTGGTCTACCAGTTATACATATACAAAAACACTGCCACCAACATCTGCACCTCCCCCCCTTAGGTATGGTCACATACCCCTCTCCCCCTTCCACATCTGGGTATGCAGCACCCTCCATCCACGCACACGCATGTACACCATCCGAATTCTATTCCCCTCTTTCCTCCCCCACAACTCTCATGATCTGCTTCATAACTTCATCTATTGATAAACTGGCGTGTAATAGCAAAATCTTTGTTAACTTTGAAGCTAGTGGAAATCATTGTATCTTCAATGACTTTTGTACTTGTAAAATTTCAATAAAATCTTTTGAAAAAAAAAAAAAAAATGACGCAGTGGCAAAGCGCAAAAAGTGCTCTGGTCCTATCGTGGGAAATCCTTCCGTGGCTAAAGTGGTTAAAGAAAATGGTCCATGACAAGGCTCCAACTTGCAAAGCTGATCTGGCAACTGCAATAAGAGAAAGTTGGAGCTGGATTGATGAAGAATACTGTTTGTCAATAGTTAAATCCATGCCTCAGAGAATTCAAGCTGTTATAAAAGCCAAAGGGGGTGCAGCAAAGTACTAGTGGTGTACCATAGTGCTTTTTTCATGATTCCATATTTTCCTCAGAATTGAGTGATTCCATATTTTTTTTTCCACTGCTCGATCTGCAGAACAGTTGCAATTGACTACAGTTTTCTTTTTTTTTTTTTTTTTTTTTTTTTTTAATTTTTTTAATTGGTTAATTTCCGTGGACACGTACAGACGTCTCCCGTCACATAAATACAAACCACACCCTTTACGTGTGTATTTACATACAAATGGAGTGATGTTGATCACACCTACCCGGGATTGATTCGTGGCACTTTATATATGTGTAAACAAAGAGAAAGTACACAACGAACTTCTTTTTTTATGTGTCCAATTAATAATCTTCCGTTCTAACTTTTGTACTTACCTAATTTCAAACTTGATTCCCGGTTTATGTATTTATTTTATAACATGTATGTTGGGGACCGTTTTTTCATACCTTAGTGGTGAGAACCTTTTACAGACAAATTAACACAACTTTTTTTGTTTAGTGTCTGCACGGAGTTTTGATAAAAATAAATTGTCAGGTTGGAAGACCGAAATTCTTTGTGAATTTTTTTCATTTTTTTTTTTTTTTTTTTTTTTTTTT
>BLSH010514107.1:0-16036 GCA_018402905.1 Glandirana rugosa | reverse complement strand
GCTCGATCTGCAGAACAGTTGCAATTGACTACAGTTTTTTTTTTTTTTTTTTTTTTTTTTTTTTTTACTTTTTTTAAGTGTTTCTTAAAGCCAGAAGGTTGGACTGTTAAATAAAAATAGTTTTGAGGCACGTCTGTGATTTGTTTTTTTCAACACAATTAAACAGACATTTTCCAAGAGTGGTGATTCCATACTTTTTTGCCAGGGGTTGTATGTACAATATTTTATTTATGTATTTGGCCCTTAGTTCAAACTTTAATCCATTCATGTTTTCAATCTTGCCTTCTAATAATTAACCTGTGTATTTTTTTCTTCAAGCAACACATGAAAGAGAAACAAATGTGTATATATTTCACGGTGCTTAGTTAGGGCCCATCCACACTAGTTGTAGTGAGGTAAACATACATTTATGTGTGCATTTCCCACACCAAACATAAATACACTGCCCTCTGCAGACATGCACAGGTGCCTTTAATTGGTAATGACACCCCAACGCCTGTGGGCGGGCAAAACGTGTCAATGTAATTTCCGGTTTGAGGGTGCCGTGGACGTCATTTCCTGTTGTTGGAACGCATGCTGCGAGCTGTGTCCATACATTGTAACAAGTGGATTTTAAAAGCCTATCTTGTAAGTAATTTTTTATCTTGTGCAATTAAACAAGCCAAATAGTACTTCACTATTGTTGGATTCTTTTTCCTCCACAACACATGGTGGTTCATCGGTGATCATATGAGATATTACTCGGGACAACCTCAGCCCATGGTCATCTGATGTATACAGCGTTACCTGATCCCCAGACTGAAAAGCTGGGGGTCATGGTGTTGTGGTGAGTAGGATTCTTTTGGGGGTTTCTTCCCTCCTACACGTGTGGAGCACATTGGCACTTGGAAAGAAAAACTATTTTTCAGCAACACAGCGCACTCCGTCACTTTATTGTGGACTATTGTATCACCATGAATGTATAATTTATAAGCACTTTATTATATGTTATCACATATTATATGGATTAATATTTTGATTTATTTATATTTTCATTCATTTTTTATATATATAATTTTAACTTGCTTAACATTTTTGGAAAAAAATAAAAATTTTAACTTGCTAGCGCTACAATACCTGTTTTGTTAGATTCTATGAGTATTCACTCAATGTGTAGCAGCTGCATTTAATTCACTAAGGTTTTTTCCATCAGCGCAAACTTTTTTCTTATAATTTATAGCTTCATTATCACCTAATAAGGCCCCGGGGCCAGGTGGCTATACGGCAGAGTTCTACAAACACAACATAAGCACCCTTGCCCCATCCTTGCTTTCCCTCTACCAGCGGATTCTCAGAGGAGGACTGTATCCTCCCTCTGGCTTCCAAGCCCTCATTAAAATAATCCCCAAGCAAGGGAAGGACCCGACCGACCCGGGATCTTATGGACCATTTCATTGCTAAATCTTGACACCAAAATCCTGTCTAAGATCATAGTCAGAAGACTTGCAACAATCATGCCGTTTTTGATCCACCCAGCTCAGGTGTGCTTCACAATGGGTCGCTCTGCGACTTCTAATATCCGCAAAGTTCTTGCGGTGTTGGAACTCGCGAAGTCTAAGTCACCCAGCGATTGCGCCATAATCTCGTTGGATGCCGAAAAGGCGTTTGATAACGTCAGCTTTCACTGGCTGAGCTTGGTACTCCATAAATTCAGCTTCGTAGGCCCCTTTGCCCACCTCATCAATGCAATGTATGCAGCTCCATGCGCTAATGTCATCGCAGCTGGAATTAGCTCCAACAGAATTCCCCTCTGCATAGGCACACTGCAGGGCTGTCCCCTGTCCCCCTTGCTATTCAATCTGGCCATAGAACCCCTCTCTAGACACCTACTTGCCCACCCAAAATTACACAGGATCAAAATTGGTACTCACGAAATATGTGCGGCCCTATTCGCAGATGACATTTTAATATTTTCCGCCAATCCCCAACATGACATCCCACTAATACAAGAAATCTTCACCAACTTTCGGTCTTGCACAGGCTTTTAAATAAATTTTAATGAAAGTGAGGTACTCCCCCTCTTCCATGCTAGGGCACCCCAATGGGCAATCGACTCGGCATTCCATGTCACAAACTCCCACATAACGTACCTTGGCATAAAAATTGGGAAGTCCCCCTCCTCTATTTATAACCTAAATATCCTACCTGTTGTTACACGAATTGTAGGGGAACTACACAATTGGTCCAACCTCCCACTCTCTCTATTGGGAAGAAGCCATCTTTATAAGATGGTTAGCTTCTCTAAACTCCTCTACCCCCTTCAAACCATCCCCCTTCTATTACGCCATAAAGATATCCAGACAATTAATAAGGCCCTCTCTTCCTTCCTATGGTGGAAAAAACGCCCACGTGTGGCTTTAGCCAAATTGTTCCTCCCTAATCATCTAGGAGGCTCCAACCTCCCCAACATACGTAACTACAATCTAGCGTGCCTCCTCAGGGTGGGTTTGGACTGGCTGGCGGGGGCCTCCAGATATTCGAATTATGATCTCGAATCTCAGATGGTTACCCCCTACTGCCTAGACGCTCTCCTCCACTGCAGATTACGTGAGCTACCCCCTGCTCTGAAGCAGAACCTACTCATTAGAGACACTAACATTGCATGGAGGGAAATCAGGACCAAACTGGGCCTCCCTGCAACCATTTCCCGCTTTCTCCCCCTCAGGGGTTACCCCAAAAGCCCTTTGTCTACCCAGCAAACCACAATAACCTCATGGTCTCTCCAAGGCCTACGAACTTACGCTCAACTCTTTGACCCATCCATGGGGAAAGCCCTTCCATTTTCTCAAGTTCAAGCATCCCGAAAAGTCACTTTCTCCCCTTTCAACAAGCTACGAGCTTTGCTACTAGCCTTTGCCCTGACAAGCTGAAGCGATTTAAACCCTCCTTCATCGACAACCTGCTAATGAACAACTCATTAAAAATCAGAGACATCCACAAACCGCTATCCTTTAGTCTCTGGAAATCACGCTCCCAAGACCCACCTTCATTAGTATATGTGAGGGGGGAAACTTTTCAAGATGGGTGGTGACCATGGCAGCCATTTTGAAGTCTGCCATTTTGAATCCAACTTTTGTTTTTTCAATAGGAAGAGGGTCATGTGACACATCAAACTTATTGGGAATTTCACAAGAAAAACAATGGTGTGCTTGGTTTTAACGTAACTTTATTCTTTCATGAGTTAATTACACGTTTCTGACCACTTATAAAATGTGTTCAATGTGCTGCGCATTGTGTTGGATTGTCAATGCAACCCTCTTCTCCCACTCTTCACACACTGATAGCAACACCGCAGGAGAAATGCTAGCACAGGCTTCCAGTATCCGTAGTTTCAGGTGCTGCACATCTCGTATCTTCACAGCATAGACAATTGCCTTCAGATGACCCCGAAGATAAAAGTCTAAGGGGGTCAGATCGGGAGACCTTGGGGGCCATTCAACTGGCCCACGATGACCAATCCACTTTCCAGGAAACTGGCGGTACCGGGTGAGCTGCTCCTTCCAGGAGGTACCGCCATTCCTCCAAAGCCGACTTGATGGCCAGCAATTCCCTATCACCAACATCATAGTTCCAGCAAGATGGTGCACCACCACATTATGGGTGTCAGGTCTGAGGCATTCCTAGATGAACAGTTTCCTGGAAAGTGGATTGGTCATCGTGGGCCAGTTGAATGGCCCCCAAGGTCTCCCGATCTGACCCCCTTAGACTTTTATCTTCGGGGTCATCTGAAGGCAATTGTCTATGCTGTGAAGATACGAGATGTACAGCACCTGAAACTACAGATACTGGAAGCCTGTGCTAGCATTTCTCCTGCGGTGTTGCTATCAGTGTGTGAAGAGTGGGAGAAGAGGGTTGCATTGACAATCCAACACAATGGGCAGCACATTGAACACATTTTATAAGTGGTCAGAAACTTGTAAATAACTCATGAAAGAATACATTTATGTTAAAACCAAGCACACCATTGTTTTTCTTGTGAAATTCCCAATAAGTCTGATGTGTCATATGACCCTCTCCCTATTGAAAAAACAAAAGTTGGATTCAAAATGTCCGACTTTAAAATGGCCGCCATGGTCACCACCCATCTTGAAAAGTTTCCCCCCTCACATATACTAATGTGCCACAAACAGGAAGTTAATATCACCAACCATTCCCATTTTATTAAGGTGTATCCATATAAATGGCCCACCCTGTACATTACCAGCAAGCCCTTTAGTCTTGAAAAGCTATGTGACTTTGTGGGTTGCTAATCTTGCTCATCTGTGCCACCATACCAGAAAGATTATACTACTGCACCTTGTTCTCTATCTGAGAAAAACAAAGGTAGCACCGGGGATTTGTGACACCCAGAGGGTAAATAGTTGAGTAAAACACAAAGTAAATATAAAAACAAATATTTATTGGAAAGGCTAAAATATGCTCTCTATAAGTGAATAGAGGAAATGGCTAAACATTGAAAAATGATGTGACAGCAAACATATACAGAATGATACAATACATCCAAGTAGATATAATGGGTAGTGCATTTGCCAAGTGGCCCCGATGAATTTCGACCAGTGTGGTCTTCTTCAGGGGATTGCCCTTGGATAGCACATCAAAGAATTCTCTAGGGTAATCACACATAATAATTATACTGCATATACAAATATAAACATATTCAAGAAAGTGTATATATATATATATATATATATATATATATATATATATAATCTCTTGAATATGTTTACATTTGGGCTCCAGTGATGTATGAAAATATTACTAACCACCTATCAATCTTGTTTTTTGAGCATGCTAAATGTTTAGACCAAAAGCCTTACCTGCAATCAATGCCTGTAATGCAGTTTTTAGAATATTTAAAAAACATTTTTTACTTAAGAAAGACGTATTAAAAAAAATCATGAAATCACTAATCCTGAATGTACTATACACAGCCCTTTGCTAAACCCTGAATAAAAAGCAAACTGCTATATATATATATGTGTAATGGCAAACATAAATCCATAACTAACACCCCATAAATACCCTCAAGCCTCAGCAAGGTATGCATTCTAATTCAAATTGCAAAACAACATTGAGATTATAAGGTCAAAAAACAGTAAACAGAAAAGCAATTACATAGTTTTAGCAATATGATTCTCACAGTTATTTTATTTATATTTTTTTTTGTAAGTGAAATTGGGATATTGTAGCCTGTGGTTATGTATAACCTGTTATGTCAAAGCAAAATATATTAACAGATGGAAGAGTTAACACTGGATGTTAATAGCAACAGACATCTTTGTTAAAGCCAAAAGCCTAAAAAAGTAATTACAAATTGAAATAAATAGTACAGTTTGTTAATATTCATCATTTAAGAAAAGGATACTGTAATTGTCTTTCAATTTCACATGTAATTACATCTCAACTTTGGTTTACATTTACTTTATACATTTTTAAGCTATTTTTCTCTTGATATTTGGTTTATTTGAATATTACTTATCAAGCATATACAGTATCTCACAAAAGTGAGTACACCCCCTCACATTTTTGTAAATATTTTATCCTATCTTTTCATGTGACAACACTGAAGAAATGACACTTTGGTACAATGTGAAGTAGTGAGTGTACAGCTTGTATAACAGTGTAAATTTACTGTTCCCCCAAAATAACTCAACACACAGCCATTAATGTCCAAACCGCTGGCAACAAAAGCGAGTACACCCCTAAGTGAAAATGTCCAAATTAGGCCCAATTAGCCATTTTCCCTCCCCGGTGTCATGTGACTCGTTAGTGTTACAAGGTCTCAGGTGTGAATGGGGAGCAGGTGTGTAAAATTTGGTGTTATCACTCTCACTCTCTCATACTGGTCACTGGAAGTTCAACATGGCACCTCATGGCAAAGAACTCCCTGAGGATCTGAAAAAAAGAATTGTTACTCTATATAAAGATGGCCTAGGCTATAAGAAGGTTGCCAAGACCCTGAAACTGAGCTGCAGCATGGTGGTCAAGACCAAACAGCGGTTTAACAGGACAGGTTCCACTCCGAACAGGCCTCGCCTTGGTCAACCAAAGAAGTATAGTGCACGTGCTCAGCTTCATATCCAGAGGTTGTCTTTGGGAAATAGATGTATGAGTGCTGCCAGCATTGCTGCTGACGTTAAAGGGGTGGGGGGTCATCCTGTCAGTGCTCAGACCATACACTGCGCACTGCATCAAATTGGTCTGCATGGCTGTCGCCTCAGAAGGAAGCCTCTTCTAAAGATGATGCGCAAGAAAGCCCACAAACAGTTAGCTGAACACAAGCAGACTAAGGACATGGATTACTGGAACCATGTCCTGTGGTTTGATGAGACCAAGTTAAACGTATATGGTTCAGATGGTGTCAAGCATGTGCTGCAGCAAACAGGTGAAGAGTACAAAGACAAGTGTGTCTTGCCTACAGTCAAGCATGGTGGTGGGAGTGTCATGGTCTGAGGCGGCATGAGTGCTGCCAACACTGGGGAGCTACATTTCATTAAGGGAACCATGAATGTCAACATGTTATGTGACATACTGAAGCAAAGCATGATCCCCTCCCTTCGGAGACTGGGCCGCAGGGCAGTATTCCAACATGATAACGACCCCAAACACACCTCCAAGATGACCACTGCCTTGCTAAAGAAACTCAGGGTAAAAAAGTAATATGCTGCACACAGCATAAATAATATTTCTTAAAAACTTTGTAGGATAAACCACATCTCCATTTAGCTTTGGAAGACTAAAAAAAAGTAAAAAGTTGTTGTATTTTTAACCACTTGACCACTGGGCACTTAAACCCCCTTCCCAGATCAATTTTCAGCTTTCAGTGCTCTCACATTGTGAATGGCAATTACTAAGTCATACTACACTGTACCCATATGAAATTTGTGTCCTTTTTTTCACACAAATAGAGCTTTCTTTTGGTGGTATTTAATCACCATTGGGGTGTTTATTTTTTGAGCAATAAATGGAAAAATACTGAAAATTTTGTAAAAAAATGCATTTTTCTTTATTTCTGTTATAACATTTTGAAAATTAGTAATTTTTATTCATACATTTTGGCCAAAATTTATACTGCTATATATCTTTGGTAAAAATAACCCAAATTAGTGTATATTATTTGGTCTTTGTGAAAGTTATAGAGTCTACAATCTATGGTGCCAATCACTGAAAATTGATCACACCTGATGCACTGACAGTCTATCTCATTTCTTGAGGCCCTAACAAGACAGAAAAGTACAAATACCCCCAAATTACCCCTTTTTGGAAAGTAGACAGTCCAACGTATTTAGTAAGAGGTATGGTGAGTTTTTTGAAGTTGTCATTTTTTCCCACAATTCTTTGCAAAATGAAGATTTTTTTTTCCGTTTTTTTTCCCCACAAAATTGCCATATTAACAGGTTATTTCTCACACCCAGCATATGCATACCACCAATTACACCCCATAACACATTCCGCTACTCCTCCTGAGTATGGTGATACCACATGTGTGGGACTTTTACACAGCCTGGCCACATACAGAGGCCTAACATGCAGGGAGCGCCATCAGGCGTTCTAAGGACATAAATTACACATATAATTTCCTGACTACCTCTTGCACTTTTGAAGGTCCTGGAGCACCAGGGCAATGGAAACGCCCCAAAAATGACCCCATTTTGGAAAGTAAACACCCCAACTTATATTCCACGAGGCATAATGAGTCTTTTGAACGGTTCATTTTTTCCACAAGTTTTTGGAAAATGTGGAAAGAAAATGAAAACGCATTTTTTTTACACAAGGTTGTCCATTTATACAATATTTCTAACACACAGCATGTACATAGCAAAAATGATAACCTAAAATATATTCTGCTACTCGTCCCGAGTATGGTGATACCACATGTGTGACACTTTTACACATCCTGGCGACATACAGAGGCCCAATATGCAGGGAGCACCATCAGGTGTTCTAAGGACATAAATTACATGTATAATTTCCTGACTGCCTCTTGCACTTTTGAAGGTCCTGGAGCACCAGGTCAATGGAAATGCCCAAAAAATTACCCCATTTTGGAAAGTAAACACCCCAACGTATATTCTATGTGGCATAATGAGTCTCTTGAACGGTTCATTTTTTCCACAAGTTTTTGGAAAATGTAGAAAGAAAATGAAAATGCATTTTTTTTTACACAAGGTTGTCCATTTGTACAATATTTCTAACACACAGCATGTACCCAGCAAAAATTTCACCCTAAAATATATTCTACTACTTGTCTCAAGTATGGCGATACCACATATGTGACACTTTTACACAGCCTGGCCACATACAGAGGCCCAACATGCAGGGTGCACCATCAGGCGTTCTAGGGGCATACATTTCAAATCTAGCACTGTGGTGGCACTGATGGGCACTGTAGTGGCACTGATGGGTGCTGTAGTGGCATGGATGTGTCATGGATGAGAACTGATGTGGTATGGATGAGCATGAATGAGGCATGGATGAGCACGAATGGGGGTGAATAAGCCATGGGGATGGCTGAGCACGGATGGATGGGTGAGCACGGATGCATTGGTGAGCACGCATGCATGGATGAGTACAGATGGATGGCTGAGCACAGATAGATGGGTGAGCACGGATGGATGGGTGAGCACGGATGGATGGCGGAGCATAGATGCATGGGTGTACACGGATGAGGCCGGATGGGTGAGCATGGCTGGATTGGTGAGCATGGATGAGGATGCATGGGTGAGCATGACTGGATTGGTGAGCACGGATGGATGGGTGAGCATAGATGGATGGTGGAGCATGGATGCATGGGTGAGCATACATGCATTGGTGAGCACAGATGGATGGCAGAGCACGGATGCATGGCTGAGCATGGATGCATGGGTGAGCATGAATGCATGGGTGAGCATGAATGGATGGGTGAGCACGGATGGGTGAGCATGGATGCAAGGATGAGCACGGATGGATGGCGGAGCATGGATGCATGGGTGAACACGGATGCATGGGTGAACACAAATGAGGCTGGATGGGTGAGCATGGATGAGGCTGCATGGGTGAGCACGATTGGATTGGTGAGCACGAATCCATGGGTGAGCATGGCTGGATGGGTGAGCACGGATGCATGGGTGACGGATGGGTGAGCACAGATGCATGAGTGACAGATGGGTGAGCACAGATGTATGTGATGGGTGATGGATGGGTGAGCATGGGTGACGGATGGGTGGACACGGATGGGTGAGCACAGATGCATGGGTGGGCACGGATGGGTGGGCATGGATGTATGGGTGACGGATGGGTGGGCATGGATGTATGGGTGACGGATGGGTGGGCATGGATGAGGTTGCATGGGTGATGAGGGGTCCCGCCTGGCACATAGCGGTGCTGTGGGCACTTCAGATCCTGCCAACAGCACCGCTGCATCTCCTCTCTCCCCCCTCTCCTGTCACACTGCACCGATCAGTGCGGAGAGGGAAGAGACAAGCCGCACTTCCGCCGGCTTGTATACACGTGATGCTCCATCATTTGACAGAGCGATCACGTGGTAAACGGCCGCTTTAAGCGGCCATTTACCGTGATCCATGATGCGCCGGGTCTCATGGACCCGGCGGTCATGGATGCTCCCAAGTGCGCGCCCCTGGGGGGCGTGCGGGAGCGCGATTCTGGGAGGACATTATAACACGTCCTCCCAGAACAATGAGTGCCACTTGCGGCCGTGTATATACATTACACGGTCGGCAAGTGGTTAAAGATACTCTTTATTAGGTATTTTGAAGTTAAGGTACAAAGCAAAACCTATTGGGCATACCCAGGCTTATAAGGTAAAACAAAAAGACATAAAAAAAAAAGGTCATGCAGTTTAAAGGAAACAGAGTTCCTGCTATAAGCATCCCATTTATCTTAACTTCTGTGGTAGTCATAAAAAATATGCAGGAAGAGTTTATTCAAGCATTTGGGGGCTTTAATTGTGTTGAAGTGAGCTTCTTGAATACAATGAATGCTTCCTTGCATTTTTTTAGCATCGTGCCATAAAATTATGCTCTTAATTGGGTTATTGAGCCTACGTGCACTTAAAGACAATTAACACTTCTGGTGGTTCAGTTATTCTGACTGGACGTCATATGATGTCCGGCAGGATAACTCGCGATCCCGCGCCCACGGGAGTGCGCGTTGCAGCGATCGGTGGTGCGGTGTGTCAGTCTGGCACACCGCATTTCTGATCTCAGTAAAGAAGCTCTTTACCACATATTCAGATGTGACCAATCACAGCTGATCACAGTGTAAACAGCAAGAGCCATGTATTGGCTTTTCCTCTACTCATGTCTGCAGAAACGAGTGGATGAGAGCCGATCGACAGCTCTCCTGATAGGGGGGTCTGCACTGATTGTTTATCAGTGCAGCCCTTCCAAGGATTGCCACCCAAGACCACCAGGGACACCACCCATGACCACTAGGGGTGCCTACCCAGGACCACCAGGGAGCCCACCCAGGACCATCAGGTAAGGCACTAAATGCCCAATAGGGATGGCTCAGTGCTGCCTAACAGGGCCATCTATTATTTCCACATATAAGTGCCCGCCTATCACTGCCACCTATCAGTGCCAATCAGTGCCACCTATCAATGTCCATCAGTGCCGCCTATGAGTGCCCATCAGTGCCTCTAATCAGTGCCCATCAGTGCTGCATATCAGTGCCTCATCATCTGTGCCCATCAGTGCCACCTCATCAATGCCACCTCATCAGTGCCAATCAGTACTGCCTCATCAGTGCTCATTAGTGCAGCCTCATCAGTGCCCATCAGTGATGGAGAAAACATACTTATTTACAAAGTTTTGTGACAGAAACACTTTTTTCCAAAATTTTCTGTCTTTTTTTATTTGTAGTGCAAAAAATAATAACCCCAGTGGTGATAAAATACCACCAAAAGAAAGCTCTATTTGTGGGAAAAAAAGTGATAAAAAATTTTGTTTGGGTACAGCGTCACACGATCGAGCAATTGTCATTCAAAATGTGACATCGCTGAAAGCCGAAAATTGGTCTGGGCGGGAAGGGGAGAAAGTGCCTGACATTGAAGTGGTTAATGGATGCTGAGCTTGGTCATCAGACATTAGACTTAAATGCCAGATGCAAGATATGTGAGAAATGACAGCCGGCAGAATGACTTACAGTTCCGAAGAAGGTATACCCCTTGGAAGTCAGAATGTTTGTGTAGATCAATTGAAGATGTACAAAGCAGAGGCCTGATTCAAAATGTTGGTGCCTATAAAGAACAGACAACAAGAAACAGTTAATAAAAAGTTAATAAACTTTCACTGGGTGGCAAATGTTACATTACAGAGTGGGGGGGGGGGGGGCAATGCTCTGAGAGCACCACAGCCTTCTCCACTGTCCTGCAGGATTGTACAGGTAAGGCACTTTACATTTGAATATGGAACATTTTCTCAGCCAGCCACTTATTCATAACCTGGGACATTCTACCTGGTGATGGTTTAGATGATGATTGCTCTTTATCCACAGAGATTAGGCCCCTTTTGGGGGTTTGTGCGCTTTGGTAAGGGAGCCCATTGATAGATAACGCTTTGGTTGCATAAACACTTCATAAATTAAAGAAATTTTCTATGAGCCAAGATGGTGTGCTGTGAGAGGTCAGCAAAGAGAGAGATGCCTTATCATGGCTCTGGTAACAGGGAGTTTTTCCTAGTACACTGCATTAAATTATCGTTCACATGAAAGAGAATTTTTGCAATGATGTCCCTAGGGACATTATCTGGAAAATGATAAGGTTTTGGGGGCCTATGAGCTCTATCAACCACTATTTCTGGAGTATATGGTAATAGCATAGTGATCATTTGTTGCACATATCCAAGGTGCCATCTTTGAGAAGAGAGGCATCTACTGCAGTGAAAAAATTGGTGAGTTTAAGGGGTCCATCTTTAGCTCTTCTCTTCACCATTGTGTGCATGAGTGACAGGGTGACTTTCTGCTGTAGATAAAAGTGTCAATATATATGTGTAGTGGAACTACCATGTGCTCCCAGAGCTCCCCTGTCAAGCATCCATCTTCCCTGCCGCTGGCCTCACCCCTCGAAAAGGAAGTCTCAATTTTGGTCTGGTACATGGGCAGCTGTGCCTCCATTCCTTTTATTGCAGGAAAGAAATGCTAAATGCCCATGGGACTTTATTGAGTTACATTTACACAACAAACTATGTACAAAAACTTTTATTTTAGATAACCACACATGAAAGCATTTTCTCTTAAACAAAAAACACACAAAAAGATTAAAATATAAAGCATACACATTTACTATTGTCAGTCTATTTAACATAGCTAATTGGTATTCAGATTTTCATATTATTTCACAGAATCTCAAACCTAATTTCCATAAAATTGCAAAATGAGTTGATAGACAAAATGCCATAATTCACAGAAAAGTATGATCAAAAAAATTATACTAACCTAAGTGAACGCAACACCGATCCATTGCTGCATCTGTCCTGTGCCACCCCTACATTGAGAAATGAGCAATCAAATACCTCTTATAGCTCAGTTTTCCCCTCTGCTCTGAGCATTTGTTGCACATATCTCTGCAGATTAGCCCCAGAAATAGTCTCCGCTATCCCTCTAAACTTAACATTATTTCTGTGGGACCTATCCTCAAGGTTCTCAAGTTTAAGTTTAAGGTTCTTCAGTTCACCCTCAGTGTCATTGTGTGCATCTACCAGCTCATCATGTGCAGATGCAAATTTGTTTCAACATGGCTTACTCATGGCAATCTCCTATAGCTGTTACTTACACTTTCACCTGTGTCATGAAGGACATCATGTCCTTATGTAATGATCCTCTAAGGCAGTGGTTCTCAACCCTGTCCTCAAGTACCCCCAACAGGCCATGTTTGCAGGTGTTCCTTTATCTTGCATAAGTGCTTTAAATCAGAGTCAAGGGTTTGGTATTTTGGACAGCTATTTTATCTAAGAGAAATTCCCAAAACATGGCCTGTTGAGGGTACTTGAGGACAGGGTTAAGAACCACTGCTCTAAGGGACATTAGCATGTCTTCCATGGCGGTATCAATAACGGGCTGTCCATTAGTATTAAACTCCATAGTTGATTCATGTGACATGCATTCATCAGGTACCTCACCATCCAGCTGGGGATCAGGCTAGTGCCTTTGTCTGGACTTCTGTGGGTTGTAGAATTTTGAATCCCTTGGGGAGGATCTGCCTGTGAACATAGAAACATAGAAAAATAGAAAAGTGACGGCAGAAAAAGACTGAGTAGTCCATCAAGTCTGCCCCTTTTTTTTTTTGTTTTTTTTTTTCACATTAACCTTGTTGTCTGACTATAGATTTATGTTTATCCCAATCATTTTGAAGCCATTTACTGTTGACTGTCTCACAACCTTTGTTGGTAGTTTATTCCAATCATCAACCACCCCTTCAGTAAAATAATACTTTCTAAGATTAGTTTTGAACTTCCCTCCAGTTAGTTTGAGGTCATGTCCCCGTGTTTTTGATTTTGGTTTCATATTGAAAAGACTGCCCTCCTGAACCTTATTCACCACTTTGATGTATTTAAAGGTTTCAATCATGTCTCCCCTCTCCCTTCTTTCCTCCAGACTGTACATATTAAGTTCCTGAAGTCGCTCTTGATATGTTTTATCCCCCAGACCTTTCACCATTTTTGTTACCCGCCTCTGGACTCGTTCTATCTTATCAATATCTTTTTGTAAGTGAGGCCTCCAGAACTGGACACAGTATTCTATGTGAGGTCTCACTAAAGATCTATATAGAGGAATCAGAACCTCCTTCCTCCTGCTGGTGATCCCTCTACTGATACATCCCAAAATTATATTTGCTTTTCCCACTGCCTGGTCACACTGTTTGCTCATTTTGCAATCATCTGAAATAAGCACCCCCAAATCTTTTTCTTCTGTAGTGCTGGCTAACACTGTATCCCCAATGCTGTGCTCTCTAAGGGGATTATTTTTCCCTAGATACATTATTTTACATTTAGAACTATTGAACTGCAGTCTCCACTGCTTTGACCAATCTTCCAGCAATGCCAAATTATGTTCCATGTTACAGACACCTCCAGGGATATCAACCCTATTACACACCTTTGTATCATCAGCAATGTCTATGCTGGCTGTGGTATCCACCTGAAAACCTCTGGACTTTGAGGTGGGGAGACACAAGCCGAGGTGCTATCTTGGAGAAGTGAGGCTTCTACTGCAGTGAAAAAAATCTGTGAGTTTAAGAGTCTAGTTTTTAGCTTTTCTCTTCACCATTGTGTGCTCTAGTGAAAAGGTGACTTTCCACTGTAGATAAATGTGTAGGAAGATTTCCTGCATCACTATATGTGTAGTGGAACTACCACATGCTCCCAGAGCCCCCCTGTCAAGATGAGCATAAGCTCCCCTGTCTGATGGGCACAAGCTCCAACAAAAAAAAAAGAAAGTAATTGAAAGAGAATGGAAGAAAAAAAAACAGTGTCAAAGGGATCAAAACTCATGAGCGAGCTGTACTTCTGGGGTAAGCAATCCAGATATACCAAATGTTATAAAATATTGTAGTGGATAGATTTGCTTTGGCAAAAAAAAAAGTATTTTCATTTAAAATGAGCATTCAGTGCATGGATTACCTCTGGTAAGGATGGAGGCTGGAAGGATTTCCATTTCCTCATCAGTTCTAAACAGGCAGCTATTAGAACATGAGTGATCAAGCCTTGGAAGCAGTTAGGCCAAGTAAGTGAGTGATAAACCTATCAGGATGTCCAGTGGAGTCAGGATAACTGGGAACAGGCTGATTTGTTAAACCTAGAAACTTGTAGCCAATAAGGGGACAGTCCCACCAAATATGAAATTAATTCCCTGGCAGACCACAGTTCCTCCAGCATAAGGGTGAAGCGTTGGGGTAAATGGCAGACAGTCTAGTTCGGGTGTAGTACCAATTGAAAAACTGTTTTTGTATGGTCTCCCAGTGAGTAATGCAGTGAGAGAACCTCAATGGCATGTTGAGCTTCTGGTAACATTGTTTAGTAGTAGGTGAACTGTAGGTAAAGGGGGATTAAAATGTGATCAGAACATGGGAAGAGTCTGGTTGAGGTTTTGTGAATAGTTTGTAGATAAAGGAGATCTCCCATTAGAATGACTGGATGACTCATAGAATTTCAATAAGTTGTTTAGGATTGTATTCCTTGTAGACCATTGAATTCTGGAGAGTAAAGATTGGATCCTAAGGTAGATAAAAAAGGTTTTGGGGTATACACCGTAAGTGTCTTGCAGATATGATAAGGGATGCATACCAGAGAAAGAACATAAATGTCTCAAATTAGAAGTGCCTGAAGCGATCCAAGAGTGTATTGGTAAGTTTGGCAGAAGGAGTGGAAGGGATTTAAGAGGTAGCCTTGTGATAAGGGTGAATGTTATACCATCAGTCATTTGCAAGATAGCCAACCATACCTTTAGGGAGGCCATTAAGTGTCCAGAGGATAGCGACAGGGTTTAAAGGAGATAAGAGCTACACTGAGTAGAAGTTAAGATCAACAGCTAATGCCACAGATTCCATTTGTTGCCAATTCAAGTGGTGTGTGGGGGACCACCAAGCTTTAAGTTGTTTCAGGAGCACTGCACAATAGTAGGAGTGAATATTAGGTGCATCCATTCCACCATTTTGAACAGTCAGGACGGATCTGCTGACTCTAGGTTTTCATGTTGCCAGATAAATGCCATTAGTATCAACTGGACTTTATGCAGTTGAGTTGGAAGAAACAGCACCTGGATAGTACAGGATAGGTATAGGATGTGTGGTAACAAGCCTGCCTGCCCATGAGATAGAAATGTGTGTCTGGTCTTTAGATAGTCATTGAAGCTTCTATACGAGGCCATTAAGGTTAATACATAAAATATTATTGGTATTTTAGGACAGACCGCGCTAAACACTCAGTGATAATTGGTAAGGTGAGCAGCCATACACTGACCAAACAATATCATAAAGTAATAAAAGTAAAGATTATAGCGC
>BLSH010514005.1:2744776-2756729 GCA_018402905.1 Glandirana rugosa | reverse complement strand
AGTCAGGAAATTTTATGTGTAATTTATGCTCCTAGAACGCCTGACGTTGCTCCCTACATGTTGGGCCTCTGTATGTGGCCAGGCTGTGTAAAAGTGTCACACATGTGGTATCGCCATACTCAGGAGGAGTAGTAGAATGTATTTTGAGGTGTAATTTGTGGTATGCATATGCTGGGTGTGAGAAATAACCTGTTAACATATGACAATTTTGGGGGGAAAAAAATAAATAAATAAAAAATTCATTTTGCAAAGAATTGTGGGAAAAAATTACAACTTCAAAAAATTCACCATGCCTCTTACTAAATACCTTGGAATGTATACTTTCCAAGAAGGGGTCATTTGGGGGGTATTTGTACTTTCCTGGCTTGTTAGGGTCTCAGGAAATGAGATAGGCCGTCAGTAAATCAGGTGTGATCAATTTTCAGTGATTGGCACCATAGCTTGTACACTCTATAACTTTCACAAAGACCAAATAATATACACTAATTTGTTTTTTTTTTACCAAAGATAGGTAGCAGTATAAATTTTGGCCAAAATTTATGAAGAAAAATTACTAATTTGCAAAATTTTATAACAGAAACGGAGAAAAATTCATTTTTTTACAAAATTTTCGGTCTTTTTTTAATTATAGCGCAAAAAAAAAAAACCCAGCGATGATTAGATATCACCAAAAGAAAGCTCTATTTGTGTGAAAAAAAGGACGCAAATTTCATATGGGTACAGTGTTGCATGACTGAGTAATTGTCATTCAAAGTGTGAGAGCGCTGAAAGCTGAAAATTGGTCTGGTTGTTAAGGGGGTTTAAGTGCCCAGTGGTCAAGTGGTTAATGGAATGGGCCCAAGAACAGAGGTAAATACTTGTGAATGGTAGAACAAACAATTGCGCCCCAACTTCAGCACAGTATTTAACAACCCCAACAAAATGGGCTATATAAGTCCAGGCAGAAGGAAGGTTTAGGACTGACTTTATCTCTGCGTGTCTGTCCCCTCTCTCCCTCACCCTAGCACTACAGTTCCAGAAGCCGTCTTTACCTTGATACCTGACCCAGGGCACTGAATCAAACCCCTAGTATGGATCCAATGATATATAACCAGTGTGCCGAACCCTGAAAGGGCCCTGCAAGTTCTTTACGGTGGTGCACTTGTTGGTCTCTTGTAGTGAAGTAAAACTCAGTACATTCAAAAGGCTTGGGAGCAACCAATATTGTAATCCTATGGAGTAGTGGACAATTATTTCTCACTGCCAGGCAGGGTGTAACAGTATCGCAGTTCCATGTAACTTTAGTAAGGCAGAACAAAGGAGATAATGCAGAGTTCTGGGTTAAGAAGTATTGGGCGAATATGCCATCAAGGCCACGAGGGAAGCGCTGCAGTACTTGTCTACAAGTGTCCATCTGACACCTTCTCACAGGTACACCGCACACCGACCAGGATGTCTCAGAGCGTCCTCGGGGCTTTCCTTTATTATCGGGTGCCTGCCACCAGCTTTCCATCTGCAGCAGATGCGATCCGTCTGATCTAAGGCCGCAGCATTCCGTTCCACACACCCAGTCTCCTTTACCCCTCGTGGTAGCTCTGTCTCTTTTCAGGAAGTTCCCTCTGGTATCTTTCTCTTCTATCCCAAAGGCTGCTGGTATTTGCAGTTCTCAATGTCTGTATTACAATGTGTCAGCCTGTGTTGAAAACTCCATTTTGATTGGCTGAGTTCCTTCTACCAATGGATGATTAGGGGAAAGAGCAGAGTAGGCTGCCCTTGCTGCGTCCTTGTGTGGAGAGAAAATAAGGAAGGGGTGAAATCACTCGTCCAGAGCTGACAGGCTACCTCTCTGTTCAGTGAAAGGCTTAGTCAGCTTGCACTGTAATCCTGATGTAAACATTCCTTGTAATAGAAAAAATGCATGCCAGGACCTCTTAAATATGAGATCTGGGGTCAAAAAGACATCAGATCTCATATTTACACTAAAAATGCAATAAAAAAAAAAAATCACTTGAAAAAACAAAATTGTCTCCTTTAAGAGCATTGGGTGAAAGTGACGTTTGACATTGCTTCTGCCCTTGAAGCGCCATCTTGCCCTCACTTGGCATCCAGGCAGTGAGGGGAGCGGACCAGATCATCTCTGCTGCTACCGATGGATCCGGTAAGCGGCAGAGACGACCGGAAAGTGGCGGGAGGGGGGGGGGGGCCCTCTCCCGTCCTTGATAAAAGTGATCTCGCCGCAGAGACCATTTTTATCTGAAAGCCGACCGCCCGCTGAAAAAAATGATACCTGTGTTATGGGAGCTATCTGCTATCATAACAACGGTATTCCACGTCAAAATACCGACGTACAATGATGGCGGGCAGTCGGTAAGTGGTTGAACACATTTATCATATTAAAACAAATTTTTCACGTGGACCTAAAGCACAGCTAGGTTTGCTATATTAGATCCCCTGAACTGGAGGAAGTCATGCTAGAATCAGAAAAATTATCAAATACATGTCCAAAAATATTGGTACCCCTGCATTTCTGTCATATAATGCACCACTTCACCCAGAAAATTGTTGCAATTACAAATGTTTAGGCATTCTCATGTCTATTTTTTTTTTGTTTGTATTGTTATGACACGAAAAAAAGTGGAGAAACAAAAAGCCAAATCTGACACATTCCACGCAAAACTCCAAAAATGGATTGGACAAAATGATTAATACTGAAAAGGCAAGGAAGGTGTTACTTTATATGAAGCATGGCCTATTCAGGTCCTATGCCTCCATCTCTATACCCATGTATATGTATTTAGACTACATGGATGATATTTATAACTTGTATACAGTATATATATATATGAATTTCTATTGGAACAAGTTATTTTTATGATGCAATACCATTTATTGTGTGAGTCTTTTTAAATTGTACTATTAATGTAAAGAGTGGTCTTACAAATGTTATACATTTACCTATGAATTCATCAATAAAGACTATCTAGTTACTATACCCATCAGTCATTCATCTCCCAGTGCATGCTTCATACAAAGTCCCAACCTTTAGTTTGTTAGTGTTCATGTCATATTTGGGCAAAATTATTCACACCTTCTCAAAATTGTAAGAAATAATTGAATTCCAAGTTTGTGATGCTCCTGTAATTTGTAATTAAACTCACCTGTATCAATAAACAGGTGCTGACAATATAGAAATCACACCGGAAACCAGTTAAAATGGTGAAAAATTGACTCAACCTTTCTGTTGTGTGTCTCTGTGTGCCACACTGAGCGTGGAGAAGAGAAAGAGCAACAAAGAATTAGTTGGAACATAGGTTTACACGAATGGAAACTTCCGGGCGTTCCTGACTTCTGAGCATGCATGTTTTGCAGGTACAACTTGTTGGACCAACTTCTCTGTACACGCAGTACAACAGTCGTACGACCGCTTGTTGTACAATCAAAGTTTTCTAGTCTACTCATCCAACTTCTGTTGTACGACCGTCGCACGTCGGCTGTGCTAATCGCGCGTACTAACGGTCGGATGATCGTACAATAAGCGGTTTTATACGACTGTCACATCGTGTGTGCGAGGCTTTAATCTTCCTGGACGTGGATTGTCAAGCATTTTAGAACCCATTGCACTGCAGCTAATCTCCCTGGACATGGATGAAAGAGTAAAATTGATTGAAGAGTTTGCCAAAATTTACCTGAGGAAGCCAAAATACTTTTGGGAGAATGTGCTGTGGACAGACAAAACAAAATTACAGTTTTTTTGGTAAAGCCCATCATTTTACTGTTTTCAGAAAAAGAAATGAGGCATTTAAAGCGGTAGTAAACCCACTGACAAAAAAAAAAATAAAAAAAAATCCTGCAAGACAATAGCATAATATGTTAGTATGCATCGCATACTAACATATTATGAAATACTTACCTTAGAACGAGGCCCCCGATGCCCGAGTCGGTCAGCGCTAAGAACACTGACATGTTTGTCCTCTTCTGTCTTCCGGGTAAGCGGCTCCGACGCTGTGAGTGGCCGGAGCCGCGTGACGTCACTCCCGCGCATGCGCGCGGGAGCTCTTCGCTCCGGCAGCCAGCTCTGAGTTGCCGGCCGCCTCGGCCGGATCGTCAGAGCGCATGCGCCGCTAATGTCAGCGGCTGCATGCAGGGCGAATATCTCCTGAACTATGCAGGTTTAGGAGATATTCTTTTTACCTACAGGTAAGCCTTATTATAGGCTTACCTGTAGGTAAAAATAGCTTTTAGGGTTTACTACCGCTTTAAATAAAAGAATACAGTCCCTACAGTCAAACATGGTGGAGGTTCACTAATGTTTTGGGGTTGCTTTGCTGCTTCAGGCACTGGATGTCTTGACCACATGCATGGCATTATGAAATCTGAAGACCACCAAAGAATTCTGGGGTGCAATGTAGGGCCCAGTGCCAGAAAGTTTGTTCTTTGTCAGAGGTCATGGGTCTTACAGCAGTACAATGACCCAAATCACATGTCAAAAAGCACCCAGAAAGACAAAGCGCTGGAGAGTACTGAACTGGCCAGCAATAAGTCCAGATCTAAATCTCATAGAGCACCTGTGGAGAGATCTCAAATCAGCAGTTGGAAAAAGGAACCCTTCCAATCTGAGAGACCTGGAGCAGTTGGCGAAAGAAGAGTGGTCCAAAATTCCACTAGAGGTGTAAGAAACTCATTGATGGTTACAGAAAGTGACTGATTTCAGTTATTTTTTCCAAGGGGTGTGCTACCAAAATATTAAATTGAGGATGCCAATAATTCTGTCCAGTCCAGTTTTGGAGTTTTGCATGGAATGTGTGAGATTTGGCTTTTTGTTTCTCCACTTTTTTGTGTTGTACCAATACAAACAAAAGAAATAAACATGAGAATGCCTAAACAAATTATAATTGCAACAATTTTCTGGGCAAAGTGGTCCATTATCTGACAGTAATGCAGGGGTGCCAATATTTTTGGCCATGACTGTACTTACTTCAAAGCTGTAAGTACCAGGTCACATGGGGTGCCACAGAACCCAGTTTATGTAGAGTTGCATTAAGTGATTCATAACTTTACCACTCCTAGCCTGCCCCCTTCCAGACTGCTTGGGTAATCTAGTAAAGGAGAACTAAACCTAAAGCCCAACTGAACCCTCTAAGCAAACCTTTTCAATACATTCATGCCATATTAATGAATATACAATCTGTTGCCATACCTCTACTTTGCCCCTAGATTTGCTCTGCCTTACCAGCACCCCTCCATGCTTCAAGCACCATGTAAGTGAGACAACAACATTGCCTGCATGACCAGCAGTTTGGTAGAAGCAGTCCATTATGCCCCCTGCCTGCTTCAGCAGGCTTATTAACCTCCCTGGCGGTAATCCCGAGTGTGGCTCGGGGTGGAATTTCAATACCATTAGCGGTAACCCCGAGCCACACTTGGGATTGCATTGCTGGATCCAGGCTGGGTTACTCACCTTGTCCCCTGGATCCAGAGATGTCCTCCCGCGGTGTCAGCGTGTCTGTCCTCCGCCCGATGCCTCTGTGTGCCGGGCTCCGTTCCCTGCGAGCGTCGCATTGCACGGGGACGGAGACCGGCGGGAAATTCAACTAGTGAAACACACAGCACACATACAGTACACTGTAATCTTACAGACTACATTACTGTATGAAATAATTTCACATCCCCTTTGTCCCTAGTGATTTGCCCAGTGCCCTGCATGCACTTTTATATTATAAATGTCATTCTTTCTGCCTGGAAACATGAGAATGTCCATAGCAACCAAAAAGTGTCCCTTTACGTCAAAAGTGGTCTTTTTATCAGCTAGAAAACACTGATTGTAAATAAGAAACATTTGCAGAATTGAGTGATACTGATTTTTGGGGAAATTTATCATCAGAAACTGAAAGTGACGACAGTGACAATTCTGCAACTGAGCAAATTTCAGTGTTTTTGGTTTGATTACATTATTGAATAAATTTTATTACTATTACGTTATTATTTCTGATAGTTATTTATAGTTATTTATTATATTATAATTTATGATTTCATGTTTCAAACTTTTTCATACCCGGGATGTCTACTAGACTCTTGTTTGGACAGATTTAAGTGAGTTATTCCTAAGAATTACAGGCCTACAATATAAAACGCCAAATTTCCATGCAAAATAATCGTACCGCTTTCAGCACCAAAAATCTGACATAATCATACCGCCAGGGAGGTTAAGCAGGGCTTCATGGCAAATTACATGGGCAGTCTTTACCAACCAGTTAAGCAGCCACTGCTCACTACAAAGAGGAATCAGTACTGTTCTCTACTGAGCAGGGCTGGTGCAAGGATTTTTGAGACCCTAGGCGAAACCTAATTTTGCCGCCCCCTTTTGGCCACCCCTGACTCTACCCTCTTTTCCCTGCCCATGTATACGATGGAGGTGGCAGAGGTGAAGATTATTGCAGCGCCTCTCCACCTATTTCTTTAGCTGTGGTCCACAGGCCTGCACCTGTGCCTCTGGACCCGGCCAAAAGACAAATAATGGCAGCACCGGCTCGCTTCCTCATGCCAACAGTGGTTCGCAGGTATATGGACAGGCTATGGTAGTATACGGACAGGCTGGGGTAGTATACGGACAGGCTGGGGTAGTATATGGACAGGCTGGGGTAGTATATGGACAGGCCGGGGTAGTATATGGACAGGCCGGGGTAGTATATGGACAGGCTGGGGTAGTATATGGACAGGCTGGGGTAGTATATGGACAGGCTGGGCTAGCATATGGACAGGCTGGGGTAGTATATAGACAGGCTGGGGTAGTATATGGACAGGCTGGGGTAGTATATGGACAGGTTGGGGTAGTATATGGACAGGCTGGGGTTGTATATGGACAGGCTGGGGTAGTATACGGACAGGCTGGGGTAGTATATGGACAGACTGGGGTAGCATATGGACAGGCTCGGGTAGCATATGGACAGGGGCTTGGCGCCCTGGGTGGCAGTGCGCCCTAGGCGGCCACCTACTCCGCCTAGTGGTAGAGCCGGCCCTGCTACTGAGGAGATTTCCTCTCACTTGCACTTTTTTAATGGGATAGGTATTGAGAGGAAATCGCAAAAATGGGGCAAGGCCAGCAATACAATCCTGTTAGAGGTTCTGTTTATTCCCCACTATGTACAAAACTAAACAAGTTCCTGCCGGGGTTCCACCTAAATCAAGTTCCCTACCAAAAATCTTTAAAGAAGATTCAGCATTAGCAAATTCAGCATATTTGTTTAAAAAGTTCCTCTAAAACAATTAACACAAAAGAAAAATAATTTACAATGATACTTTATTTGAAATGGAATGCACTTTAAAAAATAAATCAATTCTCTTTGATATCATGAAAACTATTTACACAGAGACTGTGGAAACATGACTGTCCCCTTCTAACAGTAGGTGACATGGAATTTTTAGTGAACGATAACAACCCCAAGGAGCATTTGCGTGCTTTACTTCCATGTCATCCAAATGTACATATTGTGAATTAAAAGAAAGAACAGAAGAGAATGGGGCATACCACGCAGCCATAACATCTGACTATAAAGACATAAAATAATAAATCACATTATAAAATATGACTTTTTCTGCTGAAATAACTCAGATTTCCTTCTGCTTTCAGAAATCGTGATTTTACACCACCCACTACAGAATACATTTTATAACAATTTTTTTTTGATGATTCATTGCTCATTAGACTTTATAATTCTGTTCCATAAATGGGATGGAAACCCCCAGCCACAAATATCAAGTACTCATCAGAGTAAGAGCATAGAATAATATGTTCCCTGACAGATTGTCCATGGGAGGATTGGTGTCTTGGCTGTTATTTTAGCATTCGTTGGAACTGCTGTTTGGCTTGCCACTAATATCATTACTTCTATAAATGGATTATATTATTGAAGATACACACTGTAGACAGAATTTAAGTAGACGTAAGAAATGAAAGGCAGTATAGAAACTTGATTCCATTGTAGGTGACATCAGCACTAATGGACGCATGAGCACATTCTTCATAACACTACGACAAGCAGTACCGAGCACGTCACTGGAAAATATGTGTTACCCAGAAATTCTGCCCTTTCTTCATTCACACGTTCTGAATGGCTCACTGTTCTCTCTTTTGTACATTTTGATGGTTCTGGGACTTTGCTATATCATGGGAATACATTGTGAAATCACCAAGTCTATATTATAGCTGAGACTCTGCCACTGACCAGCTACCAAAGTACTGCCTGCAGAATGGCTGGGGACTTGTAGTTCCACAAATGTCAAGATGGACACAAAAATTGTATATGCATTTTCTGAACATTCCACGGTTATAGCTATAGCTAAACAAATATTCTGAGTACTGAATAACTCACTATTATAACAAGACATTCACCCATTTATTTATAGCTCTATTCAATGCCAACGTGTAAAGAAAAATCAATAAGCAAAGAAATCTTGCACACTCAAAGCAAAAAAAAAAAAATCAAAATCATAAAAAAGCAAACAAAATTATGGCACTCCATCGTCCAAAATTCTATGTACAATATATAAAATGAAGTCAAAATTTAAAAATGCAAAAAAAAAAAATTTTTTTTTTTTTTCACTAACAAGAGAAAACTTTACATATTTCCATGTAGCCTTAGTTCCTTCATCTTGTTTCTGGAAGAACTAGATTCATCTAAAACATATAACAAACTGACAATTTAGACACGTCTATCGCTAGTGTGCATTATGAAGCGTAAGACCTGATTGAGAGTTCTTATTCAAGATCTTTCCACAAGCAGCTTAATGACAATTTATCTAAAATAATCACTTTATAATGCAAATCTTTAGTGCTGATCACAAGTGCTGCGGTATTTGCAGCGTTATCGTTCCACTTTCAGGGTTATTAACCAAAGCAATGCATACAGATTCAGTGTAAAATATCATAGCCCATAACCAGTCAAATGTCAGTTTGCTGTAGAGCGATCCATTACAGAATGATTTGGAACTGGTGCCATGGGGTATTGCTTTTCACACTATGATTGTTCTTTCATACTTTTGCACATGCTGTAAAATATTGTGACATAACCTCCCATTGCGGTTTGTGTGCTGTCAATCACTTGTGCCACAAACAGACCTTTTTACTGGGACCTGATCCAACATATCTGGCTACCAAGAAGTCTAAGACCAAATAAAAAAAAGTGATAGCAATATTCTGAGCACATGTAATGACAGAAGAGTGGTGTATTAACTAATGTGTTAATATAGTTCTATGTCCTCTGTATGGATATAAATGCCCTGTTTTGGTTTCCAGTTCTTTCTGACTGTTCTATACATTTGATTCAATTTTCGTACTAAAATGTAATTATTTCTTAAACAGGCAAAGAGAGGTGAGCTAAAAGACAAAGGAAGACTTTTTTAGAGCCCCAAAAACACACACAAGAGGTTATTTCTAAAACTGGAGAGTGAAAAATCTGGTGCAGCCGTGCATAGAAACCAATCAGCTTCCGGGTTTTATTGCCAAAGCTTAATTGAAGAAGCTGATTGGCTACCATGTAAAGCTGCACCAATTCTGAGTGGTCCAGTTTTAGTAAAACTCCCCTACAGTTTTAAATCCACCCCATAATGAAATCTCTAATTAAAGCAAAATGTTGTTTTTGTTTTTTTTTTTTAGTTTTCAAAGTAGAAAGGGGTTAAAAGCCCCTAAATATTATTAAGAAGATTTGCCTTCTCTATTTATCATGCTTACAATTATCGAAAGCAAAAAAAAATCCCAGGGGTTATCCCCAGAATAGTAATAGAGGGAGAATATTCTATCTAATGGAGACACTAGTTCTGGGAACGACCTTGGATTTCCTCACTTTGGAGGGATCGCTTCCTGTTTTGACTATCAGACAGGAAGTGAATGGAAATCTCCCCAATGGGACAACGGTGATAAAAGAAAAAACTGAAACGTTATAACCCTCTCTTACTCCAAAATAAAAAAAATTGCCTTTAGTCCTACTTTGAGGCCGGATTCACACTGCTGTGCAGACTAGCTCACAGCAGGGGTCCGGTACGTCCCTGTTCTACGTTTCAGGGAAAAATCAGGCCCAAATTTTTGGCTGAATGCAGACCTGAAACAGAGCCAAAGAAGCATAGGACAGGACCCCTGTGCAATCTGCTCCACAGCCGCCCCAAAGATGTGTGCACCAGCTCCATTGAGAGCCGGTCACAATCTCCTGACATGCGAACTGGATGTGGAGAAACCCGCATCCAATGCACACTAGTGTAAATCCAGCCTAAAGCTACTGGATTAATAATGATTAATAGAAGGATTGAAATGGCTTTCCTGAAGAAAATGCTGCTCCAGGCTCCTCCTGTGCTTTTCACATAACCAAACTCCTGGCATTTTGTTGCCTATTCTGTGTTATTCTTTATTATGATCTTTTCTTCCTTTCAACAGAAATTGCAAACCAGTTGCCTAGGATTTGGTCCAAGAATCACCACTTCAGCAACATCCGCAAAGGTATTTCATTCCTTCCATTACTCCTTTATATCTATCACAGCAAGTCTGTTCATGATGGTTTATAAAGAGCTTATCAGGTTAAAAATATAGGAGCTCACTCACCTACTTGATTTCAAGTACCCTTTAAATTGTGACAATACTTAGTAAATCGTTGAACTGGAACAAGCAAGTGCATGTAAGATACTGGTAAACCTAGTATGCATAAATATTCTGAGTAAATGATTTATTATTAATAAAGCAAAGACAGAGATGACAACTCTGGGGTTAAACCACTAATGGCAGTTCCTATATTACCTTTGCTATTCCCGTTAAAGGAAGCCTGAGCTGACATAAGCCTGAATTTTGCTATAACCAACCTCTCTTTCTCAAAATTCTAACTGCATGCTGTCATGTTGATCTATTCTATAGTATTTGCTAATCAAAAGTCCAATGTTAGTTCTTAAGCCTCGTACACACGGGACGACGATTGCACGTACGACCGTGTTGAATCGTATGTTGCATAATGTAAATAGCATACTGACATGCACCCGACGGTCGTACATACAACTTGCGGCCGTCCGAACGTGATGACGCGAACGAGCGTATAATGAGGAAGTAGCGTCACCTTTTGGGCTCCTTCATCTAATTTCATGTTAGTTGAAGTGGACTTGGCGCATGCGTGTTTAGCACAATACAACTTGTTGTACACAACTGCTCTACACACGATACAATGATCGTATGCGAGCTTGACACGACCAAGTTTTCTAGTCTGCACATACAACTCCCACGAACGACCGTCGTATGTTCAACTGTTGAAAGCGCGGCCACAGACGATCGATTCTGCATACAACGGTCGTGAGTACGACGTGTTGAACACGATCGTCGTCCCGTGTGTACGACCCATTAGAGTCACTGATCTGAAGCAAGCATGCACATCAAGAGTCCTTACCACACTTGATCAGAGAATCAACATTACTTTCAACATCAGAAAGGGATTAGCAACGGCCACCTGTATGGTTTTCTCAGTAAAGATTTTCTTTAAAGTGTATGTCTAGCTTTATTGAGCTAAAAAATAACCCCCTCTAGGTCATTCATTTACATTGCAATCATTTTAGCAAACTTTTATGCGGATGTATATATTTCTTTGGTTTGAAGAAATAGCTATCAGTCTCACTATGTTCTGTCTAGACCAATTCCTGAATTGGAGGGTCAGCCTTCATTATAATCACTTGAGCTCTTGTGTAAACGAGGTAAACGAGTTCACTAATATTACTTCCGACTGGGAGGTTAAGTCCTTAACCAGATCTGTCTTGTATCACTCTGACTATCGATAAAGAAGTTTGGTTTCTTTATATATGTAGGCGTATTTTCAAACGATTTTACTAACGTTACATTTACTTACTGGATCTCCCCCAATAAAAAATCGAGTTATTTCGATCTGTATGTGAAATTTCTTTTAGAAATGACTCTTTTGGTATGTCCACCGGCAACGATTAGGGAAAGACTACA
>BLSH010514005.1:2733148-2744766 GCA_018402905.1 Glandirana rugosa | reverse complement strand
GTTGAATCGTATGTTGCATAATGTAAATAGCATACTGACATGCACCCGACGGTCGTACATACAACTTGCGGCCGTCCAAACGTGATGACGCGAACGAGCGTATAATGAGGAAGTAGCGTCACCTTTTGGGCTCCTTCATCTAATTTCATGTTAGTTGAAGTGGACTTGGCGCATGCGTGTTTAGCACAATACAACTTGTTGTACACAACTGCTCTACACACGATACAACGATCGTATGCGAGCTTGTTGACACGACCAAGTTTTCTAGTCTGCACATACAACTCCCACGAACGACCGTCGTATGTTCAACTGTTGAAAGCGTGGCCACAGACGATCGATTCTGCATACAACGGTCGTGAGTACGACGTGTTGAACACGATCGTCGTCCCGTGTGTACGAGCCATTAGAGTCACTGATCTGAAGCAAGCATGCACATCAAGAGTCCTTACCACACTTGATCAGAGAATCAACATTACTTTCAACATCAGAAAGGGATTAGCAACGGCCACCTGTATGGTTTTCTCAGTAAAGATTTTCTTTAAAGTGTATGTCCAGCTTTATTGAGCTAAAAAATAACCCCCTCTAGGTCATTCATTTACATTGCAATCATTTTAGCAAACTTTAATGCGGATGTATATATTTCTTTGGTTTGAAGAAATAGCTATCAGTCTCACTATGTTCTGTCTAGACCAATTCCTGAATTGGAGGGTCAGCCTTCATTATAATCACTTGAGCAAATGGAGCAAATGTGTTCTAATGAGGAAAACGGCAGTGCCTGCAGAGGACTTAGGGAGAATATACCAAAAATGCAACTTCTATTGCAGGAGATACATAATATTTGAATGTAGACTTCAGAGAAAATCATTGAGCCAATCACACAAGCAGGAAATGAGATCTCTAGGGAATGAATTATACACAGGAGTGTACAAAACACAATAAGTTTGCAGTATTACAAGCAAGCATCATTTGTTTTAGACAATTACAGAGGCAGCAGAACAGATTAATATATATATATATATATATATATATATACAGTACAGACCAAAGTTTGGACACACCTTCTCATTCAAAGAGTTTTCTTTATTTTCATCAAGCTCATCAAGTGAATGCCAAGAGTGTGCAAAGCAGTAATCAAAGCAAAAGGTGGCTACTTTGAAGAACCTAGAATATGACATATTTTCAGTTGTTTTTTGTTATGTAGATAATTCCACATGTTAATTCATAGTTTTGATGCCTTCAGTGTGAATCTACAATTTTCATAGTCATGAAAATAAAGAAAACTCTTTGAATGAGAAGGTGTGTCCAAACTTTTGGTCTGTACTGTATATATATATATTAATCTGTTCAATAAATCTGTTAGAAAATGTTGCTCTCAATCTGCGTGCCGGCTTTAGCCGGCGGTGCTCATCAGTGTATTTTGGCAGCAGGGAAGTCTCCCCGCAGTCAGAATACAATAGCTCCACCGGAGGGATTCCCCCATCCACATCGAATGTGTGGATGGGGGGAATCAAGTCATTTTCTTTTGTTCAACCTGCTGATTCTTTAGGCTAGCCTAAAGAACAATACTACTAAAAAATGAATTGAGTGCTACAGAAAAATATTAATCATAATTAATAACCTCTTCAATAAATTTGTATTTCTACAATTGTGGAAATTCCATATAACCTATTAAATTTCCTTTAAGGAACCATTAACACATTTTAAAGTGTAAATTTGGACACAATTGCCTTATTATCTATCAGTATAGCAGAGAGGAGGTATTGCTTTTCTAATTAATTTGAAGCTAAGTTGTCCAGACTGCACTTATTAAAATGCTTTTGTGGTTGAAGTAGTTGTAGGAGGATTTGGGAAACATGTTGCTATGACTAATGAACTGAATCAAAGATAGTATTTATAGATGATGTCTGTTTTATAATAGCTATGTAAAGTCTCATTAAATGAGACACAGTTAGCACCGGAATTACAAAGATAACACAGAAGAAAAAAAAATGTTTTTTTCCACATACCCCGTACCGTTAAATATTCATTAGTGACCTGTTAACTATGTAACATAAAAACACATTTTCCTTTGCTTATCTGGCTTGTATGTGGCCAAGGCTGACTCAAGCTTGCCTTCTCCCTTTGCATATATGTAGCATACAGAATCAGTAATATGACTCACATAACTAGATTTTTCCATTGATATCTCTAGATGAAATGCCCAAGTACAGGAAGGTTCTAAAACAGCATAATCTGGGTAAAGATTGGTTCTATGTTGGTTCCTGGGGTCTGCTGTGCCTGTATGACACCAGAGCAACACACATCCTTACCTAGTAAGTGGCTTTGGAGCGCTTTCTGAAAGTGCGCCAAAACTGCAAAACATAATAGAAGTCTATGGTAGGTAGCCTATGTGAAAACAGCGGAGACACTGCAGGGCACCCATACTGAGGAAGGAGCACACCAGATCAGTGTGAAAGAGGCCTTAATCTCATTCACCCCCTTCTTACCCTTCTTCATACTGTATAAGTGCTAAGTAACTTATTGTTTCGGAAGAAGGTGAAAAGTTGGGTCCCACAAACATTAGAAAAACACAACTGCAGTAGAATATAAATCATTTGGCAGCTAACATGTTACCCTGGGCTTTTAGTGGTTGGTAATCACAATTGTGCTGCCATGCGAAATTAATATGTACTTAATCATAAAGTGAAATACACTTGATTTCCATAATTTAATTTTATCCTGTTCTTCCCAAAAGCAGTGTTAGAGCAAGAAATAATTAGTTCACATTTTTTGCATTCAGAGTCACTATACTGTCAAGGTTCCTATCCTAACAGTTGCTATATAATCAGTTACATTCAGCTAGTTATGTGACATAGCTCATATACAGTATCACAAAAGTGAGTACACCCCTCACATTTTTGTAATTATTTTATTATATCTTTTCATGTGACAACGCTGAAGAAATGACACTTTGCTACAATGTAAAATAACTCAACACACAGCCAATAATGTCTAAACTGCTGGCAACAAAAGTGAGTACACCCCTAAGTGAAAATGTTCAAATTGGGCCCAAAATGTCAACATTTTGTGTGGCCACCATTATTTTTGAACACTGCCTTAACCCTCTTGGGCATTGAGTTCACCAGAGCTTCACAGGTTGCCACTGGAGTCCTCTTCCACTCCTCCATGACGACATCACAGAGCTGGTGGATGTTAGAGACCTTGCACTCCTCCACCTTCCGTTTGAGGATGCCCCAGAGCTGCTCAATAGGGTTTAGGTCTAGAGACATGCTTGGCCAGTCCATCACCATTACCCTCAGCTTTTTTAGCGAGGCAGTGGTCGTCTTGGAGGTGTGTTTGGGGTCGTTATCATATTGGAATACTGCCCTGCGGCCCAGTCTCCGAAGGGAGAGGATCATGCTCTGCTTCAGTATGCCCCAGTACATGATGGCATTCATGGTTCCCACAAAGAACTGTAGCTCCCCAGTGCCAGCAGCACTCATGCAGCCCTAGACCATGACACTCCCACCACCATGCTTGACTGTAAGCAAGACACACTTGTCTTTGTACTCCTCACCTGGTTGCCGCCACACATGCTTGACACCATCTGAACCAAATAAATTTATCTTGGTCTCATCAGACCACGTGACATGGTTCCAGTAATCAATGTCATTAGTCTGCTTTTTTCAGCAAAATGTTTGCGGGCTTTCTTGTGCATCATTTTTAGAAGAGGCTTCCTTCTGGGATGACAGCCATGCAGACCAATTTGATGCAGTGTGCGGCATATGGTCTGAGCACTGACAGGCTGACCTCCCACCCCTTCAACCTCTGCAGCAACGCTGGCAGCACTCTAGTCATGGCCACCATGCAGCAGCTCAGTTTCAGGGACTTGGCAATCTTCTTACAGCCTAGGCCAGGGATATGCAATTAGCGGACCTCCAGCTTTTTAAGAACTACAAGTCCCATGAGGCATAGCAAGACTCTGACAGCCAAAAGCATGACACCCAGAGGCAGAGGCATGATGGGATTTGTAGTTTTGCAACAGCTGGAGGTCCGTTAATTGCTTATCCCTGGCCTAGGCCATCTTTATGTAGAACAACAATTCTTTTTTTCAGATCCTCAGAGAGTTCTTTGCCATGAGGTGCCATAATGAACTGCTAATGACCAGTATGAGAGAGTGAGGGCGTTAACACCAAATTTAACACACTAATGAGTCACATGACACCTGAGAGGGAAAATGGCTAATTGGGCCCAATTTGGACATTTCCAATTAGGGGTGTACTCACTTTTGTTGCCAGCGGTTAGACATTAATGGCTGTGTTTTGAGTTATTTTGAGGAGACAGCAAATTTACACTGTTATGCAATCTGTACACTGCTACTTTACATTGTAGCAAAGTGTAATTTCTTCAGTGTTGTCACATGAAAACATATAATAAAATATTTACAAAAATGTGAGGGGTGTACTCACTTTTGTGAGATACTGTACAACATAATACGAATGGTAAGGATTAAGAAATATAAGCAACTTGGGTATAGATTTCCCTAAAAAGGACAGAAACAGGCTTGGTTAAAATTGTATATTGTAATGCATAAACCTTAAATGCAACAGCAATTTTTTCACTACATCAGAGTATTTAGAGGCATCACAAAAAGAGCCTAGGCAATCAAATTTCAAAAAAGTCTCAAGATTACATCTTTGTAGTAATGTATTTGTAAAAATGTATGTGTTCCCACAGATCAAAGACTACAAATTATGAAAACAGGGCATGATGTGGCCATCCCTCGTCATGTCACAGCTGGGACAGTCTAAAAAAAGCCATACGAAGCTGTGATCCCATGAGCCAGTAATGCAGGCCATAGACGGTGTGAATTTTGTCTTTGCAGGAAATACATTTGCATGATTCCCCATCAACACAGACAGGGGTTGATTTACTAAAACTGGAGAGTGCAAAATCTAGTGCAGCTCTGCATAGAAACCAATCAGATTCCATGTTTTTTTTTGTCAAAGCTTATTTGAGCAAGCTGAAGTTAGAAGCTGGCTACCATGCACAGCTGCACCAGATTTTGCACCCTCCAATTTTAGTACATCAAACCCAGTGTTGACAGGGGAATTCCTCCTGCCAAGACATTGTCTGCTCCCGGCAGGGGCAGGCGGGGGAAGCCATCCCTGCCGGGAAAAGGTGGTAATTACTGTTTTCGGGTAGTGGCTATAGCATTGAATAATCGCAGTTGAATCCAGCAGGTTGGTTGTACCCAAGTTGATTGATCAATCAACTTGGTACATTCAGCCTGCCCACACATGGTTTTAATTATGGCTGGTTCAGCAGGAGATTTGAACCATCTATGGCCGGCATAAGAGTCTTTCTTCCCATGCTTCATAGGTCAGTCAAGTTACAATACTGGGAATGGTCAGAATTTTGCTGGCATCCACTTATTCTCATTGATGTTAAAGCAGGGCAGACTTGGGACAACACATTTTTCTAGGTTTTGAAGTCAGGAGGTCAGCCAATGTACAATCTAGAGCAATAAGACCATCTGAAACTAAAGTCAATTTGTTAATAAGTATTAAATTTAGAAAAATAAATGGCTCTGCCTTTACAGTCTTGGAGTTCCTTAATACTATGTTTAGCCCTAGAAATGGCTCACTTACTTTTTTCGCAAACGTATCAGTAAAAAGATACCTACAAATCTGATCATACACCAGTAAAATTTTGTTAGAAATGTTTTGTTTTCAGAATGTTTGTTCGAGTTTCTAATGGCTAGTGGGTTTAAAATGACCTTTGCTTTTGACCGTAGTAAAGAGAAAATTGCAAGATGGAAAATTGTTTCTCAAACAAATAATTTTCAAACCGTGAATGTGGTTTTCATTTAGGAAAAATGGTACAAATTGCAATGAAACACATTTAATGTCTGGGATTCATATGAAATAGCATTTCTGGATGAAACTGTAAGGGTTTTTTGATTAATTTAGTTGACTGAATGATGGCAAGAAAGAAAGTTATGACAAAAGATCTTTCTACAAATGTTCAAACAAAAATCTAACCATGCGTGGCAAGCTTAAGGCATGATATTGCTTGTTATGGTCATTGGTGACACAAAGGGGTTGATTTACTAAAGCTTGAAAGTGCAAAATTTGGTGCAACTCCACACAGAAAGCAATCAGCTTCAAGGTTTTATTGTCAAAGCTTGACTGAACAAGCTGAGGTTAGAAGTTGATTGGCTAGCATGCACAGCTGCACCAGTTTTTGCACTCTTCAGCTTTAGTAAATCAACCCCAAAGGGTTCATGTGTCAGTCAATCAAACTTGATAAGTCCAATTTCATTCCATAAACAAATGAACAAAATTACAATCTCTCTAACCCTTTACCATCACCTTTATCTAGTGGGAGTCAGTTACATAATGCACTTTATTTAACAAGCTTTACCACTCATTATATGAACAATGCTTATAGACACACAGTAACAGCATTTTATACAGCATGTATATACAAACAGCAATGTACTCCCAAAAATGAAGCTGGCCGCTTTGATCCAAAATGGCCATACGTTGTACGTTTTGAACAAGTGTAGTATTAGCCATCCAGCTGCCAATTATGTATTCAGATTTACGTTTCCTTTTCCCTGCTGTTTCAAAGGAAAGGCTTCTTGATTTTAAATCTGACATTTACTGACACTGAGGAAAAATAGACATTTGCAAATGAATCAAGAGTGCTTATACGTAAAGGTCTCTCAGCCTCTTTGGGGCTAATGGATGCGACAATCTAGTTGCAAAGACAGCGGCTAAAGATGCAAATCCTCCTGACAACATAGAGACAGAAAGCATCAAATGGGAATTATCAGCCTGACCAAACAGAACCATCAGATCCCTTTGTTTGATTTTCATCCTCTGCTCGACTTGTATCACGCTGGATGTTCTGTCTTGCAAGTTTTCTCAGCGGTAAAAAATACATTTTTCATATGGTTTAGCTTTATGTGTGGAGCTCAGCAGAAAATGTTGGCATCCTCCATGGTACAAAAGGCAAAAGAATTACAACCTTTCTTGTGCCTCCTTCAGTGTTCTAAAACATTAACACTTTAAGCACAGAAAAGAAAAGGCAAGATACAGATGATGTAGGCAGCATTATTTTGGACTGATTTCCTCTTAGGCAGTCATGTTTGGCAGTTAAAAAGGAAGGGAGAAATAAATACATTGCAAAAATGATAGTACATCATGTCCTGACCAATTTTCATTTTGACATCATAAGGTCCATTAATAACTGCAGACCTTCAAGCTGCAGGAGATGTCCACAGTTGATCTTTGCCATTCCCACTTTTCTGAATGTATGCGATGAATTCAACAAAAAAGACTTCTTGTACCAAGTAAAGTGCATCTTTATTCAACCTGAAACAGAGCAATAGGTAGCTGGTTAGTGAGAGATATAAAAGCACACAAACATTATGAGATCATACTCTGCAACTCCAAAAGGAATATTTTTCTTACATTTCAAGGGAGGATGGGTTGAAACCTTTTTCGGGTTTTTGTTGATATTTTGAGGCTTGTTGTGGAAATTTTTACATCACTCCTGGACAGGGGTGTTGCTAGGCCTACAAAATATCTGGGGCTAGAGCCCATAGCAGCAAAGTAAAGAAAGTCGTACGCTTGAGTGGGCATACACGTATGTGTGTGTGTGTATATATATATATATATATATATATATATATATATATATATATATATATATATAAATATTGTTACATACCTGAGTGTGGATTCCCCTTACATCAGGGTCCCCAGAGAGACATACCTGCTAATTGCAGAACTGCACCCACCCGGTAAGAGACTCGGGGCTATGGGCCCCAGACTCGGGGCTATAGCCCCAATAGCCACCCCCTAGCAACACCCCTGCTCCTGGATGTCTGAGTCCCAGTTAGAGAGATTTGCCCTCACTATCATGTTGACCATCCAGAAGTAGGGTAATGCCCCCAAGAGGAACTCTGCCAACATTACAAATTAGAAAGAGGTTCTAGCCCTTTCCCACTCTTCTCACAACTAGAGTTCAGTTGGAGTTCTGCTGCTTCAGTCCATTCACGCTTTATACATTTTTGCTTTTGGGTTTAATACTGCTTTAAACATAAAATGTGTTATAATACCTTAAAGTGGGAGGGGGCAGAACTAGAAAAACCCTTCCCCACTCTGACCAAAGCTAAGAAAAGTTTGGCTGGAGTTCTAGAATATGGGCTCTTTACCTTTGTATGTTTTATTAGGAAAGGTTAAATTTGCATCTAACTGGACTAGTACATGTTTTCAAATGTGCAATTTTTAGTCTTAATGGATAAGTTAAACTTTCAAAATAAACAATTAATGCACCTATTTTTGCAGGTTAAAAATTGTACATTTATTTATATATTTATTTTACTGCAGCCTGCAGAACATCGCCCCCGTGATCAGCAGATTGTGGATACAATTTTAGACTCCTGCACAGTCTTCTTCTAGCTCTAGTTCTGTGCCCCTATCCCCATACAGGCTTTCAGTTACAAGGCTAGAGGAAGATTACACGAACTACAAATGAGCTGAGTGCCTTTGCAACCCATTTATACTACAAGTTCGTCTGCGGCTGGGGTAGATGGTACTTGTAGCCTTTCATTCACAGATCTCTGTGAATAAATGATGTGGTAGTGTGGGAGGAGTCTGGTACAGCCACGCTGTTTTCAAAAAGTGACAGTGGGTGGGGGAGAAGACCCCCTGCTCACTGTCACAAAGCGTGGATCACTGGTGGTGGCAGGTGGGTGCATAGGAGCATGTTACATCCTAAATATGGGTGTAACATGTAACATGTTCCTAAAGTTGAACTTATCCTTCAACCGGTTCCAGACCGGCTTGCGTACAGTTACTGCTGCAGAGTGGCAGCGTAGCGTGAAATGCCATCTATAAACGGCGTACCACACACGCGCAGCTAGGGGGCAGGCGCTCGCAGCCATGCTCTCATGCCCGCCACATGCTCTCTGATGCCTGTGACAGAGTCAGAACAGGGAACCGCCGGTGTAAACACGGCGGTTCTCCATTCTGACAGGCAGCATTTCAGAGATCTACTGATCCCTGTACTCGGGATCAGTTAGATCTCTGGTGCCCCTGCCAGCCCAGCCCCATACACTTAGAACACACACAGGGAACACAGTTAACCCCTTCACTGCCAATTACATTTATACAGTAATCAGTGGATATTTACATTTCTGATGGCTGTATAAATGTCAATGGTCCCAAAAACATGTCAAAAATGTCTGACATGTCCGCCCCAATATCACAGTCCTGATAAAAATCTCAGATCGCTGCCATTACTAGTAAAAAAAAAAAAATTTGTAAAAATGCCAGAAATTAATTCTCATGGTTTGGAAATGCGGCAACTTTTGCGCAAACCAATCAATAAACGCCGATTGCAATTTTTTTCACTAAAAATATGAGAAAGAATATAAATCAGCCAAATCCGATGAATACATTTTTTAAAATATTTTTTTGGATATGTATTTTAGCAAAAAGTAAGAAATAGTTTTTTTTAGCAAAATTGTCGCTCTTTTTTTGTTTATAGCGGTGATCAGAAATGACGCAGAAGTGATCAAATACCACCAAAAGAAAGCTCTATTTTTGGGGAAAAAAAGGACGCAAATTTTGTTTGGGTACAATGTCGCACCGCGCAATTGTTCTTTAACGCGATGCAGTGCCGAATCGCAAAAAGTGCTCTGGTCCTACAGTGGGAATTCCTTCCGGTCCTTAAGTAGTTAACAATAATAAAGAGTCTATATATAAGACAAAATACTGTACATTTCCTTTAGCAAACCCCATGAATCAGAGCTAAAAAAGGAATGTATCAGTTTACAACTTCTTCTGCCTTTAAAAAGATATATAAAGGAAATATCAAATGAGCTATTCAGTCTCAGCTGTAAATTCCAAAGGATGAGCACAATAGTTCTGAGCAGATTTTAAAGACCATTAAACAGAAACGCTGATAAAGTGAGTATTTATAGTGAGATGTCACAGCATATGCTTACACTATGGAGGATTATTGTAGATAATTCATCAAGCTTCACCTGCTAAATAATTGCATTCTCCATGAAAATAAGCTAGTTACTAAGCAAATATTTAACCAGTTGAGGGTTTTGAACAAATAAAATACATCCTACAAAAAAATTCAATAAAGATTTTAGGATGCATTACATACATTCAGCTCCCCTCTCCCCGCCACTAAATACTGCCAAATACCAGCTGTCAAAATGACAATCGCTTTTATATCACATAGTATCATAGTAATTGCTTTGAATTACACAGCAGGAGCAGCTTTTAAAATGCAGTCACTCCTATGTAAAATGGCACTTGTAGATAGTCTGAAGGTGTCATTGAGTAAATGCAATGAATCAATGTATTGCTTCATTGTATTTACTATTTTTTATATACAGATTAAAGATGTGACCTTCACATGACATCACTTAAAGTGGTTGTCAACCCTTGACAACCACTTTAACCTACAGGTAAGCTCATTATAAAGCTTACCTGTAGGTGCCCTGCATATCTCCCAAACCTGCACGGTTTAGGAGATATGCAATGTACTGTGATGTGCCCACGTCATCTGGCACATGCGCAGTGAAAAAATTGCCTCCATGTCGTTCCTTCACTGAGATCATGCCGATCATGATAGAATAAAACTAACACATTTTACTTATAGCAAAACTACTTTTTTTTTGTAAAGCCAGCCATAGATGGTTGGAATCTCAGCCAGGTCAGCAGGGACCAGCCGAGATTCGATTCATGTATGGGCAAGCTGACTCTACCCAAGTCGATCCCTTGACTTGTATTAACATACAGTTAATAACACTCACCAATTTATTATCAAAATATATATTTATTATTTAAAAAAATAGTTCATGCTTTTCCATCCTCCTCCCTAAAGCATAATACCACCAAACCTGATCATTTAGTTCTGGATTGATTCCAACACATTACTGGATCTCAACCAATTGTACCCCATGAGTACTTTTGATTCATACAGCAAGTCAATCATAATAAAGATTTAGTAAATAATAAAATGTACATAAATAATGAGGGGCACTGGTAATAAATCTACTCATATCAAGAGGTATTTAAGATTAGCTGACTAAAACCACGAGGAACTCTGTGAACACCAGCTTTTATAAAGAGGCACGCACTTTAAAGAGACCCTGTCATTGCAAAGTAACAAGATTTATTTAAAGCCCACCCTTAACAATGTTCTTCCCCTGCTGCTTCCTCTGTCTCAGCCACTGCAAAATATCAGTTATTAATGGTTACAGGGAGCCACAACATCACCTCCTTCCATCATTTGAGAGTATTACATTGGGGGGATTACACTGGGAGGAGTGCACTGGAGGTATTACAATGAGGGCAGAACACTGGAGGGATTACACTGTACACAGTGGGTATTACATTGGGGGGAATACACTGGAGGGATTACAATGAGGGCAGCACAATGGGGGAATTTCAATTGGAGGAGTACACAGAGTATTACATTGGGGGGATTACACTGGGAGGAGTACACTGAGGGCATTACATTGGGGGGATTTCACTGGGAGGAGTACACTGAGGGTATTATACATTATGGGAGTCACATGAGGAGGGTCACTTTAGGGGGGT
>BLSH010514005.1:2704869-2731867 GCA_018402905.1 Glandirana rugosa | reverse complement strand
ACTGAGAAGAGCACACTGAGGGTATTACATTGGGGTATTTTACTGGGAGGAGTACATTGAGGGTATTACATTGGGGGGATTACACTGGGAGGAGTTTGCTGAGGGTATTACATTGGGGGGGAGTAAACTGGGGTTATTATACTGAGGGATTACACTAAGAGGGGATTACGTGGTGGTGGGGGGGCTGGGGTCTCAGAGGGACGAAGAATTATTTGTGCTGGGAGGATTCATTTTGTGGGGGTGGGGGGGGGGGTGAGGATAAGGGGATATGTGCTGGGGGGGGCAATTTGGAAGGGGATAGTGTTTGGGCTAGATACACACATAACAAAAGCATTTAAATTGCTCTATCATCAAAAAGAATGAAAAAAAAATATTGCTCCATCCATGAAATATGATCTTTTATCTGTGATAAAACCGCCAGTGATGTCATTACTTGGTAGTTTGGCCTGCAGCATTTATAGTATAGAATGAAGAGGTCTATGTCAAAACAAACACCATCTAACCGACACAAATATAGCATGCTATCCAGTATCTCTTTACAACTTCCTCTATTCAAAGAAGATATATAAAGAAAATACCAGATGAGCCATTTATCTTTAGCTTTGACTTTCACAGAATGAGTACAACTCTAGTAAGCAGTTTATAGAGATCATTAAACAGAAAATGGAATAAATGATGTACAGTGTGTACTACAGTAATACAACAGGGAGGATCAGGGCAGTTAAATGGCGCACTTTCACCTGCTTAAGAACTATATGCTTTATGAGACTAAGCTAGGCAGTAAGCAAAAAGGTATTGAACAATTCCCGTCAATGAGCTACTAATGCAATCAAACACTGCAGAAGTGGAAAAGTTCACTCAGATTATAGGGAAGCAAGGCGCTACACTCACACTTGTCCTCCTGCGGTTCATTTTTCCAATCTCAGGAGAAGTTATCGGGGAAATATACACAATTAATCTTCCCGGATCAGCATTTAGATGTTCCCCGATCAGCATTTAGATGTTCCCGATTTAGCCCCATTCCCACTGATGCAATGCGGGAAACACAGCGATTCCTGTGCGTTTTCCGTACCACATAACAATCGCAGTGTGTTCATGTGATCTGCTGTGGGTGTCAATTGAAAGTTAACGACACCCCAAAAGCAGCTCGCAAAACACAGTGTGTTTGCCTGAATCGGATCGCATGGGTATGAACATCTATGTGATCCGGTTCCTGTGCAAACAAAAAAAAGCTGCCGGCACCTTTTTGGATTTGGTTGGATTTCAGCCATTCAAAATGAATGTACTCAAATCACACCGCACAGAATTTGCACAGGAATGCGGCGCTATTTACGGTATGATTTTGGAAAGATTGATTTCACTACAAAATTACCACTTTCACCATCTGTGAATCATTAAACCTTTCATGCAAAATTTTCATGAAACAAATTCTAGCTTTTTTTCTTTATATAGAAAGTGTGTATCGGAGGTTATTTAGTGTGGTCTATATTTAATTTAATTAAGCGTTTCTTGTATTTTTTAAATTTGTTTGTATTTCATTGTTGAACTGATGCTTTAGCTTTTTTTCCCCAAAAATACTGTTTTTGCCTTTTATCATTGCTTTTTCGCCATTTTTGCATCTCATTGCCACTGATCTTTTGCAGTCTTTTGAAGGTCACCCGCTGTCTGCATGTGCTTGCTCCATCGTCGGCTGTACGTTATTGAACGCACTTCCTGATAGTGACAACAGTGGACCATGCTAGTACAATGTGTTTTGGTTTAAAACTGGGGAGTGCAAAATCTGGTGCAGCTCTGCACAGAAACCAATCAGCTTCCAAGTTTTATTGTCAAAGCTGAAGTTAGAAGCTGATTGGCTACCATGCACAGCTGCACCACATTTTGCACTCTCCAGCTTTAGTAAATCCACCCCTCTGTGTGTTGGGACAGTCATTTGTAATATCCACCAGGGGTACATGTTTTGGTTAGGGTTGCATCAATACCATTTTTTCATCAGCAAGTACGAGTACCAATACTTGTGCTCAAGTATAAATAAAAATGGGTTGCGTTATATGAAATAAATAAAGTGACATGTGCAAATTCAATAAAGAAGAAGAGGATCGGGGCTGTTCTGTGCAAAACTATTGCACAGAGCAGGTATGTCTGTTATCTTAGTTTTAAAAAAAACAAACCTTAACACATAGAATATATGTATATACAGTATCTCCCAAAAGTGAGTACACCCCTCACATTTTTGTAAATATTTTATTCTATCTTTTCATGTGACAACACTGAAGAAATTATGCTTTGCTACAATGTAAGGTAGTGAGTGTACAGCTTGTATAACAGTGTAAATTTGTTGTCCCTCAAAATAACTCAACACACAGCCATTAATGTCTAAACCACTGGCAACAAAAATGAGTACACCCCTAAGTGAAAATGTCCATATTGGGCCCAAAGTGTCAATATTTTGTGTGGCTTCCATTATTTTCGAGCACTGCCTTAACCCTCTTGGGCATGGAGTTCACCAGAGCTTCACAGGTTGCCACTGGAGTCCCCTTCCACTCCTCCATGACGACATCACAGAGCTGGTGGGTGTTGCACTCCTCCACCTTCCATTTGAGGATGCCCCACAGATGCTAAATAGGGTTTAGGTCTGGAGACATGATTGGCCAGTCCATCACCTTTACCCTCAGTGTCTTTAGCAAGACAGTGGTCTTCTTGGAGGTGTGTTTGGGGTCGTTATGTTGGAATGCTGCCCTGTGGCCCAGTCTCCAAAGGGAGAGGATCATGCTCTGCTTCAGTAAGTCACAGTACATGTTGGCATTCATGGTTCCCTCAATGAAATGTAGCTCCCCAGTGCCGGCAGCATTCATGCAGCCCCAGACCATGACACTCTCACCACCATGCTTGACTGTAGGCAAGACACACTTGTCTTTGTACTCCTCACCTGGTTGCCGCTACACACGATTGACACTATCGGAACCAAATGAGTTTATCTTGGTCTCATCAGACCACAGGACATGGTTCCAGTAATCCCTGTCCTTAGTTTGCTTGTCTTCAGCAAACTGTTTGCAAGCTTTCTTGTGCATTATCTTTAGAAGAGGCTTCCTTCTGGTAAGACAGCCGTGCAGACCAAATTGATGCAGTGTGACAGGCTGACCCCCCCACCCCCTCAACCTCTGCAGCAATGCTGGCAGTACTCAAATGTCTATTTCCCAGTGGTAACCTGTGAAGCTCTGGTGAACTCCAAGCCCAAGAGGGTTAAGGCAGTGCTGGAAAATAATGGAAGCCACACAAAATATTGACCCTTTGGGCCCAATTTGGACATTTTCACTTAGGGGTGTACTCACTTTTGTTGCCAGTGGTTTAGACATTAATGGCTGTGTGTTGAGTTATTTTGAGGGGACAGCAAATTTACACAGTTATACAAGCTGTACACTCACTACTTTACATTGTAACAAAGCGTCATTTCTTCAGTGTTGTCACATAAAAAGATATAATAAAATATTTACAAAAATGTCAGGGGTGTACTCACTTCTGTGAGATACTGTATGTATTCAAAGTGAACGCAAGTTCACTCTATTTATTGACATACACTCTGCTAAGTGAACAACCCCTAATCCCCTAGAAAATCTACCCACTGTCTAGGTCACATACTATTGTCCTCATAGCTGAGGCTCCCTTCCAAGCAGATAACAATCCATCCCAGAGTCATCCAGCTCAGATTTACTACTCTATGAATTTGTGTCCCTGTGCCAATGATATGCACACAAAAGTGACACTGACATTTACTTTCCTGTGTCACAGTTATCTGTCTGATCATTATCTCATAACTGCAGCTTACAGCCAAAGCATAATAGATTAGTGTTCTAATCTTCTGAACGTCACTGGGACTGCCGGATCCAAGTTTTATGATGGAACTATAAATGTATACAAGAAGCAGATTGCAGATTTGGCTTTATTTGTATACTGAATTGTCTGCAGATTCTCAAACCAATGTAATTACTTTTTTCCAAAATAAAATTGATTTAAAGTGTATGTAAACTCTAACAATAAATTTCCCTGCTTTGTTCCCTCTGGTCTGTTAAATATACCACTGGCGAGGGTTTTATTATATCTGTTCCACAAGCACAAAACAAAGTTAGCCATTCATTCAGCCAGAAATCTTGTGAGCTGATGTCTTCCTGTGCTACCTACCTCTGGACTGTTATCAGTTAGCACTGTTCCCTGCTATCTCTGTGGGCTACAGAACACCTGCCCCATTATGGAGAAGAGAGGGAGGTGTTATGCAGTCCTAACACAGAGGGGTTAATTTGCTAAAACTGGAGAGTGCAACATCTGGTGCAGCTCTGCATAGAAACCAGTTTCCATTTTTTTTTGTCAAAGTCAAAGCTTACTTGAACAAGCTGAAGTTAGGAGCTAATTGGATGCCATTCACAGCTGCACCAGATTTTGCACTCTCCGATTTTAGTAAATCATGTTATGCAGCCCACAATCCCTGTCCTAGGGTGACAACACTGCTCAGTACAGTTGTCACCCTAGGACAGGAGGTTAGTTAATGGCAGGATTACCAGATTAACCCCTTAGCGCCAGCACCTCTGGTGCTGGTAAGCGGAGGTGGGCATTTTGGTCATGTGACCGCTGTGATTGGCTGTCACAGCAGTCACGTGATCAGAAAGCTCCCGATTGCAGATTACCCACCAGTAACTGTGCCAGGTGTGTGCTCTCAGCACAGCATTGTTTACATTTTGGTACCCATAATATGCGGCCTCTCTGCGTTAAGCACACCCACCGAGAGGCCGCATATATGTGTAAGACTGGCGTGAGGAGGTTAAAATAAAGAAAAAAGTGTAGAAGAAACGAATGCAGCCACCACATCTCTAGGCAGGTACTGTAAGCTGCAAGATACATTTTTGTTCTTTTTGTTCTCTCTTGTGCTTCAAAAATGTCATCAAAAATACCAGTAAGGCATTTCCTGCCTACGTCTAGAAATCTGAAATGGATAAACTAATGACACACTTTAGATACCAACTTTACAACTTTAAGTGCCCATTCACATAGGGGCGACTTGCGATCCGACTTGAGTTGCCTCAAGTCGCCCCAAGTCGCTTGACATCTGAAATCCCATTGAAATGAATGGGAGCCGTCTTAATATACGCGACTGAAGTCGCTCCGACTTCAAGGCGACTTCTGAAAAGGTTCCTGTACTACTTCTAGGCGACTTCTATCCGACTTGTGCCCATAGGATTCAATAGAAGTCGCCTCCAAGTCGGATCCCCCATCTACATGGAAGCGACTAAGAAAAGAATTTATCCAGGGCAACCACCTCCCTCCCCGCTCTGATTGGCCACAGGCAAAGTCGCCTGGCATAGTCAAGCTTGAAGTAGCCTGCAAGTTGCCTCCAAGTAGCCTGCAAGTAGCCTGCAAGTAGCCTGCAAGTAGCCTGCAAGTTGCCTAGCAAAGTCGTGCCTGAAGTCGGATCGCCCCTGTGTGAATGCAGCCTTATGCATACAGCCATAAAAAAATTACTGATCATATAGGTGAGATTTTTCAGAAGCAAAAGTTCCTGCATAAATAATCAGTAAAATGTTTGCCTTTTAAATGTGTCAAATTGTAGCTCTATATCCTGCTTTTTTCCACTTGTAAGCAAGTCTTTAGAAGCCAATTTTTCCATTTTTGGTTACGGATCTGAAGGCAGTGCATGTTTAGGCACCTTTGTGTATGACCCCATTGCAAACAACACACCTGCATTCACATCCGGAAACAAAGAACACTTTGAAATGCGTTTTCTTCTACCAGTGTGCATGAGGCCCTAACTATGGTTTTTGTATCAAAGCCCTTCAAAGATACATAAAGGCAGAACATTTCTAGTTTTGGATAGAGTGTAGAGGGATTAAAACATCAATTAGGTTTTCATTGCTGTTTGTGCCCCCATTAGGGAGATTTACCATCTCGATTTGTCCTGTTTATCATTATCACTGAGAGTGAAAGAAAATCCCACATTTTGGGTTGTCCCCAGAACAGGAATAGAGGAGAAACCTTCCAATCAGGACACTAGTTCTGGTGACAACCAGGGATTTCCCCACTTTGGAGGGATTTCCTTTCACATCCTGTTTGGCTATGGGAAAGGAAGTGAAGGGAATTCTCCCAAATGGAACACAGATGACAAAAAAGACCTGACAGGGGTTTCAACCTTCCCTAAGGCTGTTGGCACATGGGCAACTCTGGCTCTAGTTGTTGTCGGGATCGCTAAGAGGGTGCTTATTTCATCCTTATGGAATGACTCCATCTGTAGCTGAAGGATGTCACTCCTATCACTAGTGATTGAGATTAAAGCAGAGCATACACAGACCAAAAATGTCATATTTTGCTCAATGTGTACCGTTGTATGTTCAACAGAAGCCGGTCTAATGATCGGCTACTGTAAAACGGACCTGCTGAAAAACCAACATTGGATCAATGCTTGCAGGCAATGGCTGCAGTGCTGATCTGTGTATTCTGAGAGGGGAGCCACCGCTGTCAGAGTACAATAGTGCAGCAGGAGAGATCCCTGCATATACATCGCTTGTGTGGATTTAGAATTAGATCTGTCAGTTTTGTTCAACCTGATGGTTTAATGGAAAAAAACTCATTGTTTATACCCTTCTTAAAAGAGAAGTATGGGTTTTTTTTTCCCCATTCATACTTACCTAGGTGCATCTGTCCCCCACACGCTCTTCACTGAGAACCGAGCGATCAAACATCGCCGATGGCTCGGTTCTCACAGCTCCCCGAGTGGAGAGCTGCTCACTGTCAATCAGCAGCTCTCCACTCGGCTCCCCCATGCTCATTGGAGCTCTGAACTGTGGAGGGAGCGGAGAGCGGCCGTCTCAGGCTTTCAGCAGCTCACTGAGAGGCCGAGACAGGTATTAATCCAGGCACCTGGCGGATCTCGACTCTCACTGAGGACGGACATTCGTGACGTCAGCAGAGAGCTCACTTCAGCCCGCTCTCTGCTGAAAACGGATCACAGGAGTGCAAAACGAATTGCACTTCTGTGATCCATAGGAGAAGCCCAGCCAAACGAGCTTTGGCTGGACTTCTCCTTTAATGCTAGCCATACATTATACAATTGTATTTGTGCAATTCTCCTTTAGATTTACCAAAACCATATAATATAAGGTCAAACCTAAACACTTTCAATGTGTATGCAATCGGGCAGGCCCTTGCACTATATAGTTGAAGGTAATTGAATTAGAATATTATATAATGTATGGCCAGGTTAAGGCTAGTTTCACACTATGCAAGTGTGCAAATGTGTGCAATTGCATGCCTCTCCGCACCAAAAACGCGCTGCTGTTAGCAGACGCACAGGGGTGTCAATAATTCTTAATGGCACCCCCCCACACAAACACTGGAAACTGCAGGGTTTCCCTGTGGCTGCATTTTTGGAAAAGGTGCAGGGATATTTTCCTTCTGCTTGCAATATGTAAAGCAGCCCATTCAAACTAACGGGCTGCTGTGTTTGCCCCAATGTCTCCACTGAGGAACCGGTATAGTGTGATCCTAGCCTTACCATTGTTCAGGCTAGCTACATTTCACAGTATGTGGCTATAGAAGCAGTGATTCCATAGGGACAGACAGGCAGCTGTTTCAGCGATCTGATGAACTGTCGGCATCGGGATCGCTAACGGCAGAGTCATCCGTGTGCCATCAGTCTTAAAGCGGAGCTCCACCAAAAAGGGGAAGCTCTGCTTGTCTGCCTCCTCTCCTCCCCAGCTGCCACATTTGGCATCTTTTGGGGGGGAGCGGGTACTTGGTTTTGACCCGCTCGCCCACATCTGGCTGAGTTCGCCTTGGCAAACTCAGCCAGAAGTTCGGCCCCCTCCTCCTTCCCCCGCAGCCGGCCCATTCAGAGAGCACAGCGTGCTTCACACATGCACAGTAGGGAATTGGCTGTGAAGCCGCATAGCTTCACTGCCGGTTTACCTTAGACCCCTTTCACATTGCAGCGCCCCTAAAACAGAGCTAAAGCGGTGGGTTTTTTTCCGTGCTTTACCGGCGCTTTTGCCCTGGTTTTCAGGGTAAAAAAAAAACCTGTTTTGCTTTGGAAGCGCTGCCCATTCATTTCAATGGGCAGGGGCGTTTTTGAAGTGCTATTTGTAGCACTTCAAACCCACCCCAAAGATGCTGCTTGCAGGACTTTTTGTAACGTCCCGCAAGCGCACAGTTTCAGTGTGAAAAGACCCATTGTATGTAATGTATGGGAGGTAATTTTCAGGCGCTTTTCAGAGACTATTTCTAGTGCTAAAATGCCTGAAAACCGACTCATTGTGAAAGGAGTCTAAGTGGAGATGGCGGCGACAGCACCTGATAGCAGATTGAACAATGGGCTTGGGTGAGGACAACGCAGGATCCCTGGTCAGGTAAGTGCCCTAATATTAAAAGTCAGCCGCTACAGTATTTGTAGCTGCTGACATTTCATTTTTTCTGAAGACTCCTCTTTAAGCCCAGTACACACTATAAGAAAACTGTACAAAAACAGTACACGGTAAAGAAATTTGTTTGTTTTGTTCATGTACCGGAAACATTTTGGAGTTTGCCCCTTTGGAAATGTTTGTTTGGAAAGTCTGAATCAGAATTTTTGTTCCGATTTTCTCATAGTGTGTTAGGCCTGATTCACACCTATTCATTAAAGTGCATTTTGCACTACAGTCCATTTAACATGGTTTCCTATTGCTGGTCTCAAATACCAACCAAATTGTTCTCTTCGCTCCTCGCAAGACCTCCTGCTCTCTAGTTCCCTTGTCACTTCATTCCATGCTCGCCTCCAGGACTTCTCCAGAGCCTCTCCCATCCTCTAGAATGCTGTGCCCCAGTCTGTCCGACTTTGTCCTACTTTGTCCACCTTCAGATGATCCCTAAAAACTCATCTCTTCAGAGAAGCCTATCTGGCCCCCACCTAACAACTGTACATTTATTTTCTCCATCAGCACATCTCCCACAGTTATTACTTTTTGTATCTCTTGACCCTCCCTCTTAGATTGTAAGCTCTAACGAGCAGGGCCCTCTGATTCTTACTGTATTTAAGTGTGTTGTATTTGTAATGTCTACCCTCAAGTTGTAAAGCGCTGCGTAAACTGTTGGTGTTATATAAATCCTGCATAAAAATAATAACACGTTCTGTAGTGCAAATCTTCAAAATGCAAAAAGCACTAAAAATGCATAGGTGTGAATCAGGCCATAGACAGCTCATACATTCCATCATTTTTTTGAGTCAACAAAACAAATTAATCTATTCCCCCATCCACAAATTTGATGTGGTTAGGGGAATCATCCAGCTGGAGCCTTCCCCCCTGTTAGAATACAATGATCAGTGCTGCTGGCTATAGCCGGGAGCACTGATTGATCGGGAATTCCCCTGCTGGGTTTTTCCTGATCAATCAGTGTTCTTATCTATACATGGATTAAAATTTGCCTGGTCCCTGCTGAACTGGCCAAATTTAAGTCCATGTGTAGCTGACAGCACTGATTGATCAGGAAAAACCTGGTAGGGGAAGTTCTGTACAGCCACCCTGGTTGTACAAAATTTTCCTTACTGGGTTTATCCCGATCAATCAGCATTCCTGTCCATACATGGATTCAAATTTGCCTGGACCCTGCTGAACTGGCCAAATGTAAGTCCATGTATAGCCGGCAGCACTGATCGATTGGGAAAAACCTGGTAGGAGAAGTTCTGTACAGCCACCCTGATTGTACAGAATTTCCCTTACTGGGTTTAGCCTGATTAATCAGCATTCCTGTCCATACATGGATTAAAATTCACCTGGCCCTTGCTGAACTGGCCAAATTTAAGTCCATGTATAGCCGGCAGCACTGATTGATCAGGAAAAACCCAGTAGGGGAAGTTCTGTACAGCCACCCTGATTGTACACAATTTCCCTTACTGGGTTTATCCTGATCAATCAGCAGTCCTGTCCATACATGGATTAAAATTCACCCGGTCCCTGCTGAACTGGCCAAATTTATAGCCGGCAGCACAGATTGATCGGAAATTCCCCTGCTGGGTTTTTCCTGATCAATCAGTGTTCTTATCCATACATGGATTAAAATTTGCCTGGTCCCTGCTGAACTGGCCAAATTTAAGTCCATGTATAGCTGACAGCACTGATCGATTAGGAAAAACCTGGAAGGGGAAGTTCTGTACAGCCATCCTGGTTGTACAAAATTTTCCTTACTGGGTTTATCCTGATCAATCAGCATTCCTGTCCAAACATGGATTAAAATTTGCCTGGACCCTGCTGAACTGGCCAAATTTAAGTCCATGTATAGCCGGCAGCACTGATCGATTGGGAAAAACCTGGTAGGAGAAGTTCTGTACAGCCACCCTGATTGTGCAGAATTTCCCTTACTGGGTTTATCCCGATTAATCAGCATTCCTGTCCGTACATGGATTAAAATTCATCCGGTCCCTGCTGAACTGGCCAAATTTAAGTCCATGTATAGCCGGCAGCACTGATCGATTGGGAAAAACCTTGTAGGTGAAGTTCTGTACAGCCACCTTGATTATACAGAATTTCCCTTATTGTGTTTAGCCTGATTAATCAGCATTCCTGTCCATACATGGATTAAAATTCACCTGGTCCCTGATGAACTGGCCAAATTTATAGCCGGCAGCACTGATTGATCGGGAAAAAACCCGGTAGGGGAAGTTCATTACAGCCAACCAGGTTGTACAGAATTTCCCTTGCTGGGTTTATCCCGATTAATCAGCAGTCCTGTCCATACATGGATTAAAATTCATCCTGGCCAAATTTAAGTCCACCTATGGCCAGCTTAAGAGAGGGCTCTAGCCCAGTTGGGTTTTTCTTGTTTTGCCCTCTGCCCCCCATCAGCTGTCATCAGCCTCACTCTAGGCAAAGTTTAGCCTTTATGATTGTTAGCTCTGTGGCCCAGTACCTGGAATGGGTGGACTATGCAGAGTTGGAGCTGCTCCTGATCCGGTGTCCATGCTGCTGGAGCAGATGTTGCTGTTTCTGTCGGGTAGATTTGACGGCTAGGATGGCTTGTCTGTTCTTATAATGCACCATCTGCAGGGTGATCTCCGCATTCCAGCCCTCGTCCTGCGGGCACCGAAAATCAATCTCCCGGCCCTCGGCCATCACCACCGTGAAGTACACGTACTTGCCTTTCCGCTCCACACAGTCCACCGTCTTCATATTGGAGAAGTGCAGCTCCTTGATGCGGGCCGGCTCGGGCGGAGGGCTGTGCTGCTCCAGCTGTTTAGGAGGAATGAGGAGCAGTCCTTCCTCGGTCAGCAGGCAGCGCTTCTTCTTCCACAGCTGCAGCAAACCATCACTCCTCTTCTCCAGTACTCCCTCCTTCACCACCTTACAGCTGCTCTCCAACATCCTCCCGAACCAGCCACGGGCACCACTCTTCAGTACGAGGAGGCAATGGGAGAGGACGACCTGCAAGGGAAGCATGAACAGTGAGCAGTGACAATGCCCGCCAGGCTGCCTGTGCGAGGAGGCAGTGGGCTGAGTGTGACGGCATCGAGCAGCAGCTGCAATCCGCTCACTACATCATTCATGCTCCTCTACCACGGCTTGGGCGCTGGCGCCACCTGCCGGGCGAGCTCAGCTATTGCAGGCTCAGCGATTGTCAGAGCATTTATTTCCACTTACATCTTCCCATTAACCCCTCAATGCCTGCAGGTCAAACAAATCTTACACTATGATCACACCGCTGCATGCCGGGAACAAACGCACAATCGCACGCGTTCCTGAGACGCACTGCTACACATAGCTCCCAACCAGAGGCGGCTCTCTAATTAGGCAAATTAGGCGGTCGCCTAAGGCCTCACACTCACAGGGGCCTCGCAACCTCCTAATTTGACACTGACACCAGCACCGGGATAGAGAGTACTGACACCAGCACACTGTCCCTGATTTGGAACAAAGTCCCTCTTTCCTCCTCATTTATCCCTCATTTTGGTATAGTTGTATATAAAATGCACATTTTTATCTTTCAAAAAGTGTTTCCCAGGGGCAAACCTTTCATCCAACTTCTAAACTGCTGCACAGTGTTCATTTCTTTAACTTATAGTCTTTTGACCAACATGCCATTTTAGTTTTAGTCGTATTTCAGTCATCTGAATTGTTTTACTCGTATTTTAGTCATCTGAATTGTTTTAGTCATATTTTAGTCATCTGAATTGTTTTAGTTTTAGTCGTATTTCAGTCATCTGAATTGTTTTAGTCGTACTTAAGGCTGGGTTCACATATGAACCGCATGCGGCTCACAGCACGGGTCCGGTGCGTCCTGGTTCACCGTTTCAGGTCCGATTTCAGCCCGAATTTTGGGCTGAATTCCAACCTGAAACGGACCAAAAGTCCCAAAGCGTTTTTGTGAAAAACGCACTGGACCTGCTGCGGAGATATGTGAACCGACTCCATAGAGAGCCGGTCAAAATCTTCTGCTATTGCGAACTGGATGCGGGGAACCCACAACCAATTCACAATGGTGTGAGCCCAGCCTGAGTCATCTGAATTGTTTTAGTTGTATTTTAGTCATCTGAATTGTTTTAGTTTTAGTCGTATTTTAGTCATCTGAATTGTTTTAGTTTTAGTCGTATTTTAGTCATCTGAATTGTTTTAGTCGTACTTTAGTCATCTGAATTGTTTTAGTCGTATTTTAGTCATCTGAATTGTTTTAGTCGTACTTTAGTCATCTGAATTGTTTTAGTCGTACTTTAGTCATCTGCATTGTTTTAGTCGTATTTTAGTCATCTGAATTGTTTTAGTCGTACTTTAGTCATCTGCATTGTTTTAGTCGTATTTTAGTGATCTGAATTGTTTTAGTTTTAGTCGTATTTTAGTCATCTGAATTGTTTTCGTTTTAGTCATATTTTAGTATTCTGAGTTGACTAAAATCTCCAGTACTCTTTAGTTGACTAAAATCGAATGGGTTTAGTTACATTGTAATGCATTATTTCTTTAGAGTTGCCAAGCATTATATACTCCTGGAGTAAAAATTGAATAATATATTATTATTTCTGGTATTAAGTGCTGGTTCACACTAGTGCAATGGGGGAACCAGCGCGATTCCAGTGTCAGTTCCCGCATCACATAGAACTGGCAGGCAGTTCACACTGCCTTATGTGATCCACTGTGGATTTTTGCATATTTCTCCTTTAAGGGGGCGTGGCAGGGGGTGTGTCCTACGCCTCCATCCATGGAGCACTTGGTCTATTTCTGCTGTCACTCTTCTGTTTTTATGTTTCATGTGTTAGTAAAACAGTACATGTCATGGTGACTGCTTAGTGTAGACAGGGGAGTTATACCTTGTGTTCTCAGAATATGTTCATTTGGTCATAAATGATAATTAATATCTAACAAATTTTTCTCATTACCAAAGGAAAAAACTGTCCAAAAAAAGCATAAAAAATCATTTTTTAAACTTTAGCTGTTTTTTTTTTAATTTACATGACCCTAGGGTTGCCACATCATCCCTTTAATCCAGGACCCATATGAATAAGGGCCGGTTCACACTGAGGCGATCCTAGGCGATTTGCAATCCGGCTTGTGTTGCCCCAATTCGCCTCATAACGCCTGACACCAGAAATCCCATTGGAATGAATGGAGCCGTCTTAATATGCGCTACTCAAGTCCAAAGCGATTCCAAAAAAGGTTCCTGTACTATTTTCAAGCGGCTTCTAGGCGAATTGAGCCCATAGAAGTCAATGGAAGTTCGCTTCCAAGTCGGATCCCCGTCTATGAAGAAGTGACTTTCCAGGAAGAAAAACAGAATTTTGCCAGAAGACACACCTCTCATGTCCCAGGTACTCGTGTTGGAATCGCCTAAAATCACCTGATATCGGGCCGCAATCGCGCCGCTTCGCCTTTTCAAATCGCCTAGCAAAGTCGCCCCGAAGTCGGATCGCCTCAGTGTGAACCGGCTCTTACACAGGTTCTGAGGCTAATTTAATGCAGATAAGGCACCAAGTGAGTTTAATTACCACCTTAATCAGCCACAGACCCTGTGTAATTAATATGTGTCCTGGACTAAAGGGATGATGTGGCAACCCTACATAACCCACCACTAAAAAAAAAAAACAAAAAAAAACATTTACTACTACTGTGAGAGTGTCTAAGCAGCGGCCCCCAGGCGTTTAGGAGGTAATCCTGCTGTCCTTCTGGATGTCTTTTTTTTTAGCTTTTTTTTATTTGTCAGCTCAACAAGCCACAATAAATTTGGCACAGCATGTATGTTTTAGGCGAGTAGTCAAGGGGCTGTAAAACCATGGCTTTTCCACCTGCTTTTACCGCCCCTTGCTGCCCATGTAAAAGAGGCCTTATATTGCCAAGGTCCTTGTTTATGGTCTAGCATAATCCTATGTTAAACGTATTACAATCAAGACTTGTTAGCTATTAGCATCACTTCTGAGAAAGAACGTAGAAAAGGCTGAACTGCTGCTTTTCTAACTGCGGAATTTCGGGAGAAGACAACTTTATACTACATCTGTTAGTAATCAGTCCCAGCCCAGCCTGTAATATAATCTAAACCTGCATGGCATTTCTGTTTATTTTCCAATGCTAGGGCGTTGATTCACAAAGGCTACACTGTATGTCCCTCCAGTTCAGCAAACTGTGGTCACTTTAAGGATCTGATTTTACAGGCTCATCCGGAAAAAAAACAAATATGCCTAAAATATTTCTGAGAATTGTAGTGACATGGAAATGTATTCGCCCTCCTGTAGACCCAGCAGCATTCCTGTATGTTGTTTATGTTGCTCAGCGGACATAGCCTAACCCTAGACATGAGATTATCATTACCACTTCTAGACAAGAACACAGATGACCTCTGCAGACACCCCCTGGCCCAACATTTATGGTGTGAAATGTATCATCCCAGACAGATGTTACTGTTTGTATGACTTCTCTACGATAGGGTTGCCACTACAGTTACTGTATGGAGCAGTTGTGTGGTTGTTGGTTCTTTCAACCCAAATCTCATGTCTATGGGTAACCCAAGAATTATTCCTCCCAACATAGTGGTAGCCATATCAGGTTAACCTTCTGGTGGGCTGAAAACTATTTTCCCTAAAGAAGAAAGCAGGTATGTGCGAAGAATGTATCTAACCCTCCAACTACAATGATGTGAAAGAGTCATCTTTAAACACTTATTTTCTTCGAAAATTCTTTAGTCCCCATTCACGCATATTTCGGTAATTTTGCTGTTTCGTTTTTTTTTTGTCTGTTTTTGCTTGTTTTTTTTTCATGCATTTTTAGAAGCAACATGTTGTACAGGGCCATCTTTAGGGCAGGACCACATGTTTTTGGCCACATAGACTTTAATATAGGACCTCCTGAAAAAGGTGTGTAACGTGTGTTTTTCGCCCCCCTTTTTTTTGCACAGTTACCAGGCTCTCCATTTAAAGTCTATGGAGCCAAACTCACAGAATTCTGCCTAAAAAAAAGCTTGTGCTTTTTGGAGTGCCACAAGTGACTGCGCGTTCTTATGTGAACAGGTATCATTTAAAACTATGGGATTCTAGATGTCGAGCATTGTTGTGCATACGAAAATGTGCGACAAAACGCTCAGGTGTGAATGAGATTTCAGGGGTAACAAAATTACTTTAACCTAAGTGGGTGTTAGTAGGAAACATATAAAGGGGTTGATTTACTAACACTGAAGAATGCAAAATCTGGGGCAGCTCTGCATAGAAACCAATCAGCTTACATTTTTTTTAAATTAAAAGCTTTATTGAACAAGCAAAAGTTATAAGCTGATTGGTTTCTGTGCACAGTTCACCAGATTTTGCACTCCCCAGTTTTTTTTTTTAACATAACTTTTATGTATGTTTTAATGCAAACAACAAAATGCAGTGGTACATTTTCGTAGGGTAGTCATAGTCATACTTCAATAAACAATAAGTTCTCCGAGGTATACTAGCTTCAGATGCATAGGACACAGGGCTAAATCAGGGCGATTTACAACCATGCAATTATATGCTCATAAGCAGATCTAAGGAAAGTTACCTGCCAAAGGGGCTGGGGGGGGGACTAACAAGAGGGGGGTAGAAAATATAGGCCACGTCTCTCCATCCATACAGGCTTGCACTTCCCAGTTTTAGTAAGTCAACCCCATAATGTCCTCTAATAAATCCTAATTTATTGCTAAATGCCAAGCCTGTGATGCTTATATAACAATCTTTGCTATCAAACCAGTAGCATATGTTTCTATAACATATTGTTTCTTTTTTTGCAAACACAACAGCCATCTAACACACAATTTTATTTTATAGAACCCACCCACCCTTGAGATAAGGAGACTTGATAGACATCTAATTCTTTATTGTCTTATTTGCAATTTATTTTTATTCACCAGCTTTCTGGAAATTTTATGTTTAGGATCATCTTTTTAGTATAAAATAGTTGAGCAGCGCCAATCCCACCTCTATCCGTTTGCGCGGAACACCCAACATACATTCACAACAGCCATCTAAGTTCTACTGTATGTAAGTATCTCCAAACTAGAGGAGCCATTAACGCCACCTTGTATGCATTATGAGATCAGTTCAATAAAACCCCACGTTTGTGTCTTTATAGCTTTGTTACTAATGCATTGAAACCAAAACTACGACTTCTGCCCTGTATGTTTCATTGGGTAAGTTATGCTCATAAAACATGACTAGGTATGAACAATAGAAATGATGGGATACTTACTCGGCAAGCTGCTCAGTTTGTGAATTCCCAACAGGCGGATGTATAGATAGGTATACCATTAATAACAATGGAAGCCAAATCTTATAGGCAACGATGAAAGTTAAAAGCAGTACAGCCTTCTTCTTGTGTGTGACTGCAACAGCTGCAATCCTGCACTATGGCTTTTGAAGTAACTCCCGCCCACTGCCAGCACAGAGCGCAGAGAAAGCAAACCCTGGGATGTTGCAAGATGCTTTAAGCCACAAGACTGGAAGTGGAGAGGAAGGAAGAGAAGGAGGGGGTAGAGTGGTGGCAGTCCTATCATAAGCCACACACCATTCATCATTTCTACACATGGCTTTATTAGACTTCCATGCTGAGAGCAAACTGTACAAGGCATATGGCATGTGTACATTGTGTTCATATTTGCTGCTGGCTGAAAGGAGGCTTCTCTCTAGTGTCTTTATTACAGGGTAGGAAACCCTTAGCATGAGAGCGCGGACCTCAGTGAAAATCACCCCGGCTTTATGAGAAAATTCCTTTTTATTATTAGCTTTTACATCCTGACAAATGTCTCTCTCTCTCTCTTAGATCACCTGCATATGTTTCAATTTTTAACTATACAGTCCTACAACTATGAATGGTAAGCGGCAGTTAAAAAGGGAGTAGCAACAAGAAGATCTGGACAAGAGTAGTGCACCAACAGGGTCACTTAGAAACTGAATTCTAGTTCCTGGAGCCCAGATGAGCCTCCAATTTCAAGAAAGCCTATCAAAGCCATTTCAAGAATGGAGGAATTGCCATTTAGGCAGGGGGTCAAAATAAGATAGAAGATATAGGGTTCCAACCCCACCCCCACAGGGCATGCATTTGCACTATAAAGCCCCAGGCAGCTGATGCCACAGCAATGCTGCCAGTGCCTACTAGTCCAGCCTCCTAGCCGCCCACATTCCCAGTGGTGGCCCCAGCTGTGCAGGCAGGTCCCACACTCTGTCAGCCCCCCCATTCTCACCCACCACTTGCAATGTCTCTGTACATTACACACTTACATAGTTACATAGTTAGGTTGAAAAAAGTCCATCTAGTTCAACAAAAAAAAACGGAAAAATTATATATAACCATACAATCCCATATACAATTATTCACCCACAGTTGATCCAGAGGAAGGCAAAACCCCAACAAAGCATGAACCAATTTGCTATAGCGGGGGGGGATTCCTTCCTGATCCCCCGAGAGGCAATCGGATTCACCCTGGATCAACTTTACCTAAAGATGTTAGTACCCAGTTATATTATTTACATTAAGGAAAGAATCCAGGCCATTTTTAAAGCAATCTACTGTGCTGACCAAAACCACCTCTGGAGGGAGTCTATTCCACATTTTCACAGCTCTAACTGTGAATAAACCTTTCCGTATTTGGAGATGAAATATTTTTTCCTCTAGACGTAAAGCGCGCCCCCTTGTCCTTTGTGATGACCTTAAAGTATATAACTCAACACCAAGTTCACTATATGGACCACTTATGTATTTGTACATGTTGATCATATCCCCCCTTAATCTCTTTCTTCTCAAGAGAGAATAAATTCAGATCCTCTAATATTTCCTCATAGCTGAGCTCCTCCATGCCTTTTATTACTTTGGTTGCCCTTCTCTGCATTTTCTCCAGTTCCCCAATATCCTTTTTGAGAACTGGTGCCCAAAACTGAACGGCATATTCCAGATGAGGTCTTACTAATTATTTGTACAGGGGCAAAATTATGTCTCTATCTCTGAGCTGGTGGTGAGCAGAGCATGTATTCAGATGGGACGGTGGTGGCATGGAGATTCAGTCAGACCCTGGAATGAGTCAGTCAAATTATTTTTACTTTCTGTTATAATACATATCAAAAAAAAATAACAAAAGAAACAGATTTATTCATCAGTTTAGGCCATTATGAATTTTTCTACATATTTTTGGTAAAAAAAATTGCAATAGGCGTATATTGATTGGTTTGCAGAAAAGTTAATGTGTCTACAAACTATGGGATAGATTTATGGACTTTTATTTATTTATTTTTTAATGTGATTTGTAGCAGGACTGCGACATTGCCACAGACAAATCTTACCCCAAATGACACTTTTTGGGGACCAGTGACATTATTACATTGATCAGTGCCATAAAAAATGCACTGATCAATGTATAAATGACACTGGCAGGAGAGGGGTTAACACTAGGGGGCGATCAAGGGATTAACTGTGTTCTAACTGTAGGGGGGGTGGGCTGCCAGGGACATGACAGAGATCGCTGTTCCCGATCACTGGGAACAGCAGATCTCAGACATGTCCCGTCAGAATGGGGATCCGCCTTGTTATGCCTCTGTGTAGAACGATCGTGGGTCGCCGGCGGACACTGAGTCCGCAGGACCCACGGGTGCCCTCCCGAAGCGGGCGCACAATCCCGCATGCATGGACCGGCGTACAGGTACGTCAGTTCGTGCAGGAGAGCCAACCTGTCGCCATATAATGATGGCAGCTGGTCGGCAAGTGGTTAATAAGGCACCGTGGGGGAAGTTTACTAAAACTGGTGCACACAGAATCTGGTGCAGCTGTGCATAGTAACCAATCAGCTTCCAGGTTTTATTGTCAAAGCTTAATTGAACAAGCTGAAGTAAGAAGCTAATTGGTTACTATGCACAGTTTCACCAGATTCTGTGTACACTAGTTTTAGTAAATCTCCACCATGTGTCAAAACAATAGCCATTTTTTATTAAATAAAATGCGTATTTTTACATTCTTTTATCCTTTGTTACAAGTCAGTACTGCTGATGCCCAGTAGCATTTTCACAGCAATTTCCTGTCTACATACAGTATAGTACATAGACTGCAGAAATGAATGTGTGGCATTCTAAGGAAGGGTTTTCTTGATGGAGACAACATTGGACCATGCCATTGTAATGTGTGCTTATAAAGGCTCCTTGTAGTTTTCATCTTATGTCCATGTGACAGTGTGGCACATCTAGGGAACAGGAGCAGAACAGTTGTCTCTTTACAACAGAACAAGGACCTCCATGACGGGACCTCCAGGTTACTAATTTAAGGAAAGCTCTATCTTTAGAGATCAGCCATCAGCACATAAGTGATGGAAACCAGTGGGGCCCAGGTACACCCATCTACCAGTGGCAGACGGTGAAGTTTTAGGATGGGGCGGTGCCAGACCCCGCCCTTCCTTTTTGACCCCTCCTATTTCTCATAAGCCCCACCCCTTGTAGAATCCACCCACTCTGGTGCCAGTATTCCACCCATAGTGTCAGGATTATAGATTCAATATACAGCCCAGCATCACAGATACGGTGTACAGCCCAGCATCACAGATACAATGTACAGCCCAGCATCACAGATACAGTATACAGCCCAGCATCACAGATACAGTATACAGCCCAGTATCACAGATACGGTATACAGCCCAGTATCACAGATACGGTATACAGCCCAACATCACAGATACGGTGTACAGTCCAGCATCACAGATACGGTGTACAGGCCAGCATCACAGATACAATGTACAGCCCAGCATCACAGATACAGTATACAGCCCAGCATCACAGATACAGTATAAAGCCCAGCATCACAGATACAGTATACAGCCCAGCATCACAGATACGGTATACAGCCCAGTATCACAGATACGGATGGTATACAGCCCAGCATCACAAATACAGTATACAGCCCAGCATCACAGATACAGTATAAAGCCCAGCATCACAGATACGGTATGCAGCTCCGCATCATAGATACAGTATACAGCCCAACATCACAGATACAGTATACAGCCCCGTATCACAGATACAGTATACAGTCCAGCATCACAGATATGATATACAGCCCAGCACTCTCTCAGAACCTACCAGGCTGGCCGTGAGATGTAAGAAAGTGCCAATCGTGACATGCTTTTCCATCCACGGAGCCACCGCATCACTTTCGGTTTCCCACTGGCACAGAGAAACCGGAAGTGGCTCTGCGGCTCCAAGGGAAAGCACCGCCCATGTCCTACGGCAGTGCCAATCAAGACCAAGACAACAACAAGAATGACCAGTGAGGGAGTGTTGCTGCACACTGCTTAGTGCCACAATGCAGGATAAAACCATGCCAATGCAGCATCTCGTCTGCAATCACGTGATTGCATAGACGTCACGCTTCCCATAGTGTACTGTGTCCGGCGTGAAAAGGATGTGTGTGCCACTCAGGCTCGGTAAAGAGGGGATATATGAACAGCGCATCCGCAACTGCTGTTGGAGTGTTGACAGGGGATGGAGCCTGTCCTGGCTCCTACAATGGTTCAAGGAAGAAAGGGGTAGCCCCTGGAAGTCGCACATCTAAAATGTCTTAGAGAGGTGAATAGAGTGGCAACCTCAACCTGGAGACTCCAACAGGCCACGCCCCCAATGCATTTTGCTCCACCCCCTGGAGCTTAGTCATGGGGATAGGGGCCTGGTATGGATTTTGGGGGGAACACATGTTGTTTTTTTCCTAAATTTGTCATAGGGTTCCCCTTAACCACTTCAATACACTGTGCTATATATAATACATTGACTGCACTATATATTCTCCACTGTATTATATATACTACATTGCTTGCACTATATACTCTGCAATGTACTATATATATTACCCTGACTGCACTGAACTGTATTATATATACTACGCAGACTGCACTATATATTCTGAACTGTATTATATATGCTATGCGGACGTGGACTGCACTATATACTCTGAACTGCATTACATATACTATATGGACTGCACTTTATACTCTGAACTGCATTATATATACTATACGGACTGCACTATATAATCTGAATGGCATTATATATACTATACGGACTGCATTATATAATCTGAACGGCATTATATAAACTATATGGACTGCACTATATACTCTGAACTGCATTATATATACTATATGGACTGCACTATATACTATGAACGGCATTATATATACTATACGGACTGAAATATATACTCTGAACGGCATCATATATACTATACGGACTGCACTATATACTCGGAACTATTTTATATTTATATATACTACACTAACTGACTATATTCTCTTAATTGTCATATATATATACATATATATATATATATATATATATTACACTAACTGACTATATACTCTGAACTGTATTTTATATATATATATACACTACACTAACTGACTATATACTCTGAACTGTTTGCTATATATATATATATACTGTACAATAACTGACTATATACTCTGAACTATATATATATATATATATATATATATATATATATATATATATATATATATATATATATGTCAAGTCTCATATATCAGTCAATCACATTATATATATATATATATATATATATATATATATATATATATATATATATATATAGTATCTCACAAAAGTGAGTACACTCCTCACATTTTTGTAAATATTTTATTCTATCTTTTCATGTGACAACACTGAAGAAATGACACTTTGCTACAATGTAAAGTAGTGAGTGTACAGCTTGTATAACAGTGTAAATTTGCTGTCCCCTCAAAATAACTCAACACACATCCATTAATGTCTACACCACTGGCAACGAACATGAGTACACCCCTAAGTGAAAAAGTCCAAATTGGGCCCAAAGTGTCAATATTTTGTGTGGCCACCATTATTTTCCAGCACTGCCTTAACCCTCTTGGGCATAGAGTTCACCAGAGCGTCACAGGTTGCCACTGGAGTCCTCCTCCATGATGACATCACGAAACTGGTGGATGTTAGAGACCTTGAGCTCCTCCACCTTCCGATTGAGGATACCCCACAGATGGTCAATAGGGTTTAGGTCTGGAGACATGCTTGGCAAGTCCATCACCTTTGCCCTCAGCTTCTTTAGCAAGGCAGTGGTCGTCTTTGAGGGGTGTTTGGGGTCGTTATGATGTTGGAATACTGCCCTGCGGCCCAGTCTCCGAAGGGAGAGGATCATGCTCTACTTCAATATGTCACAGTATATGTTGGCATTCACGGTTCCCTCAATGAACTGTAGCCCCCCAGTGCCAGTAGCACTCATGTAGCCCCAGACCATGACACTCCCACCACCATGCTTGACTGTAGGCAAGACACACTTGTCTTTGTACTGCTCACCTGGTTGCCGCCACACACGCTTGATACCATCTGAACTAAATATTTGCTGTCCCCTCAAAATAACTCAACACACAGCCATTAATGTCTAAACTGCTGGCAACAAAAGTGAGTACACCCCTAAGGGAAAATGTCCATATTGGGCCCAACTAGCCATTTTCCTTCCCTGGTGGCATGTGACTTGTTAGTGTTACAAGGTCTCAGGTGTGAATGGGGAGCAGGTGTCTTAAATTTGGTGTTAGCGCTCTCACTCTCCCACACTGGTCACTGGTAGTTCAACATGGCACCTCATGTCAAAGAACTCTCTGAGGATCTGAAAAAAAAAAGAATTGTTGCTCTACATAAAGATGGTCTAGGCCAGGGGTAGGCAACCTGCGGCCCTCCAGCTGTTGCAAAACTACAAGTCCCATCATGCCTCTGGGAGTAATTGTAACTGCCAGGCCTGCAATGCCTCATGGGAAATGTAGTTCCACAACAGCTGGAGGGCCGCAGGTTGCCTACCCCTGGTCTAGGCTATAAGAAGATTTCCAAGACCCTGAAACTGAGCTCAAGGTCTCTAACATCCACCAGTTTCGTGATGTCATCATGGAGGAGGACTCCAGTGGCAACCTGTGAAGCTCTGGTGAACTCTATGCCCAAGAGGGTTAAGGCAGTGCTGGAAAATAATGGTGGCCACACAAAATATTGACACTTTGGGCCCAATTTGGACTTTTTCACTTAGGGGTGTACTCATGTTCGTTGCCAGTGGTGTAGACATTAATGGCTATGTTGAGTTATTATGAGGGGACAGAAAATTTACAGTTATACAAGCTGTACACTCACTATTTTACATTGTAGCAAAGTGTCATTTCTTCAAGTGTTGTCACATGAAAATATATAATAAAATATTTACAAAAATGTGAGAGGTGCACTCACTTTTGTGAGATACTATATATATATATATATATATATACATATATATATATACAGTATCTCACAAAAGATAGTCCGCCCGCGGGTCCCTGTCACTGGGATCAGTTAGATCTGTTATGTTCTGGCCAGCCCATCCCCCACACAGTTAGAACACAGCCAGGGAACACAGTTAACCCCTTCACTGCCCCCTTAGTGTTAACCCCTTCACTGCCAATGACATTTATACAGTAATCAGTGGACATTTAAATTTCTGATCGCTGTATAAATATCACTGGTCCCAAAAAAAGTGTAAGAAATGTCCGACATGACCGCTGCAATATCGCAGTCCCGATAAAAATCACAGATCGCCGCCATTACTAGTCAAAAAAATAAAAATAATAAAAACGCCATAAATCAATTTCCATGGTTTGTAGACGCGATAACTTTTGCACAAACCAATCAATATATGCCAATTGCAATTTTTTTTTTACCAAAAATATGTAGAAGAATATATCTCGGCCAAAACCCGATGAATAATTTTTGGGGTTTTTTTTTGGATTTGTATTTTAGCAAAAAGTAAGAAATATTGTTCTTTTTTGCAAAATTGTCGCTCTTTTTTTGTTTATAGAGGCCATCAGAAATGACGCAGAGGGGATTAAATACCACCAAAAGAAAGCTCTATTTGTGGGAAAAAAAGGACACAAATTTTGTTTGGGTACAACGCCGCATGGCTGCGCAATTGTCATTCAAAATGCGACAGTGCTGAAACCCGAAAATTGGTCTGGGCAGGAGGGGGGGTTTAAGTGCCCAGTTAGCAAGTGGTTAACCACTTCATCCCCGAAGGATTTCACACTTTAGGACCAGAGCACTTTTAGCGATTCGGCACTGCGTTGCTTTAACTGACAATTGCACGGTCGTGCGACGTTGTACCCAAACTAAATCTGCGTCCTTTTTTTCCCCACAAATAGAGCTTTCTTTTGGTGGTATTTGATAACCGCTGCATCATTTCTGATCACCGCTATAAACAAAAGAAGAGCGACAATTTTGCAAAAAAACCCCAAATTTTTTACTTTTATGCTAAAATACAAATCCAAAAAAAATATAAAAAGAAAATTTTTTTCAACGGTTTTGGCCGATTTATATTCTTCCTCATATCTGTGATAAAATCGCAATCGGCGTTTATTGATTGGTTTGCGCAAAAGTTGCCGCGTTTACGGATGATGAGAATTAATTTCTGGGGTTTTTATTTTTTTTTTATTTTTTACTAGTAATGGCGGCGATCTGTGATTTTTAGCGGTACTGCGATATTGCAGCGGACGTGTCGGACCATTTTGACACTTTTTTTGGGACCATTGGCATTTATACAGCGATCAGTGCTATAAAAATGCACTGATTACTGTGTAAATATCATTGGCAGTGAAGGGGTTAACCTGCAGGGGGCGCTCTAAGGGTTAACTGTGTTCCCTGGGCGTGTTCTAACTGTGTGGGGGCTGCCCTGACTGGGGAAGGGGAGTGGTCACAGCTTCCATACAGAGGAAGGCTGTGATCACAGTCCTTCCCCCCTCACAGAACGGAGATCCGTGTTTACATACACGGATCTCCGTTCTTTCACTCCGGGGGGGGGGGGCATCGCGGGTAGCCGGCGGAGATCGAGTCCACCGCACCCGCTCCCTGGCCCCCCCCCGGACACAGTGAGCGCGAGAGCGCGCCTCCGGCGGCGCGCACACCCACACTGCGTGATCTGGCAGCCGTCGTCATATGACGGCGATTTGCCTGACGGAGCCATATTGGCCTGCTGTTGGCGGTCGGCAAGTGGTTAATGTGGTTGTATCACTAAAAAGTCATTTTTACCTACAGGTGAGCCTATAATAAGGCTTACCTGTAAGTAAAAAGAATATCTCCTAAACCTGTATGGTTTAGGAGATATTCTCACTGCAAGCGCCGCTGACGTCAGCAGGCGCATGCGCAGTGATGGCATAGCGCCGGACCCTGCCGGAAAGTCTGCCGTAAAGATGGAGTGACGTCTTGAGGCTCCGGCCAATCGCAGCACTGGAGCCGTGTACCCGGTAGGATCCATGGAGGGAAGACGGCAGCTCCCTCCTCGGGGACCGGGCGGACCTGTCGGAGCTTTGTTCTGGGGTAAGTACTTCATAATGAACTAGTATGCATTGCACACTAGCTCGTTATGCCTTTGCCTTGCAGGTGTTTTTTTTTATTGTCCTAGAAGATACAACAGCTTTAAGAACAGTGTAAAGAAGTAAAAAAAAGTGATGGTAAAAATAAAATATTAACACTTCTGTTAGTGAATGCACTGTTAATTTACAGCATTTTTCACACTTGCCTAAAATTTTTGCACAGTAAAATATATATATTATAGAGTAGGGAAAATAATTATTTGATCCCCTGCAGATTTTGTAAGTTTTTCCACTTACAAAGAAATGAAGGGTCTATAATTTTTTTTTATCATGGGTGTATTTTAAAGAGTTGCAGTTCAGTGAGTAAAATAAGTATCTGATCCCCAAGTAAAACATGACTTAGTGCTTGGTGGAGAAACCCTTATTGGTAAGCACAGAAGTAAGATGTTTCTTGTAGTTAGTGACCAGGTTTGCACACATCTCAGGAGGGATTTTGGTCCACTCTTTGCAGATCTTCTCTAAATCCTTAAGGTTTCTTGGCTGTCGCTTGGCAACTCGAATTTTCAGCCCCCACCATAAATTTTCTATAGGATTAAGGTCTGGAGACTGGCTAGGCCACTCCATGACCTCAATGTGCTTCTTCTTGAGCCACTCCTTTGTTGCCTTAGCGGTATGTTTTGGGTCATTGTCATGCTGGAATACCCATCCATGACCCATCTTCAGTGTTCTGGCTGAGAGAAGAAGGTTCTCAACCAAGATTTTACAATACATGGCTCCGTCCATTGGCCCCTCAATGCGGCAAAGTTGATCTGTACCTTTAGCAGAGAAACAGCTCCAAAGCATAATGTTTCCACCTCTGTGCTTGACTGTAGGGATGGTGTTCTTAGGGTCATATTCAGCATTTTTCTTCCTCCAAACAGGGTGAGCCGCCCTCCTCAAGAAGGCACATGAACAGTCATGCCAATGAAAATCTAAATGATTCAGGGAAGGATTGGGAGAAAGTGCTGTGGTCAGATGAGACCAAATTTGAGCTCTTTGGCATAAACCCGACTTGCAGTGTTTGTAGGAAGAAAAATGCTGACTATGACCCTAAGAACACCGTATATATATATATATATATATATATATATATATATATATATATATATATGAATCCCAGTATCAG
>BLSH010514005.1:2691076-2704859 GCA_018402905.1 Glandirana rugosa | reverse complement strand
TATATATATTTTTTTTTTTTTTTTTTTACACATTTTTGTTAGTCTATAATAAAAAAAAGAAATAGCAGATTGTTTATGAAAACGGTGTACCAAATAGAAATCCTTATATGCTCCTTATATGATTTAGGTTTAGGCTACAGTCAAGCTAAATGATGCTGATAAATTTGGGATGAGTGTTTAGTCTTCAATGACCTCTGGCCATTAAAGGATTGGTTTTAACGGTATATCCCAGACAATGACTGAATGCAAACAGTAAATTTGCCTTCTACCAGTGGCTTAAACCCAGGGGGCTGAACAAAAAATAAAACTGAAGAGCTTGGGAGGAGCCACTGTACTAACCATCTGATGTTAGTACAGTGATCTCCCCCCGCTGAGCTATTGTGTTCTGAAAGGGGGGCAGCCCCCCACCAGAACACACCAGCCAGCACACTCAGCCATTGGCTGAGAGCGCTGATCAGATGCAGATCGGCAGACCTTTTTCGGTCATGCCCCTTTGACAGAACGAACAGGCTGGATTCTGTCGGACCGGAAGCCGTAACGCATGGGCCAAATGTTGCCCGATGTTCTGCCTGTGTGTACGGCCCTTTAGGAAGGATCTTTTGGAACCACTCATTATCTAGGATCTTTAAAATCCTGATATTTAATTTTCAATTATCGTAATGTTCAGGCTTGCTTACAAAATAAGTACATTCCTTATGTATATAGTATTATCTCTCTCACACTAAACATTTTCTTGTTATACTGGTCCTAACCTGGTTTAGAAAACTGTGATAATGTGTATATAAAGGTATTTAAGACGACAGATGAGAAGAAGAAAAGTGTACAGAGAAAAGCAACCTCTTTGCCTCTGCTGCCTACGGACACAAGCCTGCTGTGCCTAATGGTAATTCTAGCCCTGTTACCGGCCACTCATTCTCAGAAAGAGTCAAATGAAGCCAAAGATGCAAACTTGAATTATTTGTAAGTCTGCATATTTATAATAATTTAATATTAAAATTTTGATTTTTTTTTTCTTTTTTACATAAACTGTGTCATCACTGATTCTCCTTTACATATGTATACAGTATAATAACAACAAAGTAGCAAGGTGTGAACAATGAAAACACCACAGGTAAAGAGCCTACATATGGCATTTGTATTGTTTTAACTAAAAATACACACATACATACATAAAGATATACACACTGCAGTAATGTTAACAACATTAGCAGGATTAAAAGGGCCAGGTATGTGAAGGTATCTGTAAGCATGACAAAGCTACATCATAAAACACTGAATCATGCTGCTTTATAGTATAATAAATGACAGATCATAATATACCAATCATTATTTAAATACAAATATTTATAAGAAGTAAATACCACATTTGAGAGTGGGTTTTATATTTTGCCAAGCTCATAAACACTGGTGCACCTTTTCACATGCATCCTGTTTGACAGTTTTTTATATAGAGAAAGGTGCTCACTGGCCTCTTGTGTTTTACAGTGTCATGACATGACAGCCATCTCACTTCAAAGCTTTGGGTATTTAAATCCAGGAAGTTGCTATAGTTATTTCTTTGAGCTGGCTCCAACTGGATGATTGAACAACCAGACATGTGCTATTATTAGGCACTGATCCCTTAACCCCTTTCTGTTGCCACATGGGACTTAAAACATCGAGCCTCTTGCTGTGGAGAGAAATCACAGGATTGCCTTACCTAACCATCTGATTATAATTGTATACTCACAGAGCGGTCTGATCAATGATTCCAGATATTTGGAAACAGGCAATCATTGCTATCATTGTCATTAAATCCAATTTGTACAATATGTACAATACATCAACAAAAATATATTTGACGTGTATGTAAACCATATGGAACCTCTTACTAAAATCTCATGACATTTCCAAGAACACGGGCCTTCTTATTTAGTGTGTGTGGTAGCACTGCCTACCGCCCCAATGTCACATAGGGTTGCCACATCATCCCTTTAATCCAGGACACACATTAATTACACAGGCTCTGTGGCTAATTAAAGTGGTAATTAAACTCACTTGGTGCCTTATCTGCATTAAATTGGCCTCAGAATCTATGAAATTCATATGTGTCCTGGATTAAAGGGATGATGTGGCAACCCTAATGTCACTAATTGGAAATAATGGTAGACTACAAAAAAAACAAGAAGATAAAATTCAAATATGATAATCTGTGCAGATCTTGGATTGCAGCTTACAACTTAAAGCGCATATGTGCTGGTGCAAAAGAGCAGTCAAGTTGATTAAAACCACTTCACCCCTGGAAGGATTTCCCACTGTAGGACCAAAGCACTTTTTGCGATTCGGCACTGCATCGCTTTAACTGACAATTGAGCGGTCGTCGTACCCAAACTCAATTTTTTCCCCACAAATACAGCTTTCTTTTGGTGGTATTTGGTCACCTCTGCGTCTTTTCTGAACGCCACTATAAACAAAAAAAGCATAAATTTAGCAAAAAAAAAAAACAATATTTCTTACTTTTTGCTAAAAATCTAAAAAAAATATATAAAAAAAAGTATTCATCAGTTTTGGCAAATTTATATTCTTCCTCATATTTTTGGTAAAAAAAAAAATCGCAATCGGAGTTTATTGATTGGTTTGCGCGAAAGTCGCAGTGTTTACAAACAATGAGAATCACTTTTTTACTAGTAATGGCGGCAATCTGCCAGACGCTGGTACAAAAAAGTGTCTGTATATTTATTCCAACTGGCTTTGCTGAACGCTTAGGTGCTATACAAAGCATCAGAACAGACTGGATCCTTCCTTAACCACTTCAGCCCCGGAAGGATTTCCCAGGTTAGGACCAGAGCACTTATTGCGATTCGGCACTGCGTTGCTTTAACTGACAATTGCACGGTCGTGCGACGTTGTACCCAAACGAAATGTGCGTCCTTTTTTTCCCACAAATATAGCTTTCTTTTGGTGGTATTTGATCACCGCTGCGTCATTTCTGATCGCCGCTATAAACAAAGAAAGAGCGTCAATTCCCCGGCTGTGTTGTAACTGTGTGGGGGATGGGCTGGCCGGGACATAACAGATCTAACTGATCAGTAGATCTGTCATGCTGCCCCCCCCCTCACAGGAGAACCACAGTGATTACATTGGCAGTTCCCCGTTCTGGCTCTTTGTGAAGAGATTGTGGGTCTCCGGCGAACATCAAGTCCGCCCGACCTGCGGGCACGCTCACACGGCAGAGAGAGTGTGCCTGGAGCACGCAAAAGGGGAGGATGTCTACTGACGGCCTCCCGGCAATTCAGATTCGCGCTGTAGCCATCAATCGGCTATAACGCGGATCTGAAGTGGTTAAATTAAAGGAAGAGATCGCCACAGCTCTTCTATTTCATGATGGTGCTGCACCCCAACTTCCCAATTCAAATGCAGTGAGCCAGCTGCATGAACGCCATTTTCCACATGCCATCCATGGTACCCCTACCAACCGAGCCCCCCCAAAAAAGATGTCTACCAACGACGCGGATACCCGTTTTTATTGTTCCTCCTATCTTGACCAGCCTGGTCTTTGCATCGGTGACTGTTTCCAGCACTACACAGTAATAGGGCACTTTCATAGGGTCTCCAAAGATGTCACCACATTTTGAGAGACCCAAACCTTAAGGTTTAAAAAAAAAAAGCATACCAAAAAAAAAGTTATAAAAACAAAAACAAAAATAAAATTTAAAAAAAAGCCAAAAACAGTTGTAAGTTTCTTGTTCTTCTCTCTTTATTGTTAATGTTTTCTATGCATACCTGTAATGTTTTGTTACTATTTTTTTTTATCAGGTTTTCTTTGAAGGTATTTAATTTTTTTTATACGTTACTGCTTACCTGTAATGTTTTGTTACTGTCTTATGTTTTCTTACGTAATTTTTTTTTATTCTACTGTGTTTTATTAATCGATTATTGCTTTTCAGGTACATCATTCAGCTGCAGCACTGATTTATTTACGGTGACATTGTTTGCTCCCACCATATGTAAAGCAGCAACTCCGGCACTGTTGGAGGTGATTTCACCACCAGAGTTAAAAAAAAAAAAAAAAAAAAGCATATATACCGGAGCATAGGAGAAGTGGGTGGGAATTGGGGCAGATTGCCCCTATGCTCTGGTATAAATTTTGAAAACAGCACTATGCCCATCATTAAAAGTGGGTGGACGAAGGGAAGTTATCTAATGGTGGGCATACCCATGTTGAAGCCATGGAATATCTTATATTTTGGCACACGTTAAGGAAATATTTTTTTTTTTTCACAAAGTTGTCACTAAATGATACCTATGACATGTTCAAGCAATATATGTGAAATTACACCCCAAAATACATTCTGCTGCTGCTTCTCCTGAGTACAGGGACACCACATGTACGAGACTTTTTGGGAGCCTAGCCACGTACAGAACCCCAAAAACCAATCATCGTCTTCAGGCTTTCAAAGGGCGTAAAAACAGTGATTTTACTCCTCACTACCTAGCACGGTTTCGGATGCCCTGAAATGTCAAGGTAGCACAAAAGCCCCACAAATGACCCCATTTTGGAAAGTAGACACCCCAAGGTATTTGCGAAGAGGTATGGTGAGTATTTTGCAGCTCTCACTTGTTTTGGAAAATGAAAAAAGAAAAGGAAAACTTATTTTTTTTAAAACTTTTTTCAAATTTCAAAACTGACAAAAAGCGAGATCTGCAAAATACTCAACGTGCCTCTCAGCACATAGCTTGGAGTGTCTACTTTCCAAAATTGGGTCGGGGGGGGGGGGGGGGTTTGGTATCTGGGCATTCCATGGCCTCCAAAACTGTGATAGGTAGCGAGGAGTGAAATCAAAAATGTATGCCCTTAGAAAGCCTGAAGGCGGTGATTGGTTTTCAGGATCCTTTGCACAGCTAGACCGCCAAAATTCTCACATATGTGGTACCCCTGTATTCAGAAAGGGTAGCAGAATGTATTGACAACTTTGTGTCATTTTTTTTTTTTTTTTGTCCTTTCAATCACAAAAAAATAAAATATTCAATGGGCTCAACATGCCTCTCAGCAAATTCCTTGGGGTGTCTACTTTCCAAAAATGGGTCATTTAGGGGCATTTCGTACTGCACTTCCATTATAGCACCTCAGGAAATAAGATAGGCAGTCATAAAATAAAAGCTGCGTAAATTCCAGAAAATGTACCCTAGTTTGTAAACGCTATAACTTTTGCCCAAACCAATAAATATAAAGTTTATTGACTTTTTTTTTTACCCAAGAAATGTGGCTGAATGAATTTTGGCAGAAATTATGACTAAAATTTAGTTTATTGGTCAAAAAAAGGGATTTTATTAAAACTTGCCGTAAAATCCTTTTCTCTGAGATCACTGACAGACGCAGCTCTCATTGACATGTGGGTTATATGCAGATCCTATTAGGAGTTAACTAGGCAAAGAAAGAAAGCAAGCTGGCCCCTCCCAGGGGGCTGTCCTCTCTTTCCCATATAATCCCCCTACTCTGCTCAGTACATCAGTTCGTAACAAGCCGTACTGAAAAAAACGCAGAGGGGTGGGTGCTGCGTCTGTCAGTGAACTCAGAGAAAAGGATTTCACGGTAAGTTTTAATAAAATCCCTTTTTCTCCTACGTTCACTGACAGACGCAGCTCTCCATTGACATGTGGGGATGTCCCAAAGCTGTGTCATTAAGAGGGGTGGGCAAAAGACAACTGTACCCAACAGAACCTCTGCAGAGACGCCAGACGTGCCTACACTGCCGCCTGTAAAACTTTATGACCAAAAGCAGCATCCCAAGATGCAGACACATCAACTTTATAAAACTTAGTAAACGTGTGCACCGAGGCCCAAGTGGCCGCCTTGCACACCTGTGACACCAAGGCCTGGTGTCGAAAAGCCCAGGAAGTGCTAAAGGAGGCACTTTGCCCCGAACAGAATACGCATGAGTCACAGTCTGTCTGATCCAACGAGAGACAGTAGCCGACGAGGCCGCCATTCCTTTGCGCGGACCATCCGTCAAGACAAACAACGCGTCAGACCTCCGAAAAGAGTCTGTAGCCGCCAAATACACCAGCAAAGCCCGTACGACATTCAAGGAATGCAACTCAATCTCCTTAGGATGTGAAGGGTGCGGACACAAAGAAGGGAGAACAATATCTTCGTCAATATGGAAAGAAGCCACCTTCGGCAAAAAAGAAGGCGACGGTCGCAAGACCGCCTTGTCCCTGTGCAGGACCAAGTAAGGAGACCTGCAGGACAACGCTGCCAACTCAGACAACCGCCTAGCGGATGTAATGGCCACCAAGAAAGCCACTTTCTGCGACAACAATTGTAAGGGAATATCCCTGATCTTCTCATATGGTAGCTTCTGAAGCACTGAAAGCACCAAATTAAAATCCCACGGTGCCATAGGCGACCGCACCTGAGGAGCCACATGGCGCGCACCTTGTACAAATGCACGAATCAATGAATGTGACGCCAGAGGGTGTTGAAAAATAATCGCTAAAGCCGATATCTGGCCCTTGAGAGTACTCAAGGCCAATTTTTTATTCAGGCCCTGCTGTAAAAAAAAGTCAGGACCCTGGATACCACATAAGAGCGAGGGTTCCAACCCCCCGCCTCACACCAGGCAATATATGCCTCCCAGGTGCGATGATAAATCTTGCGCGAAGTACACTTGCGCGCTTTCAGCATGGTAGGGACCACTGAGTCGTCTACACCCCGTCCCTCAACACCTGGGACTCAATAGCCAGGCCATCAAAGCCAGCGAGTGTAAAGCAGGGTGCAATATGGGTCCCTGAGACAACAGATCGTTTCGCAGCAGGAGACACCAGGGAGCGTCTGCCACCATTCTTATCACGTCGGCATACCAAGGACGCCGAGGCCAATCCGGAGCCACCAGAATCATCGGAATTCCCTCCGCTTCTACCCTGCGCAGTAGACACGGGAGAAGTTTGAGGGGAGGATAGGCGTACAGAAGACGATACCGACCCCAAGGTGCCACGAACGCGTCTGTGGCCACCGCCAAAGGGTGTCTTGTCCTGCACACAAAGGTCTTTACTTTGTGGTTGAATCGAGACGCCATGAGGTCCACGTCTGGCGTGCCCCACTTGTGGCAAATCTGGCTGAACACTTCTGGATGGAGGGACCATTACCTGATCCAGCGTCTGGTGACTGAGGAAGTCCGCCTGACAATTTTCTACGCCTGGAATGTAGATGGCGGAGATTGCCGGTACGTGACGTTCTGCCCAACGCAGAATGAGAGATGCTTCCGCAGCCGCACTCCTCGTTCCGCCCTGATGGTTCACATACACCACCGCTGTGGCATTGGCCGGAGGCAAGAACACCTTCGCCTGCTCCGTGTCCAGAGTCAGACCCAGATATTCTAGGCAACAAGACGGGGTCAATGTCGACTTCTGCAGATTGATCAGCCAACCGAAGTCCTTTAACGAGGCCATGGTTATAGCTACGCTCTCCCCCAGGGCTGAGGCAGACTCTGCTCTCAGGAGCAAGTCGTCGAGGTAAGCTACCACTGCAATGCCCCTCTGCCTCAGTAGCGCCAGCACTGGGGCCACCAACTTGGTGAAGACCCGAGGAGCCGAGGCCAGACCGAAGGGCAGTGCCACAAATTGGTAATGGAGATCTCCCACCGCCAAGTGTACGAATCGCTGGTGTCGGAGACAAATGGGAACATGGAGATCCGCGTCCCTGATGTCCAGGGATGCCAGGAAGTCCCCCTGATGTAGGGCGGCCACGACCGAGCGGACAGATTCCATCCGGAATTTTCGCGCTTTCACAAAAAAGTTTAGCGCCTTCAGGTCCAAAACCGGCCTTACCCACCAACCTTTTTTGGGGACCACAAATAGGTTTGAGTAGAAACCGTGAAACCTCTATGACTAAAGCACGATCACCCCCTGGTCTGATAGTGCCTGAACCGCCCCGAAAAGGGCCTCCCGACGTTGATGCGGGAGTCTTATGTTCGATGGGAAGAACCTGTCTGGGGTAGAGTGCTGAACTCTATCCTGTACCCGGAGGACACCACTTCCTGCACCCACCGGTCGGAAATGCGGGGGCAGTCCACCTGTTTGCGAACCCCAGAAGACGTCCCCCCACCCGATCTTTGGGTGGGGGCAACCCATCATGCAGAGGAGGGCTTATCCTCTGCTTTTTCGTTTCTGCGCTGCCAGGGTCTTTTTCCGGCCCCTGTAGCAGCCTTGCCGGCTCGTGGGCCCTTGCCCGCTGCGCCAGGGGCACGAAAAAAAACCTCTTCTGACCCGAAGAGACAGGCCCCTGCTTGCGGCAAAATTCGCGCCGCCTGGGCTCCGGAAGAAATGTACTCTTCCCGCCAGTGAAATCCTTAATAATTTTATCCGAGGCCCAAAGAGACGGCTACCCTGAAAAGGGAGGTCCATTAGACCTTTTTTAGATGCGTAGTCACCCGACCACAAACGCAACCAGGAGGACCAGTCTGATAATGACTGCAAAAACAGACATTTTGGACAACATAGGGAGCAGGTCTAGAGCAGCATCACACAGGTATTTGATACCGTGAAACACGTGTTCTGCTTTCTGCGACGCCTCAAGCGCTCTGCTGCAGTCCAGATCATTCTGCAGCTCCGCCGTACATTCATACAGATATTGCGCTGCCATGGCAGACGCCAGGGCCGGTCTCAAGGCCGATCCTGCCAAAATGAAAAGTGCCTTAGACACCGCCTCCGTCCTCCTATCGGCAGGATCCTTAAATGAAGGTGACCCCTCCAGGAGAATAGTCGTCGCCTTGTTCAGGCGCGGCACCAGGGGGTCCACCGAGGGGACGCCCACTTCTTTACGAAATTATCCTCAAAAGGATACCGGATAGCAAAACGCTTTGGCATGGCGAAGGAATGTTGCGGAAGCTGCCATTCCTGATAGATCAGACAATCAAAAAATGTATCATAAGGGTAAGCTCTGGGTGACCTAGGAGGCCTGGCAGTCCCGCAGACATAAGTAGACATCTGCAACTCGCCATCTTGGTCCAGTCGCAAAGACGCACAGATGCCAGATATTATTGCAGCCACCAGCGCCTTTTCGCGCGCTGCCTTAGCCCCTTGGTCTTCCTCATCATCCGAGGGGTCAGGTTCGCCCTCAGAAAGTTCCACGGGGGTCCCCATGATCCCCGAAGCCACTTCCGGTTCGGAATCCTCCCCTGAGGAAGGGGGAGGAGGATGCTTCTTAGGGGCCCCCGGGGCCTTACTCGGCCTCACCCTGGGAAGAAATTCCCCAAACACCGCCCTCAGCTGTTCTAGGGACACCAGGGACTCCAACGCAGGTTGCACTGTCGCCGATTCCTCTTCAGAGGGCCCTTCAGGGTCATCTGCCATCACTCCACTCAGACTGAACACACACAGTGAGGACAACAACTAGCGGCACCCCCACAATGTAACCACACCACCGCCCCTCAGAACGCTAGGGAGACCCAGGAGGACTGCACCCACCGCCACCAGCACCCCCAGGAAGCCAGCTATACTTGCTGTTTCTGCCACAGAAAAACGTCCTGAGGACCACCAGAGAGCTTGCGCCGTCAGCAGCCAGCCACACTGTCCCAGTAAAGTGAAAGTAAAAACGACAGCAGCACGTTTTCTCAGCATGCAGGGACTCCAATATGGCCACCGAGGACATCCACTAGAGGCCAAAGGGCTGCCAGGACCGAAGCTCCGGCAAAATGGCCGCCACAGCACTGAAGGGAAAATCCCATGAAAAATGGCAGCGGCTACGGCAAAATGGGGGCGATCCGCAGCAAAATGGCGGCGGATCGCCGCATGGCGGCCTAGGTGGTATGCACACAGTGCCAAAAGGGGTGCAGAGCGGGGGGGAGGGGTAAGAGGTAAGGACAAAGGGACCCAGGAGATCCCCAGCGACCAGCCTCTACCGGCGGCTAACGCAGACAGAGATGCCAAAAATCGCCCGGCCCCCCCCCCCCCCAACACCCCAGGAGGAGCAGAGGGGGGGGGCTCACTCACCACTCCTGACGGGTCAACCAAGGGACAAGTCCAGGGGGGAAAAAAAAAAGTGGGAACTCAAAGATTCCCCCCCCCACATTGTGCATCAAGGCAAACCAGAAGTGACGTTCCATCTCCAATGAGCTGTCAGTGAGATACACTTTACAGTGGTACTTAGATAAATCAGGACTTGTATCTTATATCAGATGCAGATCCTAGATCTGGAACCCCCAAAAAAAACAAATGCAGTTGCAGTAAAGTGGTGCAGGTTTTTAAGGATTAAATGAGATGGTGAGGAGGCAATAAAATGCTCCTTGCCACCTGTCAAACACCCTCTGAAATGTGAGCCACTATGGTTCACTCCACAGGGCAAAACTAGTGTACCCCAATCTACAGCAATGCCCCTCATAGGGCCGATCAAGGCAGCCACACCTGTGCCCATCAATGGGGGCAGGAGGGGGCCCCCTCAGATTTGTCACTAGGTACCACCAGCTGGGTACTAGGGCTGCAGGAAACTGAGGGGTGGGGAAGAGCAGACAGGGACTCCCATTCCTGTCCACTATTATGCTAATCCCCACTGTGCAGCTCTTTAGAATAAACATTTTCCAGGTCCTGTGTTCAGCTGGCGCCGGGGGACAGTTCGCGCACTTTTTTTTTTTCCGGCTTTAGTTGGTTTAATCCGCTGCAGCGTGCTACACAGTGAAAGCCAGCCTGTGCTATATTACACTGCAGCCGGCCAGGAGCACTGTTGTGGATTAATGTAGTGCATTAAATAAGTGGTTCAGCTATATGTACTGTTGCATTTTAACAATATTTTGCTACTGGAGAATGTACCCCTTTGCTTTATCCCGTCCCCCACGCCATTTTTAAACTATAATTTTGTAATAAACTAGTAATCTTTTTATACTCCTTGTACCTTTTTTGTGAGTGGATTCTATGCCCTTCAAAGTCCCACCAGAGGGTCTGTGTTTCTAATGTGTTAAGGGATGTGGGCATATTCTCCACATATCCAAAAGGAGTTAAAGTGTAGCCAAAAAATAGTCTGCTTTCTGTCCCCCGGCACTAGTTGAACACGGGACCCAGAAAAGTTTTTTTTCTGAAATGTGGGGGATTAGCTTATTAGTGGACAGGATTGGGAGTCCCTACCCACTGTACTTCCAGCTGGAACAGAGTTCCTGGTGTGGAAAAAGTGCAGGAACTCCGTTCCCATAGGACTCAAGCCCTGGCCTTAAAGTGGTAATAAATCCTATCACTTTCAGCCAAGGAAGCAGCCATCTTGGCCTCTGTTTAATCTACAACTGCCATGATGCTGCACATGTGATCAGCTTTGACAGCAGCCATGGGATGGTTTGACAGTTTGGTTTAGAGCACAACCAATGGGAGTGTTACATAGCCAGCACGTGACAGAAATGTAACTGGTTTATAAACTATTAAATGAATGCGTTTAGTACCGCTTTAACAGTTTGGGACTTGGCCAGCCCCTCGGCTTAAACATACCACGTACGTATAGGAGGCATTCTAATTGGTCAGCGTAGACCAATCAGAACCCACATAACCCGTCCTGGCAGCAGGTGAGAAGGAGAGAGGAATCGGCTATCCGATGTATCAGAATGGGTGATCGTCGGGCTCCAGATCAGGGTGGGGGGGAAGGGGGGGAGTCCAGTGTACGTTCACCTTACAGATTTTCTGTAAAGGTGAACTTACTTTAAAAACCTGGAACATTACGTTTGAGATAACATCTGGCTATGCTGAAGGCTTACTCCATTTCTTAATGAACGCACTATGCATAGGCTCTTTGAGCAAACACCATGCCAGGGTGAACCCAGTTCCTGTACAGAAAAGCTTTAAGTGTATAGGGAAGGATTGAGATCTTGTGACAGCCATGATTCAAATCCTGAAACCTTTTGAGAAGAGGACCCATGAAACTGTAATTTCATATTAGAGCAAACTTTTGTGAAAAGGGATTTTATTAAAACTCACCGTAAAATCCTTTTCTCTGAGTTCACTGACAGACGCAGCCCTCTGACATGTGGGTTATATGCACATCCTACTAGGAGTTGACTAGGTAAAACGAAAGCAAGTTGGCTCCTCCCAGGGGGCCGTCCGCTCTCCTATATAACCCCCCTGCTCTGCTTAGCATATCAGTTCGTAACAAGCCGTACAAACACAACGCAAAGGGGCGGGTGCTGCGTCTGTCAGTGACCTCAGAGAAAAAGGATTTAACGGTAAGTTTTAATAAAATCCCTTTTTCTCTTACGTTCACTGACAGACACAGCCCTCTTTGACATGTGGGGATGTCCCAAAGCTGTGTCAGAAAAGAGGGATGGGTAAACTACAACAACTGTACCCAACAGAAACCTCTCAAGAGGCGCCAGCGAAGCCTTTTTTGGATGCATGGTCTCCGGACCATGACCGTAACCAGAGAACCCGTCTGAGAATGACGGCAAAACCGCCTGGACAACATAGGTAGTAGATCCACTGCCGCATCAGAGGTACTTGATACTTTGGTGCAAAAAATCAGCTCTGGGGAGCATCCATCAGCGGCCGCAGTCAAGAACATTCTGGAGCTCTGCCATACGCACAGCCAGATAGAGAGCCACCAGGCCCAGCCGAAGAGCTGAGCCTGCTACCAGGAAGAGAGCTTTTAACACTGCCTCGGTCCGCCTATCTGCCGGGTCCCTAAAGGAAGGGGCCCCTTCCAGAGGAATGGTCGTCGCCTTATTCAGGCGGGCTATCGATGGGTCCACCACAGGCGAGTCCCATTTCTCCAAGAAGCTTTTCTCAAAGGAATAGCGAGTGGCAAAGCATCTGGACAGTGAAAGGAAAAAAAAAAACCTGTTGCAGACGCTGCCATTCACGATAGATCAGATGGTCAAAAAATTGATCATAGGGGTAAGCCTTAGGCCCTGGTGGACCCACACACACACATACGTCTGCGATTCACCCTCCTGGTTCAGACGCAGGGGGTGGAGGACGCTTCCTAGGGACCTGCTCGGCGACATCTGCCCGGGGGAAAAACTCACTGAAGACCGTCCACAGCTGGTCCAAAAAAGGCTCCTTGCGCAGATTGCGCTGCCGCTGAATGCCTCAGCAGTCCCTGCGGGATAGTCTGCCATAGTTTTCCCCCAAAAAAAACACCTTCAGTAAAATGCAGGTGAACACTAACATTCAGGCACCCCCACACAGCCGCCCCACAGAGCACCAGGGACACCCAGGAAGACTGCCCCCGCCGCCAACAGCACCCACAGGAGAGCCCAGCTATACTTGCTGTTTGCTGCCTGCATATACGATCGTCAGAAGAGCTGCGCCTGTCAGGGTTCTCACTGTTCCAAAGAGAAAGTAAAAAACGTCTACAACACGTTTTTCACAGCAGCAGGGGACTCCAATATGGCCGCAGAGTAGACACTAGAGGCCAAAACCACCTGCAGTACCGCCAATGGCCGCTCTGAGCACTAGAGTGAATGCTCCATTTGCTCAGTATGTCCGCGGCTACGGGAAAATGGCAGTGATCCACCGCAAAATGGTGACGGATCGCCGCATGGCAGCGAGGACCCCAAAAAGGAGAACGATCGCGTGCGGGGGGTGGTGGAAAAAGGGATTTTTTTGTATAACTTACCGTAAAATCCTTTTCTCTGAGTTCACTGACAGACACAGCCTTCTTATGACACATGGGGTTATGCTCATCCTACTAGGAGTAGGGAGCGACGGTACGCCGCTAGGCAGTGGTAAAACGCCACCTAGTGACGGTAAAAGGGCATCGGCGCCTGTATGACTCGTTTACCTCGTAAGTGAGATCACGAGTCTCGCCGGTAACCGCCATGACGTCCACCAA
>BLSH010514005.1:2625197-2637960 GCA_018402905.1 Glandirana rugosa | reverse complement strand
TTGAAAGCCCAAAGAAGAAACGATCTGTGGAACCGCAGGTCCCAGCAGGGAACCAGGTCTAACTCCTTGCACTAGGCATAATAAAACTGATATGCTATGCAGAGCAGGGGGTTATATGCTGGATTGAGGATGGCCCCCTGGGAGGGGTGAGCTTGCTTTTTTTCTATTTGCCTAGTCTACTCCTGGTAGGATGTGCATAAACCCCACTTGTCAATGAAGGGCTGCGTCTGTCAGTGAACGTAAGAGAAAGTATTTTTTTTATACCCAGAGTTGGGCTTTTAATGCGCTGTCCCTTCTAGGGATATTCACCATCCATCTAACACCACCATCACTGGGACTAAGAGTGAAGAAAGCCAAATTGTTGCACTGTCCCAAAACAAGGATAGAACGGGAAATTTTCGAATGGAGCACTGTGTGTGATGATCTAAGGGGTGTTACTCACATTCATCCTCTTCCTGGGGTGTCTACAAGGCAGAAGTGAAGGAAAACCTCAATGGCATGCAGAAATAAAAAAAAAGTGGTGTTTCAACCCCACCATAAAGGATTTAGCTTTAGAAATACCACAAGTGTTCATGAACAGGAATGGTGAGAACAAGCCTTTATCAAAGCAGAGTTCCACTCAAAAGTGGAACTTCCGCTTTAAAAAGGGAAGGTGACCCTCTGACATGCCACAATTGGCATGTCTTTTTTTGGGGGGGGGGGGGATCTCAGGGTCCCAGGTCCACTTCCTCTCCTAGAGCCATGGCTCGGGCAGGAAATTCACCCCCCGATCTTCTGGGACACGTCACATGTTAATATTCGCCAGCACACCAAGGATCCTTAATTTCGTCCAAACGGTTTTTATTAAAGAGTGATCACCTCATAGCGTGGTGCAACGTTTCGGAGCCGCACAGAACCACTTTGTGATCACCACATGCCTGAGGAAGGGGTCCTGCGCGGCTCCGAAACGTTGCACCACACTATGATGTGATCACCCTTTAATAAAAGCAGTTTCGACGAAATTAAGGATCCTTGGTGTGCTGGTGAATATTGACATGCTATACTGATACCAGTGACCAGCTGGCTGTCGCTGCAGCACCCAATTCACTTTTGAGCAAGTTCAAGGAACATGTGCAATGGGAATATGGAAAATGGGACAGGTGAGTGTCCAACCGTTAAGTCATCAGCTACACTTTTTTTATAGCTGCTGACTTAACTGGGTGGAATTCAGCTTTAAGCGTTACTAAAACCACAACAGTAAAATTAGTCTGTATATGCAGTAAAACATGCTTGTTATATTCACTGGAACCTAAGGGGTTAATCACCTGTATTGTGTAAAAAGGCTGTTTGCTCCTGTCTTCTCTGATCCACCCCCTTCCAATGACTCCTAACAATTTCCTGATAAGAGTCTATAGAGTCGCACTCAATTTGGTGTGTATTGCTAGAGCGGTTATTTTTTCTTGGGAGGGTGCATGTGATCAGCACAGAGCCAATCAGCACTGTCCAGACAGAGGGTCAGGGGTCCTGCAGTCTCATAGGTTAGAAACCTCCTACAAGCCTTAACCAGTGCTTGGCTGAACACAAGACTGCTATATACTGCTAAGAAAAGGTATTCACTAAAATTGCATTTCCATTTTTTTTGTACTGTGGGAGATCAGAAATTCTAAATGTAGGGTCCTGGGTTTAGCAATACTAGCTGTTTATGTCATACAGGTAGGACAGTTACATTTGGAACTAGTGGATGGAATTTGAATAGTACAGGTCATAAAACCCAAACCTCTCCACTCACACCTTTCTTACTCTTACCAATTGCCATCTCTCCAACTGTTTCCCCTGAACAAACATTCATAGTGGATAGGAGCTCATTCATACAAGCGATCACTGGTATGCGCTGTGAAGAGAGCAGTGCTGATGAGTCATAAGTGACACTTAACGTTTTCTAACTTTAGTAAAATGTCACAAATAGTCATATTTATTTACTGCAAGAAATTGAAATGTGGTGTACTGTGCTACAACATGCTGTGCTGAACCATACTTCAGAATGTAGCACATCAACATGCACACCTTCCTCATTTCCCTGACCATACATGTCAGTGCTCCATGTTTATGCACCTTCCTGGGGGGCGGGGGGGGGGGGGCTGGATCTAGGCCCCTGTACGACCTGTCACTGTCATTGGGCAAGTCTGCACAGTCAAAGGCAGATAGTGTGAACGGGCCCTTCTACACTGAACTGCTGCATACACAGACCCACTCCCCCTGTAGAACTGCTCCCATTTACACAGGGATGTCAGGATTGCCTGCAGGATTTTAAGTGTGAAGCACTCCACATGAGCAGAGCCCTTCCAAGTAATTTTAAAGTGTTTTATTCTAACTCAAACTAGTGCAGCGACAGCTGTTTTTTTCTGTACTATAAAAAAGACCAGTCACTGCTGAAACACAGAAAGCAATTTTTTTCTATGTATCCTATACTCTCTGAAATGCAGCCCTGCAGTAATCCGCAATATTTAGCCATGCTGCATTTTATTGCAGCACTGGACAGATCATTCATGTCAGTGTACAACAGCATGTTCCACTGCTGTACAGTTGAAGTATCATTTATGCACATCAAATAAAGCTAAAAAATAAAAACAAAGGGAGCTGTGTTATGCGCTGAATCAAGCACCACACTGCCCCCATCTCTGGCTCACTGCAAGTGGAGCTGCTAGACAGTAAAGTGGTACTGAAGGCCAGATAGGTCTTACCAAAAAGTGGTTGTCAACCCGTAACAACCACTTTAACCTACAGGTAAGCCTATAAGGCTTACCTGTAGGTTCCCTGCATATCTCCTAAACCTGCACGGTTTAGGAGATATACAGTGCACTGTCTTTGCCCACTGTGCCGTTTCTTCACTTAGTTCGTGCTGTGACTGGCAACTCCCGCGCGCATGCCCAGGAGTGACATCACGCGACTCCGGCCAGTCACAGAGCCGGAGTCACAGCCCCGGAAGGAAGAGGGCAGAAGATGGACTGGACTGTGCCTGTGCAGGGGACATCACAGGCTTCAATTGCAGGTAAGTGACACAAAGGGCTACTATGCGATGCATAGTAGCCCATTATGCTTTTACTTAGCAGGGGAAGATAGAGGAAGTAAACCCCATCAGGGTTTACTTCCTCTTTAAAGGGATTGTAAAGTCAGAAGGCTTTTAATCTTAAGTATCCCACTAAAACTTACCTGAGCCCATCTTGATGCAGCGATGTTGGAGTGTCTCAGCTGCCCGGAACTCGCCCTCATTGGCTAAGACAGCAGTGCAGCGCCATTGGCTCCCGCTGCTGTCAAAGTCAATGAGCCAATAAGGAGAGATAGGGGCAGGGCTGAACTACTGCTCTGTGTCTGAACTGACACAGCAGCGGCACATGTGCCCCCATAGCAAGCCTCATCGGCAGGAGGGAGAGGCCAGGAGCGCCAAAGAGGGACCTGAGAAGAAGATCTGGGCTGCTCTGTGCAAAACCAATTACACACAGCAGGCAAGTATGACATGTTAGTTATTTTTAAAGAAAAAAAAAAAAAAAAAAACCTGACTTATTTTAATGCATTCCTTAAAATTGAGTTAAAAAAATGTCCATATTTGTATCACTCCCCCACCTTACACTTAGCCAAGTCTTCCCTCAATCCAGCACTGTGCCCATTTGCAGCAGCTCTCTCCAATTTCTCAGCTTACAGAGGAAGCAGCAGGAGCCATTGGCTCCCTCTGCTGTTTAAGTGAATCCTGTAAACAGATCAGGCAGAGCCACACCGTGTCAACAGCCGCAGGCAGGCTGACTTGGGATCAAGCCCACAGGTGTGCCACTATAGGGAGCAGTTTCCTATGGTGGCGCACCAAGTGGAGGAGCCCAGAGAGCTGGCTGGTAAGGGACCCCAGAAGAGGGGATTCAAGGCCACGCTGCAACATGACTGCACAGATCAGGTAACATTTCCTTTTTTTGTAAATGAAGCTTATACAATCATTTTAAACTTCTGCGGTTTAACTGTATGTCAGCTGTCTGTCCTCACACAGGTGTGTTAGCACACGTTCCAAACTTCAGCCATTCACTTCCCAAGCTGGGCAAGGAAATGAAGCGGTTCTGGAGGAAAAAAATTCAGGCTGGTGCTTACAGGTGCAGAAATATTTATAGCGGATCTAAACTCGTCCATTTAATAGTTTCAATAAAATAGTTACATTGCCGGCATGCATAGAAAACCAACTGTCACACTTGCTTGTGCTTTCAGCCAAACCTTTAAATGGCTTGAGTCATAACTGATCACATGTACAGCACCATGGCAGTTGATCAGAGGCAAACAGGGCAGCTTCCTTGACTGAAAACGATAGGTGGGTTTAGTTCCATTTTAAAGCGGAACCCCATCAATTTAAGCGTCAAAAACATTACAATGAAAGCATGCTTAGAATGCTGTCATTTATTGGGCTTTCAGCCAAACCAAATAGCTGGAGTCATAACTGATCACATGTGGAGCATCATGGCAGTTGCAGATTAAACATAAGCCAAGGTGGCAGCTTCCTTGGCAGAAGAGAATAGGAAGGTTTAGTTCCGCTTTAAATATGCATACAGATTAACTCATACACTTGAGTATAGGACAAACTGATTATAGCGGGTGAACACAAAGCAACAAAAAGCATAGGATTGTGCATGTTCAGAACTCTTCTGTGAATGAGGGTTTGATTTTTAGAAAAAAAAAAAGTTAGAACAGAAAACCCAAACAAAACGAAACGCCACCCCCGTGTGTCAGCGATGACTATGGTGGTAGAGTAGGCAGAGGATCACTGCTGTGTCCCCATGTGCTGCTCTTCCTCAGCCAGGGCACATCGGCAGGAGCCAGCCCTGACTCCAGATGTGCTGCCCTTCCTCTATGGTGTGTAGAGTAAGCAGATCACTGCTGCTACCCCATGTACTGCCCTTTCTAGTCAGGGCACATCTGTAGAAGCAGGCCCTGCCTCCCCACATGCACTGCCCTCCCTCTATGGTGGTATGCAGAGTAAGCAGGGGATCACTGTTACACTCCCATGTGCTGTCCATCTATGGCGGCGTGTAGAGTAAGCAGCGGATCACTGCTGTGCCCATGTGCTGCCCTTCCACTATAATGGTATGTAAAGTAAGCAGCGGATCACTGTTGCACCCCATGTTCTACCCTTCCTTTATAATGGTATGTAGAAGTAGACAACGGATCACTGCTGTGCCCCCCTTCCTCTATGGAGGCATGTAGAGTATGCAGTGGATCACCGCTGCGCCCCCATGTAGCACCCTCTCTATGGAGGTGTGCAGGGTAAGCAGTGGGTCACTGCTGCGCCCCCATGTGCTGCCCTTCCTCTATTGGGGTTGTGTAGCGTAAGCAGTGAATCGCTGCTGAGCCCCATGCGCCATCCTTCCCCTATTGTGGTGTGCAGGGTAAGCAGTGGATTACTGCTGCACCCCCATGTGCTGCCCTTCCTCTGATTGTGTGCAGAGTAAGCAGCGGAAAATGCTGCGCAGAATAAGCAGTGGGTGACTGCTGCACCCCATGTGGTGCCCTTCCTCTATAGTGATGTGCAGCGTAAGCAGCGGATCACTGCTGTGCCCCATGTGGTGTGCTGAGTATGCAGCGGATCACTGCTGCGCCCACATGTGCTGCCCTTCCTCTATTGGGGTGTGCAGAGTAAGCAGCGGATCACTGCTGCCCTTCCTCTATTGGGGTGTGTAGAGTAAGCAGCGGATGACCGATGTGTCCCCATGTGATGCCTTTCCTCTATTGGGGTGCGTACAGTAAGCAGCGGATCACCGCTTACCTTCCTCTTTTGGGGTGCGTACAGTAAGCAGCGGATCACCGCTTCCCTTCCTCTCTTGAGGTGCGTACAGTAAGCAGCGGATCACCGCTTCCCTTCCTCTCTTGAGGTGCGTACAGTAAGCAGCGGATCACCGCTGCCCTTCCTCTTAGGGTGCGTACAGTAAGCAGCGGATCACCGCTGCCCTTCCTCTTAGGGTGCGTACAGTAAGCAGCGGATCACCGCTGCCCTTCCTCTTGGGGTGCGTACAGTAAGCAGCGGATCACCGCTGCCCTTCCTCTCTTGAGGTGCGTAGAGTAAGCAGCGGATCACCGCTGCCCTTCCGCTCTTGGGGTGCGTAGAGTAAGCAGCGGATCACCGCTGCCCTTCCTCTCTCGGGGTGTGTAGAGTAAGCAGCGGATCACCGCTGCCCTTCCTCTCTCGGGGTGTGTAGAGTAAGCAGCGGATAACCGCTGCCCTTCCTCTTGGGGTGTGTAGAGTAAGCAGCGGATAACCGCTGCCCTTCCTCTCTTGGGGTGTGTAGAGTAAGCAGCGGATCACCGCTGCCCTTCCTCTCTCGGGGTGTGTAGAGTAAGCAGCGGATCACCGCTGCCCTTCCTCTCTCGGGGTGTGTAGAGTAAGCAGCGGATAACCGCTGCCCTTCCTCTCTCGGGGTGTGTAGAGTAAGCAGCGGATAACCGCTGCCCTTCCTCTCTTGGGGTGTGTAGAGTAAGCAGCGGATAACCGCTGCCCTTCCACTTGGGGTGTGTAGAGTAAGCAGCGGATAACCGCTGCCCTTCCACTTGGGGTGTGTAGAGTAAGCAGCGGATAACCGCTGCCCTTCCACTTGGGGTGTGTAGAGTAAGCAGCGGATAACCGCTGCCCTTCCACTTGGGGTGTGTAGAGTAAACAGCGGATAACCGCTGCCCTTCCTCTCTTGGGGTGTGTAGAGTAAGCAGCGGATCACTACTACCCTCCCTTTATTGGGGTGTGTAGAGTAAGCAGGGGATCACTGCTGCGCCCCTATGTGCTGCCCTTCCTCTCTTGGGGTGTGTAGAGTAAGCAGCGGATGACTGCTGCCCTTCCCCAGCCATGGCCCACATCCAGGCCGCACTGTGCACGTGTCGGGCGCTCTGTTGTTCCGGCAGATGAGAGGAGGCCGCACTGCATCCGCTCCAGGCGGATCAATACAGCAACACGTGCAGCGCTGCCCGGCCGCCTCGTGTACAGCAGAGAGCAGGCCGCCCGGGGACAGCGCCTCTCCTCCTCCATCCCCACCTCCCGCCATCACTATACACTTCTAGGGCGCGCTCCGGCCCTGCCACTTCCCTCCCAGCCGAGGCCTAGGACTGTCATCCACTGTGACCGGAGCCGTCACACGTCCGGCAGGAGAGAGGCACAGCCGGAGCAGCCGACCAGAGGCGAGAGGATGCTCCGTTATGTGTTCCGGGTAACAAGAGTTCCTTCCCCTCGCCCTCCCCTATGGGTGCCGCTCCCAGTCTCCTCACACACAAATGTCGGCTCGCCCGCTCCCAAAACAGAATGTCGCCCGGTGTCCGGCCTGCTCCGGAGACGTGCTGTGACCTCTTACCGGGGTGACAGAGCCAGAAGTCCGCTGCTGCCGCCGCGCAGTGCCTGGAGACAGGAGGAGGGAGCGCCCCTCTAGGATGGCGGTAAAATAATAAGAGGAGCAGAGGTCCCGCCGCTCGCGCTCATATAGAACAGCGTCAGCACGTACACCTCCCTTGTCTCCCTGGCAACGCGCGCCGGCCGTCCGGGTTCGCGCGTCTTTCTGGAGGGCGTGGCCAGGCTGCTGTATGATCTGTCAGTGAGGGCTCATTGCCAGCCCTGTAAAGTGATGGGTAGTGGTCAGGGAAGGGATCCAAGCTCCAGTCATTACAGAGCAGTGCTCAAAGGTCTGCCTTGTGTCATGTGCTAGGCCCCCATGAGCTGGGGCTTCTTCTTATTGTACTTGTGTAGAACATGCCAGGTCATGGCTACTTGTATCCCCAGAGTATTCCTTATAGACTTTTTCTTGGGTGAATCACTTTTCAAAGGCATAGTCCACCTGCATTGCTAAAAAAATATATTGGGGCTCATTTACATTTGTGGCTCTCATTGCCACTCCATGGAAAAGCAATCCATGGTGTCACCAATAACAGGGGGCACGGAGGTGATAAGTCACCATAAACTGGTTTCATAGCAAAAAAATATATTCAAGTGCACTCACCGTCTTAATTCTTCATAGCATAGATTCAACGAGGTGTTGGAAACATTCCTCAGAGATTTTGGTCCATAGTGACATGATAGCATCACACAGTTCCTGCAGATTTGTCGGCTGCATATCCATGATGTGAATCTCCCCTTCCACCACATCTCAAAGTCAAAGGTGCTCTATTGGATGAGATGTGGTGACTGTGGAGGCCATTGGAGTACAGTGACCTCATTGTCCAGTGGTGAGATGATTTGAGCTTTGTGACATGGTGCATTATCCTGCTGGAAGGAGCCATCAGAAGATGGGGACACTGTAGTCATAAAGGGGTGGACATGGTCAGCAACAATACTCAGGTAGGCCGCGGTGTTTAACCACTTCCCGCCCGGCCTATAGACAAATAACGGCCAGGCGGTGATTCAGTTATCCTGACTGGACGTCAAATGACGTCAGCCAGGATAACTCGCCATTGCGCGCCTGTGTAGGCATACAGCGATAAGTGGTGTGTCATTCTGACACACCGCATTACTGATCTCGGTAAAGAGCCTCTCTCGGAAGCGCTTTACCATGTGATCAGCCGTGACCAATCACGGCTGATCATAGTGTAAATAGGAAGAGCCGTGTATCGGCTTTTCCTCTACTCACGTCTGCAGAAGCGAGTGGAGGAGAGCCGATCGGCGGCTCTTCTGACGGGGGCCTATGCTGATTGTTTATCAGTGCAGGATCACCACCAGGGAGGCCACCCTAGACCAAAAAAGGCACACAAGGGCGCACTGGCCTAGCGCATTATCCTTGATACTTTTATTGTATAAAAATCATAAAAACATACTCACAAACATCCTGTGTAACAAGCATCAACAGTAATGGAGTGGGTCACATCAGTTCAACCGTCTCCCACTGGTAGCCTGGATGGACTGGCTGACGTGTTTCAAGGCCGTGGCCTCTTCATCAGAGCCTGGCTTGCTACATACGAGCTTCAGATTTATAACACACAGTCTGCACTAATGGGGGGTGGGGTCCTCTTTTGATCCCGCCCACTGGCCCGTGGGGCGTGGGCGGCTGGCCAATCATTCCACTGGGCTCTTGGCTCCTCCCTCCTTTGTGTCCTGTATACCCCCTCTTTCGTAGGAATAAGGGACAACCATGTGTATGCCACCCTAGACCACCAGGTAAGGGGCATACAGTGCACTATAGGGATGGCACTGTGCCCATATCTGATGCCTGCCAGTGCCTCCCTAATAGTGCTATGTATCAATGCCCATCTGTGTCACCTATCAGTGCCGCCTATGAGTGCCCATCAGTGCTGCTTATCAGTGCCGCCCATCAGTGCTGCATATAAGTGCAGCATTGTCAGTGCCCATCCATTCCACCTCATCAGTGCCGTCTCATCAGTGCCCATCAGTGCAGCCTCATCAGTGAAGGAGAAAATGTACTTATTTACAAAGCTTTGTGACAGAAACAAAGAACAACTTTCTTTTTTTTCAAAATTTTCGTTTTTTTTTTTATTTGTAGCTTAAAAAATAAAAACCGTAGAAGTGATCAAGTACCACCAAAAGAAAGCTCTATTTGTGGGAATAAAACAATTAAAATCTCATTTGGGTACAGTGTAGCATGACCGCGCAATTGTAATTCAAAATGCAACAGCGCTGAAAGCTGAAAATTGGTCTGGGCGGGAAGGGGGGAAAGTGCACAGTATTGAAGTGGTTAAATGATGATCAATTGGTACTACAGGGCCCAAAGTGTGCTAAGAAAATATCCCCCCCACCATTACACCACCACTACCAGCCTGAACCATTAATAGGTAGGGCAGGATGGATCCATGCTTTCATGTTGTTTACACCAAATTCTGACCCTAACATCTGAATGTCGCAGCTGAAATCAAGACTCATCAGACCAGGCAACGTTTTTCCAATCTTCTATTGTCCAATCTTGGTAAACCGTGCAAATTGTAGCCTCAGTTTCCTGTTCCTAGCTGAAAGGGATGGCACCCAGTGCGGTTTTCTGCTGCTGTAGCCCATCTGCTTCAAGGTTTGATGTGTTGTGCGTTTAGAGATGGTACCCATTCTCCTCTGACATCAATAAGGTGTTTTCGTCAACATTTTCTCTTTTTTGGACCATTCTCTGTAAACCCTAGAGATGGTTGTGAGTGAAAATCTTTGATATACTTAGACGAGTCCGTCTGGCACCAACAACCATGCCATGTCCAAAGCCACTTAAATTCCCTTTCTTCCCCGTTCTGATGCTCGGTTTGAACATCAGCGAGTCGTCTTCACCACGTCTAGATGCCTAAATGCATTGAGTTGTTGCCACGTGATTGGCTGATTAGCAATTTGTGTTACCAAGCAATTGAGCAGGTGTACCTCATAAAGTGGCCAGTGAGTGTATGTATTCTTAAAGTGGTTCTAAAGCTTTAGGGTCCTTTCACACGGTTGGTCCACCCAGCGGACTCCGCTTTGCTCAGCGGGGATTGATCTGCTGATCCCCGCTGAGCAGGCTGATGGCAGATCCGTCTCCACTCACTGTGCAGAGACGGACCTGTCAGAGCCCCGCTGTCCTCTATGGGGAGATCAGATCCGCCAGACTCATGGAAAATGGGGTCTCCACCCATCTGGATTTCACTGACAGGATCAGATCAGATAGCAGCGGGTGTCAGTGGACATGTGGATTATTTTTTCGATGAAGGACTATGCCTCCTGGGATATGTGACGTGCATATCTCAGGAGGCACAGCGGGTATAATACATGTCATTCGCCTAGGCAAGTGACATTCATGGGGGGGGTGGGCCTGAAGATTTATTGAAAAAAAAAAGTCCGCTAAGGGCGCAGAGGAGAGGAGGCAACTCTAATATGATAGTGAAAATCTGCTTAATCACCACCGGAGTTTTTCTTTTTTTGCTATATATAGGTGAAAAAATTCAGAAAATTTAGAAAACAATTCCGTTATAAAATTTACCAACTAAATAATCTTTCTTCATAAATTTAGGCCAAAAAATATTCTGCTACATTTCACTGGTAAAAAAAAATAACCCAAATCAATGTATCAGTGTATCTATGGTATGTATATATTTGAAGATTGATCAGTCCTTATGTATTGATGGCCTATCTCATTTTTTGAGGCCCTAAAATACCAGTACTGTACGAATACCCCCTAAATGACCCCTTTTGGAAAAGTTTTTGGACTGTCCAAGGTGATATGTAAAAGGTATGGTGAGGTTTTTTTTTTCAGTTGTAATTTTTTGAATACAATTTTTTTGAAAATAAAGAAATTGTCATGTTACATACATAGTTACATAGTTTGTGAGGTTAAAAAAGACACAAGACCATCAAGTTCAACCTGTGTGTGTGCTTTTATGTCAATATTATATTGAATAACCCTGTATATTGTGGTCGTTTAGGTGCCTATCCAATAGTGTTTTGAAATTATCCATGCTCCCTGCTGAAACCACTGCTTGGGGAAGAGAGTTCCACATCCTCACTGCTCTTACCGTAAAGAACCCTCTACGCAGCCTAAGCTTAAACTGCATTTCTTCTAATTTTAGCGAATGGCCGCGTGTCTTTTTATATTCCCTTGTGCGGTAACGTTTTTTCCCTATTGTGGGGTCACCATTACTGTACTTGTACAATTAACCACTTGCTTACTGGGCACTTAAACCCCCCTCCTGCCCAGACCAATTTTCAGCTTTCAGTGCGCTCACATTTTGAATGATAATTACTCAGTCATGCAACACTGTACCCATATGAAATTTGCGTCCTTTTTTCCACACAAATAGAGCTTTCTTTTGATGGTATTTAATCACCGCTGGGTTTTTTATTTTTTGCGCTATAATGTAAAAAAGACCGAAAATTTTGAAAAAAAACGAATTTTTCTTCGTTTTTGTTATAATATTTTGCAAATTAGTAATTTATCTTCAGAAATGTTGGCCAAAATTTATAATGTTACATATCTTTGGTAAAAAATAACCCAAATTAGTGTATATTATTTGGCCTGTGTGAAAGTTAGAGGGTCTACAACCTATGCTGCAAATCACTGAAAATTTATCACACCTGATGTACTGACGGCCTATCTCATTTCTTGAGACCCTAACAAGCCAGCAAAGTACAAATACCCCCCAAATGACCCCTTTTTGGAAAGTAGGCATTCCAAGGTATCTAGTAAGTGGCATAGTGAGTTTTATGGAGTTGTCATTTTTGCCCACAATTCTTTGCAAAATAAAGATTTTTTTTTTTCAACAAAATTGTCATTATAACGGGTTATTTCTCTCACATGGCATATGCATACCTCTAATTACACCCCAAAACACATTCTACTACTCCTCCCGAGTATGGCGATACCCCATTTCTGGGACATTTTTACAGTCTGGCCACATACAGAGGCCCAACATTGAACTAGCACCTGCAGGCGTTTTCGAAGCATAAATTACACATCTCATTTCTCAACCACCTATTACACTTCTGAAGGCCCTGGAGCACCAGGACAATGGAAACGCCCACAAAATGACCCCATTTTTGGAAAGCTAACACCCCAACGTATAATCTATGAGGCATAATGAGTTTTTTGAACGGTTCATTTTTTTCCAGAAGTTTTTGGAAAATGTGGGAAAAAAATGAAAAGCTTTTTTTTTACACAAAGTTGTCCATTTATAAGATATTTTTAACACATAGCATGTAGAAAGGAAAATGACTCCCCAAAATACATTCTGCTACTCCTCCTGAGTATGGCGATACCTCCGACACATTTTCAGAGTGTGTACACCATAGCGGTATGAGTCCTCCTCATCGTCTTACATAAAACCCCTCAGTAAA
>BLSH010514005.1:2582242-2602021 GCA_018402905.1 Glandirana rugosa | reverse complement strand
GTTTGAACACCGGTTACATATGTGGGCGGGGCTTACGTATGCGTTTGCTTCTGCGTGCGAGCACGCGGGGACGGGGGGACTTTAATTTTTTTTTTTTGTTATTATTATTTATTTTACTTTTATTTTTTTATTTTTACACTGTGTCTTTAATTTTTTTTTTTGATCACTTTTATTCCTATTACAAGGAATGTAAACATCCCTTGTAATAGGAATGGTACGTGACAGGTACTCTTTATGGAGAGATGTGGGGTCAATATGACCTCACATCTCTCCTGCAGGCTGGAAAGACTGAGATCAGAAAAAAAAATTCCGATCCCAGCCTTTCCAGCCGTGATCACGGCTTTGTTTACTAAAGCCGGGCCGGGCGTGACGTCATAACATCGCGCCCGGTCCTCCGAGGGTCATAGAGATGACTGGTGACCAGATGGTCACCAGTCATCTCCCTGACAACACTCCAGCGGTGACGGATCTCTTCTCCCTGCCGCCGATCGTACGGGCGGCACGGGAGAAGCACCGAATGGCGGCGGGAGGGGGGGACGTCCCCTCCCGCTGCCTACAAGAACGATCAAGCGGCTGAACTGCCGCTATGATCATTCTTGTGGTGTACAGAATCGCCTGCTGAAAAAAATTATACCTGAATGGTGCCTCTAGCTGCTGGCACCATTCAGATATCCCCCCTCAAAGTCTAGGACGTCCGGCGGGAAGGGGTTAATGTGTGACATGTATTGGCATAACTCAATTAATATGGTGCAGGTACCCAGGAGGCTGACCCTATGCTTCATCATTGATCCCATATACAGAAGTGCAGACTTGGTCTGTATATTCTGTGGTGTCAATGGGCTTACTGACTGGGGATTCTACCTTGTTGCACCCAAGGCTAAATTACCCACATGTGATCAGAAAGGAGGGAAGCTTAAGGCAGGTTGATATTTCCCTCTGTCGGAGGCATGACCAGGATTTCCTTTGTATGCCAGATCAATACACAGTGGTGAACAAGAAATGTTGGGAAGATGTTTCACTCTGTGTTCTGGATGGAGAAATCATTGCGGGGAAGGAAGCACCTGGGTATTATTTGGGGACAAGTTTGTTTCTTTGTCCTAAAAGATACCAATGTAATGTTAGTCATGGAACTAGGATGTTCAGTGAACCTAACTATAGCTAGAGGTGCACGGTGTACCCTTGGCAGTGTCTGTGAAATCCAGACACAGGGATGGAAGTATGTGGTACCGCATATTGCCAATCTGTCCGTGGATGTCAACTATGACCGCCCTGTTAGTCTGAGAGCCCCAAATCTGGGTATGGGAAAAAAAATACAGGAATGGTTGGCAGATTGGGATAGGGATGAGAATCTTATGAGGATACTGCAGCAAGAGAGCTCTACTGCTACTATAGTCAACTACCATGATCAGAATAAAATAAAGGAGGTAGTGCATAAACTAGAGAATGATGCTAGAGGGTATTGGTGGGAGGTAATATTCAGACATTCCAGTAAGGCCAATGGTATTTTGTATTATCTGATACATCCCGTTGTAGTATTACTCATTATTGCTGTAGTTTTGTCATTGGTTCAGGTTGGCATGTGTTTTTGGACTCAACATCTATATAGGAAGGTCTGGCATTTATCTATGCAAATGTAGGGACAGTTTGACGGTAAGGTCTCTTCATAGAAGTTAGAGGCTTTGCTGCCAATTCAGAGTCCTGAAGTACCTCTGATATGCCAAAATTGTGGTAGGATGGGGAGTAAAGCTTGTATACAAACCACCTGGTGTAATAAAGATTGAAGTGCATGATAATCTTGGCTGTAAACAAACCTTCAAAAGTCAACTGCTGTTAAGATGACTACTTTACCTTACTCACAGAAGATCAAAGACCAGCTTTAACTGAAAGGGTAACTCCACTTTCGTGGGGAAAAATAGCAAATAAAGAAAAAATAATATAGCATGTACAAGTGCAATACAAGTCATATTGTAATTGAATGTTATTAAAATTTACCTTTCCTTTTCAATCTGCAGCCACTGTAATTTTCTGAGAATGCAGTGCAATATGGCTACAGAGTGTGTACTGACCACTCCCCAGAAGCATAAGTTCCTGCTTGTGTGATTGGCTCACCAGTTTCCCCAGAAGTCTGCCTAAGATACAAGTCAGATTTCAGGCATCCTCTGCAACAAAAATATCATATTGGAGAGATACTTTTAATAGGAACATGTCTAAAGGGATGCAGGCCCAGTAGGTTTCCTCATTAGTGCTCTCCAGCTGCACACCTGACAGTAAATTATGAAACCACTCCCATTAGACCTACTCAGTACAGAGGCACAGAGAAACACACAGGGATTACTTCAGAATAACAAAAGGTAGGAATCTGCAACAAACTTTGTTATAATCCTTGCAATGTATATAGATCACCCAGAGGGGAAAGTTTTCAAAAGTGGAGTTACGCTTAAAGATTTGACCCGGGTCAACTAGCAGTGATTCATGACAAATGCTGCCCCTAGTGGTCACTATAGCATACTTCCTAGTGGACGCCACAGCATGCTTCCTGGAGGATGGACAGAAGGAGAAGGACTGCCTCTTATTGTTTCTCATTTGTCAGAATGCCGAGATAGGCTGGCATTGGATGTTGTGTGGGTGGTGTCCGATTGGACTTTAAAAGTGGCTGCCATAGAGAAAAACAGTGTCTTGCCCACTTGAGCCCAGCCAGGACAGCATCTCGAGGACGACCTTATGTAAAGTATCATTTTGTGTTATATGCTCTGTAATAGTGTTTTTATGTTAGCATTTCTACTTTCTTTATAATAAATGAGATCCTTGCTCATTTAAGCAGTGTACTTATTTTTTTATAGTTAACATTACTGTACCATCACCATTAACTTTATCAGAGCTTTGATAGGCTAACTAATTATAGGAATAGACAAATGAATACATATATATAATAAATAAGGGGAATCCATAACCACCCCATATTTATTTCAGTTACAATGTTGTGCTGTTGTCTCATCTTTGGTTATTTTTCTCTCTAACTCTCCTCCTGCCATCGGTGTTAATTTCGTTGACTAAAATATTTTCGACGACAAAATCAATACTATTTTAGTTGACTAAAACAAAAACAATTGAGATGGCTAAAATACCACTAAAACTTAAATGACAGTTTAGTCAAAAGACTATGGCTAATTTAAATTTGACATCAAAATTAACAATGCACTATCACATAAGAATATGTAGGGAGCATCTACTAAGCTGACAAAAGAAAAATGATAGTTAATGTTGGTAATATATTCAGGTAATATGTGCAATGACATTACAGTCAATAGAGTTTACACTTTTTTGTGGTTTTTGTTTATATTTTCAAGTTGTACTTCTGCTTGTCAAAAATAAATATTTTTGTTTATGAAACGTGGTTTTATTTATAAAGATGATTTGCTAAATCTGTGTCTGTAGTGCATGTTCAAACCTTAATACCAGAAATAATAACATGTTGTTAGATTTTTACCCCAGGAGTATATAATGAGTTTGTCAATTCTAAAGAAATGCTTAAATAATGCATTACAATTTAAATAGACCCAATTCGATTTTAGTCGACTAAAATTTACTGGGGATTTTAGTCGACTAAAATACGACTAAAACTAAAACAATTCAGATGACTAAAACTAATATGGCATTTTAGTCAAGAGACTACAACTAAAACTAAATCTAAATTTGATGTTAAAATTAACACTGCCTGCCATACTGTAATGTTTATGTTGAAGATCCTGCAGCTGAATCAATGGCAGTTTCCAATATCCGATTAGTGGTGAGCTTAGATTTAGTTCCTCCTGGAAGTAAGCTGTCATTGCCAGGCCAGAAAACTGTGGGGATGTGGCGATATTAGGTTAATGATGTCACGCACATCCCTGTCCCCTCGTATACATGCAGGTGTTGGGTAGAGACATCTGCAACTCATTGGCCTAGCTAAAGGCCTAGCAATGACAGCTTACTTCTGGGTTTGGCCAAACAGAGAGTTCAGTGTGAACCCAAGTTCATTCCTGTATCTAATTAAAGAAAAAGTGTAGGTGGAGACTGTCTCTGTGCCCATCCTCAAATGGATTAAAGTGATTGTAATATCTCTTTTTTTTCCTATAAAAATAACAAACATGTTATACTTACCTGCTCTGTTGCAGTGGATTTGCACAGAGCAACCCAGATCCTCCTCTTTTTAGGGCCTTCTTCTGTGATCTGGGCCCCTCCCTCCAGTTCAGTGTCCTCACAGCAAGCAGCTTGCTATGGGGACAAAGCAGAGAGAGTGGGCTGCTCCAGGTGTATTGAGTAACTGATTCAGGTATCCAGGTGCAGGTCCAGTCCGTAATCCGGATAATAGTAGAAAGCAAAGATTTTGTCCGCACACTAGAACTTGAAAAAAGTAGTGAAATTTATTGATAAGTCTTCAAAAAGGCATAAATTGCAGACAAAATACAGACATCCACAGCAATGGGCAAAAGGTTGACGCGTTTCACGAACTACATGTTTGCTTAATCATAACCTAGCATACAATTACCACAAGACCATATAAAAGGTATAAGCTCACCTGAAAATAATAAGGGTCTAAAGATACTAATTGATTTCCTCAATGGTAGACACGCCCAGAAAGATCCCGGGAGGGTTCCACCAATGATACTTAAAACCCAACTGATGAAAGATTTAAAAAACATCAAATAGATAAAATGTAATAACCACACCAATCACTATCGAGTTATGGTGTGTAATCATATCCCATAAAAAAGCACAGGGGAAAGGAAAATAAGTACAGAAAAATGAAAAAGTCCACCCTGCTGCGGACTGAGAGATGAATGAACGTTAGCTCTTAAATATAAAAAAGTGAATTATTCTAATCTTTCAAACACTACATTCACCTCAGTCACTATACCACAACAGGTGCAAATGGATAAATGGAAATGAGAGAAAAAAGAAGAAAATGGAAAAAGATCCTAGACTGTAGCAGTAAAATTTGATACAAAGCTGAATAATACTAGGATGTGTTTAAACAAGCAGAAGACGACAAATAATCATCCCCAAAGGGCATTGGTACTAATTATATATAATCAATAGAGCAATATTTTTAGGGGAGAATTAATCTTTCACAGAATAATTATTAAATAAGGGGAAAAGCAATTAACTAAATTATCAAAATATCAAAGAAATTAAAATAAAGTAGTGTAAGGGAACAGTCAGTTGGTGGAACAAAACACCACTCGTAATTATGACCATAACCAGATTCAGAGAAAACCCCCGAATCCCATTGGGAAAGGCGCCATCACTGCTAAAAGACATACATCCGTGTACTAAAACATGTCAATTATTATATAAATACAGTAAAACAGATCTGTAGTAAATTATACAGTATAAGGATCACTTCCATAGATACAACCAAATCAAAACACATAAAAATAGATGCATTCTCATATAGAAGTTTGCAAAGGGGTACATTAAGGATGAACAGTTAATATGATATATGACCACATTGTCAATTCCATAAAGGAAAAGGGGGAGAGGGAGGGAGGGGAAAGAGAGACAGAAGGGAATACACCATGCACTAGGCAAACCCTCAAATGCCCCACACTTCACAGCATGGCTACAAATCAAGAGAATCAATATGAACTTAACAGTTATCATCTAGGTGCATAAGTGTAAATGTCATAAAAATCACAAGAACTTGAAACCAGACATATATCAAATGCACCTGAAGGCAGGTTATCTGTCATAATAGTGACATCCTATTCATGTTCATGCCTTCTGGAATCCTGCTTCTTAGCTTGTGGATCCAAAAGACCTCCCGTTTGCAAAGGAGGCAAAATACGTCTCCTTTGCGTTGGTTCAGTGTAGCCTTCTCTATAACCTGTACCCCCCATGAGGGATGTGTCACCCCCATGTAGGTCATTGAAGTGCCGTGCAACATTGGTGGATTTTTGTTTTTTGTATCTGTTAGATGCTCACAGAACCTGTCCCTAAGTCTTCTAATTGTTCTGCCCACATACTGCAAGGGACACTTAGTGCATGTGATGACATAAACGATATAAGTGGTGCTGCAATTAAAGAATTTATCAATGGAGTACCGCCTGTCATCCACCACAGAACGAAAACTGTTCCCCTGCAAGATGTGTGCACAACATGGACAGTAACGTGCACCACACTTAAAATTACCTCTACAATGTAGCCATGTAAGAGATCGTTGAGCATTCCTGTTTGGTTGAAAGAAACTAGGAGATAAATAATTGCCAAGTGTCTTCGCTCTTTTAGCTACAATATTAATCCCATTGTCCAGCGAATGTAAGAAAATGGGATCTGTATTCAACAGGGGTAAATGCTTGGTAACTATGCGTTGTACTTCATTATATTCCAAGCTATATCTTAGTACCAGAGACAGGTTATTGCCGCCAGGTCTAATGAGGCTGCTGGATTTATCAGTCAAGTTCTCTGCCTTATTTCTATTATTTCCACCAACCTTAGTGTGTTTATGTTGAGTAAGCAATAAATCCTCCCTATTTTTCATGGACGCCATGAGATATGCTCTATCAAGCATCCACTTGGGATACCCCCTCCGAAGAAAACGACTATAGAGTTTAGCCAACTCAGCCTCAAATGCCATCTCCTCACTGCAGATGCGACGGAGTCGTGAGAATTGTCCGACAGGTATACTTTTAATGGTATGATGCGGGTGTCTGGAACTGGCATGCAACACACTATTCCCGGACCCGGGCTTCCTATACAACTGGAAGACAACCCTGTCATAACCAGCACATAGTTGTACATCCAAAAAGTTGACAGTGGTGGCATTCCAACATCCAGTAAACCGCAGATTTAACCGGTTAGTATTCAAAAACTCAAGGGATTGGTCAAACGGAAACTGATCATGGCAGATAAAAATCAGATTGTCTATGTACTCATAGTACAAGGCAATCTGTGCTCAAAAGGGGTTACCTTCTCCAAAGATGTGGGACTGCTCCCATCATCCCATTACCCAATGAGGGTGAAAACTTAGGCCCCATAGCGGCCCCACACGTCTGGAGATAGAAAACCCCATCAAAAAGAAAAAAATTATGAGTCAAAAGGTAATCCAGTACCTCTACAATGAACACACAGATATCTGGGGATATGTCCGTAGACCGCTCTAGCCAAAAGGACATCGCTTTAGATGCTAGACTATGTGGTATACACGAGTATAAACTCACCACATCACAGGAGACCCAAACGAAAACCTGGTTCCCATTTAAAGGTCTCCATGATGTGAAGTAAATGATTGGTATCTCTGAGGAAACACGGGAATGTATGGACGATCGGTTGTAGCTGACCATCCAGTCATTCCCCCAGACGCTCATTGAGCAAACCTATACCGGACACTATAGGTCTCCCACGGGGATTACTTGCCTTATGGACTTTCGGTAGGTGATGGAATGTGGGAAGGAGAGGGAAGTCTGGTATCACAGTTTCAGACTCTTTAGGAGTAAGAGCTCCGATCACCAACCTTTTCGTAAAAAAAGTTTAAGAACCCCCTTTTTTTAGTGGGATCACCTTTTAAAGTTGAATAGGTACAGGTGTCAGTCAACTGTCTAAGGGCTTCTTGCTATGGGGGCACCCGAGCTGAGTCACAGCTCCCTGTGCCCTTTCAGGCCCTTTCAGGCCCTGACTCCGCCCTGCCCCCTCTCTCCCCTGATTGGCTAGCTGACTGTGTCTCAGCCAATCAGGAGGGAGAATCTCAGACAGCTGAGACACTCATGGGCATCGCTGGACGGAGCTGGACCTCAGGTAAGTGTTAGGGGGCTGATGGGAGCTGCTGCACACAGAATGCTTTGTTAATGCATAGAATGTATTAAGGTTAAAACCTTCTGCTTTTGCAAACTCATTTAAAGCATAGGTATATAAATGGCTGGTGGCAAGAAGTATTAGGGCACCAAACACAACAAAATACCAGATGTACTGTACACTTTATTTTATATATTTGCAGTCTCCCTATGAGAGAGAGAGAAGAGAGAGAGAAGAGGAGAAGAGAGAGAGGAGAGAGAGAGGAGAGAGTTACAGTGTAGTCTGTGATCTTTCTGCTAAGCCCCTGAGGAGATGGAGGAGGAAGAGAGAGCAGTGTGCTGCTGGATAATAATAGCATGGGCATAGGCACACCCTAATCACTATGTGCGGTGTCAATTTCCCCTACTACCCAGGCCCCCTGTCCTTGCCCCACAGTGCTGCTGGCTTCCCTCCTCTCCTCTCTCCCCGACTGCTGCAGGGGATATTTCAGGATGGAGAGCAGGGGAAGGGGCTAGTAAATATGTAATTTACTGGCCCCTTGCTTTTCTAAATGAACACAGTGAACATGCTCACTCACTGTGTCCATTCATAACGGAATCATAGTAAACTATGTTTACTACGCTTCAGTTTGTGAATGAACAGGAAGCCTCTGAGCACACAGCACTTCCCATTCATTCACTGTCCCAAAAAGGCATATGTGTTTGAATTTTGTTATGCACACCCCCAGGCTGCGCACATCTAGGATTCAAGCGATTTTGCCTATCTTTTCATTTAGTAAGTACTACTTGTGAGTGAGGAGCCTTTATTTCCTTCGGGTGGAAGGAGTCACCATGGATTATATCTATATTTATTTATATTTTTGTGGTAGAATAAGTATATGATGGACTATGGGATTTGATTTTTTATACACACATGTGATTCTTATGAATTTGGTTGCCAACTATCTATTTTTTAGACTTTCTTTGGATGTGTGAATTTTTGTTTGATGAGGAGGATCATTTTGTGGACACCATTTGTCTGTTGTTTTTAATTCTGTAATATCTGAAAAGTGTTTGCTACATATTTGACACATTGTTTATATTCTGCAACATCTGAGAAGTGTTTGTTACACATTTGACACATTTTATTTATTGTTTTGCACTTCTTTCAAAGTGCTGAGCTTATGTTTGGTGGCTTTGCCAACTACATATTTATCTACAGATCTTCTTTTGACAGCATCAGGAGGGCCTACCGTCTTTCCTAGGTCCTGCAGTGACCCAGTTATGATGTATGTGGGTGGCTGAAAATACAAGACCGCCAGCCCCCCAATAAAGCAGTGCAGTGCATTCACTGTAGAGTACCCAGTGGCTTCTTGGGACCCATTGGTGTGGGTATCCAAGCAGGTTGCAGGAACAGCAGAGAATTATATAAAGTTGATAGGGAGGGTAAAGTTCCACTTTAACCACTTCAGCCCCGGAAGGATTTCCCCCCTTCCTGACCAGAGCAATTTTTGCGATACAGCACTGCGTCGCTCTAACTGAAAATTGTGCAGTCGTGCGACCTTGTATTCAAACAAAATTGGCATCCTTTTCCCCACAAATAGAGCTTTCTTTTGGTGGTATTTGATCACTTCTGCGATTTTTATTGTTTGTGCAAACAAAGAGCGACAATTTTGAAAAAAAAAAAAATATTTGTTACTTTTTGCTAGAATACATATCCAAAAAAAAAAATATAAAAAAACAAATGTATTCATCAGTTTAGGCTGATATATATTCTTCCTCATAATTTTGGTTAAAAAAAAATCGCAATAAGCGTATATTGATTGGTTTGTGCAAAAGTTATAGCGTCTACAAACCATGAGAATTGATTTATGGCATTTTTATTTTATTTTTATTTTTTTACTAGTAATGGTGGTGATCTGCAATTTTTAGCGGGGCTGTGATATTGTGGCGGACATATCGGACACTTTTGACACTTTTTTGGGACCACTGACAGTTATACAGCGATCAGAGCTATAACAAGTCCTTGTGGCACCCATTGCTATACCTTCATTTCTCTCAGTGAAGGCTTTTGAGAGGACTGGAGGTATAGTAGGGGTTGAGGTCACAGATGAGGAGCAAGGAGAAGTCTGCCTTTTATGACGTGAGTCTTTGAGGTGCTGTTGCCAATGGACTGCATGGCAGGTCGTCATATGTCTTGTCAAGCATGTGGTGCCCAAGCGGCTGCTGTTCTAGCCGTACTTGATCCACTTCAGACATAGATTGCAAACAGCAACAGTGCGATCTACTGCACAAGTGTTGAAAAAAGCCCACACCATTGAACTTTTGGAAGTCAGTGGGGAGTCAGCAGCACCCTGCACCTGTGGAGCTCTGTGGTGTGATGCAATAGGGTGGCTGCCCTTAAGCTGGCCCCTGGAGGATACGGCCAACAGCAGAAAAAAAGGACAATCGTGACCCGCCCGCAGAGGATGCACCATGTCCACCGCCAACACTTTTCACTGTAGACACAGAGGCTGCTTGCCCTCTTTTAGTGGCCTGGGAGTGTCTGCCGCTCCTTGATGGCCTGGGAGTGTCTGCCGCTCCTTGATGGCCTTCCAGACATGATGGGGATTTTTTTTCAAAAACGCACTACACTGTATTATATACTGTACACTGCCGAATGCAATGTATATATAGTCTACACTGAATGTAGAGTATATATATTTATATATATTTATATATATAGTAGGCTGTATATATATATATATTAATACACCACCTGAAGTGGATTATATACTGTACGCCGCCGAATGCACTGTATATATAGTCCACACTGAATATATATACTCTCTATATACTGTACACTGAATGAGCTGTATATATAGTCCACACTGAATGCAGTGTATATGTATGTATATATATATATATATATATATATATATATATATACAGTATCTCACAAAAGTGAGTACCCCCCTTACATCTTTGTAAATATTTTCTTATATCTTTTCATGTAACAACACTGAAGAAATGGCACTTTGCTAGAATGTAAAGTACAGAGTGTACAGCTTGTATCATAGTGTAAATTTGCTGTCCCCTCAAAATAACTCAACATACAGCCATTAATGTCTAAACCACTGGCAACAAAAGTGAGTACACCCCTAAGTGAAAATGTTGAAATTGGGCCCAAAGTGTCAATATTTTGTATGGCCACCATCATTTTCCAGCACTGCCTTAACCCTCTTGGGCATGGAGTTCACCAGACCTTCACAGGTTGCCACTGGAGTCCTCTTCCACTCCTCTATGATGACATCACAGAGCTGATGGATGTTAGAGACCTTGCGCTCCTCCACCTTCTGTTTGAGGAAGCCCCACAGATGCTCAATAGGGTTTAGGTCTGCAGAGCTGCTTTAGCAAGGCAGTGGTCGTCTTGGAGGTGTGTTTGGGGTCATTATCATGTTGGAATTCTGCCCGGCAGCCCAGTCTCCGAAGGGAGGGGATCATGCTCTGCTTCACTATGTCACAGTACATGTTGACATTCATGGTTCCCTCAATGAACTGTAGCTCTCTAGTGCCGGCAGCACTCATGCAGCCCCAGACCATGACACTCCCACCACCATGCTTGACTGTAGGCAAGACACATTTGTCTTTGTACTCCTCACTTGGTTGTCGCCACACATGCTTGACGTCATCTGAATCAAATAAGTTAATCTTGGTCTCATCAGACCACAGGACATGGTACCAGTTATCTATGTCCTTAGTCTGCTTGTCTTCAGCAAACAGTTTTTGGGCTTTATTGTGCATCATCTTTAGAAGAGTCTTCCTTAAGGGAAGACAGCCATGAAGACCAATTTGATGCAGTGTGCAGTGTATGGTCTGAGCACTGACAGGCTGACCCCCCACCCCTTCAACCTCTGCAGCAATGCTGGCAGCACTCATGTGTCTAATTCCCAAAGACAACCTCTGAATATGTCGCTGAGCATGTGCACTCAACTTCTTTGGTCAGCCATGGCAAGGCCTGTTCTGAGCGAAACCTGTCCTATTAAACTCCTGTATGGTCTGGCCACCATGCTGCAGCTTAGTTTCAGGATCTTGACAAACAGGCTTGAACAAGGCTTCGACAAGACTTCAGTGATGCACTTTTAAAGCCTGGTAAATGCCCTGTGTGTTTGTTGATATCTCACACCTGCAATTTCTCCAAAACAAAGCAAAGCTAAAGCTGAATTACAGCCTCTGAAAAGCCGAAGGTGCTTCAAGCAAGCTTCAAACAAGCTTTGTCATAGACTTCTATGGAGGCGTTGAAGAGGCTTTGAAGCATGGCTAAAGCTACATGGGATATAATTTTTTACGCGAAGCTGAAGCACAGCTAAGCCAACGCAAGGTGTAAACAGGGCTGTAAGCCAACCATTTTATTTAGTGACATGGGCTTTGACTGGCGTTAAGGGAGTTTAACAATGCCTATCTGACACCCTGTTTTGAAGCAAGTGTAAATGAGCCCTAAAGACTCTTCGAAGCACCACCAAAGCCTCATAAAAGCTTGTTGAAGCTGTATGAGCTTTAATGAGCGTTGAAGCCGAAGCAAGTGTAAACTAGCCCTAAAGAGCAGAGATAATTTTTTAGGAGCCCTCTAATGGAAACATCATTTCCCTTCTTCTGAACTGAGCAGACATAAATGGGGAGAAAAAGAGAAGTATCCCTCATTAGATCAATTCAAATGTGTTTATAAACCTGAACTTTGGTTATTGAACTCTGTAAATAACCTTTTTTAAATTTATATTAAAAAAAGAAAAAATAAGCTAGAGATATTGTCTGCTGGCTGGAAATGTGCATATGAAGTATTTCATCATTATCTAACACTGTCTAATAAGGTTAACAACGGGAAATGGCGCCCTAAAACAATAACGTGAGGTAAAAATCCAATACTAAGTCACTGCCCCTTTAAAAGTGTAAAACACTGTAAATGTAATTTATAATGAAAGAACTTGGCGCTGACTTGATTGTTAGAAATAAGTGCCAAACCAAGTACTAAGCCTGCAATGTACTCAACTTTGCACATAAAAACAATATATTTAACCATAAACAAACATATATTGCAACTGATATCCATTAATATCTTAGATAATATGTGTTAGCATATATATCAAAGTGCTCAATAGTCCATAAGTATATCCCAACACCATGTGAATCCTTCTTTTTCTTGTAAAGTGACTTATTCCACCAGTGCTCGTCCTATGGTAAAGATGGCAACTCACCAGATCATTATGACCCCTTTTTACAGGAGGTCAGAACACGCATCTGGAAAGCCTTATGTTTCCCAAGGGTTGATCCCTCTCCACTGGAAGTACAGACCCGTTCTAAGGTAATGAGAATGACTCCACAGGAGACCATAAGAAAACTCTCATAGTGTAGTAGGTTTATTCAATTAAAAATCCATAGTAAAAAGGTTTACACTCACATTTTTTTGTGCCAGAATCCCGGTAATGGGTGTAATCAGCAAGTCTATGCGAGGTCAATGGGGTAGTCAGTAACGCTGATGGATCCGGCAATGGCATGCGTTCCAAGCCTCGTATCAGTGCTAGACTGCAGTAGGAATTCTGTGGACCCGGAAACAATTTTGTACGGGACGTCTACAACGTACGTTTCGCCAATTAGGCGTCTTCGGGAAGTGACGTCATGCCCTTTCCGGATGTTGTTATATATATACCTATATTTCTCTGTGATTGGTTGTACTTCGTAAGTATGCAAATTAAGGGGTGGATATCCTCTGATAGATAATGACCCACATAGAGCTCTACCATCACACCCAGCCCATGAATCCTTTTTACAATCACATCAGCTGCTAAATTTTTTTTTTTTTTTTTTTTTTTTTTAAAACCTTCCTGCCTGGGTTCATTGAGCTTCACTCAATATACTAACCTCCGGTAAGGTTTTAATACATATAAGGTATTTTTACCACTATTGATATAATAATGCATGTGGTACCCCCTAGTGACAATACTTGGGATTGCAGGTTCTCCCAAATATTTAGATATATATATAGAACTCATTCACTAAAAAAACTCATTCACTAAGAAGGGGGACCCCGTTAGCCTTCTATTTTATTTGGGGTTCTCACAAGGGGTACCTCCACAGGACCCTCTCCACCCCTACTTACGCTCTGTAATTCACACAAGCGTATGATATAAAATTAATTAAAAATAATTATATATAAAAAAATGCATTTTTTTGAAAAAAATAAAACGCATTTTTAGGGGCAAAAATTAATAATCTGTTAAAAAGCAGTTAAGATCTATATCTTTGTTTAATCCCAAGGGCTGTAAACTTTGTAATCTATGAATCCATTGTGTTTCCATCTGGGAGACCGCTTTGGTCATATCTGTACCTCTCCAATGTGGTACAACCCTATCTATCCCCCAAAACCTTAATTGAGTAGGGTCTTGATTGTGAACAAATCGAAAGTGATTGGAAACACTATGTAACTTGCAAGATATTAAGAGGGTGTGTGGTGTGGCGCTGTTCTTAATGGAATTGTGTGTATGAATTCAGGCTGCTGCCCCCACTACTACCAGAAATAAATCCAGTATTTAAGTGTGAGTAGAGAGTATGTGTGGGAATTGGCGCTGCCTCCTGAAACCTCTAATAGTCCTTAAAAGAACATATAAAGTGCCAAGGTGCTGATGAACCAAAGTGCATGTATATGTGCTTGTGCAAATGGAAAATTAATTAAGCAGTGATTATATCTCAAGGAACAATAGATAAGTAAAAAACTGCATAATAAATATATGGCAGGTGACAGTAAAAAAATATATATATAGATTAGAAATGTATAATAAATATATCAAAGGTGACGGATAGGCATGTGTGATAATCCACAATCATTAAATAATATTTTTAAGTGTTATCCAAAAAATTAATAAATAATAAGTGCTATGCACCATCTAGTGTTTCAAACTCATATACCTATGCTACGTATGTATAAAGGACTAAGAGATCCATCCACATATTTGTGCAGCTGTAATATACTAAACCATAGACCTCTTAGGCAAACAGTGCATAAATTACAGCCGTGATGGCTGGTGCCAGGTGATGTGAGGGAAGTGAGGAGATGGAGCGATAACACAAACAAACGTGCTCCCCTCCTTCAAACTTCCCCACTCACCGCTCCTCACTGGTCTCCGGGAGTTACTCTGCAGGTCCTATACTCAGCCCGTGGGTCCTTCCGCAGGTCCTCACGTGGTTATGCAAACAAAGAGTGGACGGCGATTAGGGATAAAATTGTATGTTCTGTTGAAAAATTCCAAGCACACTTACATGTGAGGTAGGAGAAGTCAGACACGGATGTTTCTGAAAACCGGAACTTCCTTGCGTTCCAACGACCGGAAGTGCGTAGCGACGCAAACCAAGGCTCAACTGACGCGTTTCGTCACACGGACGTCATCGGAGGCGGTACCCTGGTGCTGCACATCCCAGTCTATTTATGCCCCATAGTCACTCAGCAATCGATACATCACGTGATATTGGCGTATGATATAAAATGAATTTAAAATAATTATATATAAAAAAATGCATTTTTTTGAAAAAAATAAAACGCATTTTTAGGGGCAAAAATTAATAATCTGTTAAAAAGCAGTTAAGATCTATATCTTTGTTTAATCCCAAGGGCTGTAAACTTTGTAATCTATGAATCCATCGTGTTTCCATCTGGGAGACCGCTTTGGTCATATCTGTACCTCTCCAATGCGGTACAACCCTATCTATCCCCCAAAACCTTAATTGAGTAGGGTCTTGATTGTGAACCAATCGAAAGTGATTGGAAACATTATGTAACTTGAATCCCTTTTTAATATTATCCATGTGCTCTCCCATCCTCTTGGCCAACGTGCGGGTTGTTCTGCCCACATATTGGTAATTGCATGGGCACATTAACAGATAGGTGACATACCTAGATTCACAGGTGATAAACCTTTTAATTTCAAAGGTTTTCCCCGTTGTTTGTGATGTAAAGGTAGTGGTTCCCCTGCCTTTTTCATGGGAGATTCTGCATGCCCTGCACCTCATACATCTAAAAAACCCATTACGGTCCAGAAATGTGGGTCGTCTAGCTGGGGGGTTTAGGGGCATTTTTAGCCACCATGTCTCTAAGTCTTGGGACCCTGCTATAAATGAATTTAGGTTCAGGTGGTAAAATCTGTCTAAGAGTGGGGTCCTTTTTTAGGATATCCCAGTCTTTCCTAAATATTTTTTCTACTTCCTTATGTTGTATATTGAACCCTGTGATGAAGGCCCAATTGAATTCTCCATCACTAGATGTATTCCTGGTTTGTTGTAATAGGGTGTTTCTGTCCAGTTGTCTAACTTTCTCCCTAGTCTGTAGGAGTAGTTTCTTGTTATACCCTTTTTCCAGGAATCTTTCTATAAGTATGTTGGACTGATCTATGTAATCTTTTTCCTGGTCACAATTTCTTTTAATCCGTAGGAACTGACTTATAGGTATGGTCCTGGTCCAATGTGGATGATGACAACTATGGGTTGATATATACCCATTTCGATCCGTATCCTTAAAGTGGGTGTGGGTCTTAAGATGTGCACCCACCCTAAGGATCTCCAAGTCCAAAAAACAAACTGAATCTCTACTCCATGTGCTGGTGAATTTGGCTCCGTATTGATTGCTGTTTATATAGATCAAAAATTTCTCCAATTGTGATTCACCCTCCCATACAACGAAGATGTCATCTATATTTCGTCAATACACTTTTAGTTGAGGACATTGATTGATAAATATAGATTCTTCCTGCTATTTGTTCAAATGGATATTTGCGACACTGGGGGCATACTTAGCCCCCATCGCTACCCCCTTTGTTTGTTTATAGAACTCTCCCCCGTACCCAAAAAAAGTATTGGTCATGGTGATTTATAGTGATTCCGTAAGGAATTTTATTTGGGGGTTTTTTAGGGTGGAGTATTTTTTCAAGGCCCAACTTGTAGCACTTATGGCATCTGCTTGTTTTATGTTAGTGTAGAGTGAATTATTTTGAATTCATTTTATATCAAACGCTTGTGTGAATTACAGAGCGTAAGTAGGGGTGGAGAGGGTCTTGTGGAGGTACCCCTTGTGAGAACCCCAAATAAAATAGAAGAGTAATGGGGTCCCCCTTAGTAGTGAATGAGTTTTTTTAGTGAATGAGTTCTATATATATATCTAAATATTTGGGAGAACCTGCAATCCCAAGTATTGTCACTAGGGGGTACCAATAGTGGTAAAAATACCTTATATCTATTAAAACCTTACCGGAGGTTAGTATATTGAGTGAAGCTCAATGAACCCAGGCAGGAAGGTTTTTTAAAAAAAAATAAAAAATAAATGTCTTAAATATATTTTTTATATATGTATAATTAGCTGCTGTTGTTGTGATTGTAAAAAGGATTCATGGGCTGGGTGTGATGGTAGAGCTCAATGTGGGTCATTGTCTATCAGAAGATATCCACCCCTTAATTTGCATACTTACGAAGTACAACCAATCACAGAGAAATATAGGCATATATAACAACATCCGGAACGGGCATGACATCACTTCCTGAAGACGCCTGATTGGCGAAACGTACGTCGGGGACGTCCCGTACAGCATTGCTTCCGGGTCCACAGTATTCCTATTGCAGTCTAGCACTGATCCGAGGCTTGGATCGCATGCCATTGCCGGATCCATCAGCGTTACTGACTACCCCATTGACCTCACATAGACTTGCTGATTACACCCAGTGCCGGGATTCTGGCACAAAAAAATGTGAGTGTAAACCTCTTGCATTTACTATGGATTTTTAATTGAATAAACCTACTACACTATGAGAGTTTTCTTATGGTCTCCTGTGGAGTCATTCTCATTACCTTAGAACGGGTCTGTATTAATGAATATCAGTTGCAATATATGTTTGTTTATGGTTAAATATATTGTTTTTATGTGCAAAGTTGAGTACATTGCAGGCTTAGTACTTGGTTTGGCACTTATTTCTAGCAATGAAGTCAGCGCCAAGTCCTTTTCATTATAAATTACTGGTTTCACAGAGTATCATAGGTTTACCAAGGAGAATGTACAGCATAGATATAGTTTATCTTTATACTGTCTCTGAATAAACTTCCATACAAGCCTGTCTGAGCACAGCAGGGAAGAGGAGGGGGGGGGAGTCACCCTTTTGATTAATTTAGCTGTGTGTAAAACTGACCTTGAGCTATTGAGCTTTGTAAACAACTAGACTTTTTCACCAGAGTTATATTAAAAATAAAAAAGGACTCAAATTCACTTTCTCTGAGAAATGTGAGGAACTCTTTAATTCTGACTCAGCCTAAGTTCTCTCTCTCTTTCTTTTTCTCTATCGTTACCTCTCTTTTTCTTTCTTTCCACTCCCTCTCTGACTTGTCTACTCTTCTATTTTATTGAAAATATAAAACTTCTGCGGAGTGTCGGGTCTCCCTCCTGCTGGCGACCTGTATTGCTATTATGCTGTATCATTTCCTAATAATCCATAAAGATGGCTCTGTCCCACACAACTTCAGGCCCCTTTTCACTTGTGCGACTTTTCCTGAGACTTTGGACATCAAAGTTGCATGACAAGTTGTACCCCCATGATTCCCAATGATAACCATTCATATCTGTGCGACTTCAAGTCGCACCGACTTCAAAGTAGTCCCTGCACTACTTTGGTTCGACTTTTATGCGAGTTGAGATCCTTAGACCTCAAGTTTACACAGGCATTCCCTGAAATTGCATCAAAATTGCATCAAAATCACACGACTTTCAAGTCTTAAGCCCCTTTCACACATATGGACCGTTCAGGTCCGCCTGTCAGCTTTTCAGGCGGACCTGAACGGATGCTCCATGTAACTCTATGGAGCGACAGATGTCAGCAGTGACATGTCTGCTGACATCCGATCCGCTAAATACAGACGGATGGAAACCTGATCAGACCGAATGAAAATGGACAGGCGGATCCGTTTTCATCCGATCCCCATAGAGGAGAGTGGGGGCTCTGACAGATCCGTCTCTGCATAGTGAGCAGAGACGGACCTGTCATCCGCTGGCTCAGCGGGGAACAACGGATCGATCCCCACTGAGCAAGCGGTGTCCGTCAAATTGGAAATAGCTTGTGAAAGAGCCCTTAGTATCATGGCCTCCTAAGTGATGCCTTTCAATTCAATAACAACCTTTGTAATTGCTTACTGTTCACTGACTATGGATCTGTCTGGTTGCCTGTTCTATTTAACACTGGCCAATTGAGTCGCTATAAATAAAGAATTTTAAAAAATTGACTAGAACTCCATCTGTTTCTGGAAACATAAATATAAAATATTCATATACAGTATTTGAGATTTGCCTGACTGGAAAAAATATAAATATTTTTCAGCAATATATTTTTAGACACAAAAATTATTTTTTAGCACAAATGAACTAGGGAAACATACCATACACTTTTGATTCCCAAGTGCTGAAACAATACAATTTTTAATTTATTAAAAGTAGTAAGAAGTATTTAACCAGGAGAAAGAAAAGAAGATTCAAACTTAAGCTAGGTATGCACTGTGGCAGGAAGCTCGGAAAATCCACTGGTTGTGTCCAGGATGGGAGGTATATTTGTCCCAGATTTAAGCAATACACGTAGCATCCTCTACTTTAGATAGGTGCTTAGTGTGAGGTTTTTGTGTTGGTGAGGCAAATTTAGCAGGCCTGATTGTTTTGATTCTAGGCTGGAAGTGGCTCAGGGTAGGGCTGGGTGATTCACAGGTGGTGTCATCAGGACCTCCCGCCAGGGCTGGTGAAAGGATTTTTGACACCCTAGATGCAGTGGCGGCTGGTGACATTTTTGGATGGGGGGGGCACCAGGCCCCGCCCTTCCTTTTGACCCCTCCTGCTTCTAATAAGCCCCTCCCTTTATAGAATCCACCCACTCCGTCCCCTGTATTCCACATATTGTGTCAGGAGTATACAGCTCAGCATCACAGGACACAGTATACAGCTCAGCCTACGACTCGACATATGACACAGGACACTACGACTCGACA
>BLSH010514005.1:2559246-2573029 GCA_018402905.1 Glandirana rugosa | reverse complement strand
TATATATATATATATATATATATATATATATATATATATATATATACATACGATATCTATATATAGATATATATAAATATATCTATATATACTGTATATATATATATATATATATATAGATAGATAGATATATTGGGAGGTAAGCTCAATGGGGATCACCTTCCCTGGGAAAAAGGGTAGTCCAAGTTTTCTTAAAATCTGACTTATAGCCAAGATTTATTTTTAAAAGGTTGCATAAAAATCAAATTAACAAAACAGAAAATAAATCCTTGGGCTTCTCCCAGTCACCCACAAAACAAAGATGATGCAAACCTTTTTCTGTCTCTCACAAAGCAAACATCACATCAGTAGCTCTCTCTCTCAGGTTTGGTTTCCTTGAGTCTCAGGCCAAGAGCATTCTTTGCCCCAGTGCTGCTTAAAGTGGTTGAAAACCCTCAAGGTTTTTCACCTTAATGCATTCTAATGCAAAAACCTTTTCACCTGCAGCAGCCCCCCCTCCCCCGAGCCCCCCTTTACTTACCTAAGCCCAAAATGAACCCGTGGCAGAGACGCGCCTCACAGTTCACTCTAGCTGCTCCGGTTCTCATTGCCTGGATTGATAGCTGGGGAGCCATTGGCTCCCACTGCTGCCAATAAAGTCCAGTGACCCGGGGGCGGGGCAGAGTCTCACTGTTTGTGTGAATACATACAACAGCAGGACTCGGGAACACTGCTGCTTGACCCCAGGGAAGCGTGGTGGTCACTCGAGAAGAGGAGGAGCTTGGAGCACCGCTGGAGGACCCCAGAAGACGGGGTTAGGGGCCACTCTGTGCAAAACCGCTGCACAGAGGAGGTGAGTATGGCATATTTGTTATTTTTTAAAAAAAAAAAACATGAGCCTTTACAATCACTTTAATTTATACCAATTGTTGGTGGACACAAGTGGACCGCAAAATATGGTCCAGAACCAAGCCTGCCAAGGTGGCCGGTAACACCTGGACCGGATTCCATGTTAATTCTCAACAAATGAACACATGCCAGGTGAAACATAACATCCATCAATTACCTTGCTTTTCATAATGTCCCACCCCCCCCCCCCCCCCCCACCTCTGCTCAAGCTCCTGCAGCTGAGCAACTGTCCCAACCAGACAGTGAATAAAGGAAAGGACATCTGCATTATTCTGAAGTTTCCCAGCTCTATGCTTCACTGTAAACTTAAAAACTTGAATACAAAGGACCCACCTTGTCACCTGACTCTTTTCTCCTTGTTATCACACATCCATTTAAGAGGGGCATGATCAGTGACTAGTTTAAATGGTCTACCCAACAGGTAATACTTCAGGGCATCTAAGGCCCATTTGATAGCTAAACATTCCTTCTCAACAATGGCATAGTTGTTCTCATGTCTGTTCAGCTTTCTGCTCAGGTAGACCACTGGGTGCTCCTCACCGTCTCTGATTTAGGACAGTACCGCACCCAGTCCCACATCAGCGGCGTCTGTCTGCACCACAAACACCTTTGTAAACTCTGGGGTCTCAAGCAAAGATTGTACACAAAGAGCTGGCTTCAACATATGAAATGCATTCTCTGCCTCAGGATTTCACTTAATCATGACCGACCCTTTACCCTTCGTCAGATCTGTCAATGAGGCTGCAATGGTGGCAAAATTGAGTATAAACTGCCTGTAGTATCCTGTGATCCCAAGAAATGCACAAACTTGCTCTTTATTTATAGGTTGGGGCCACTTTTGAACCGCCTCAATTTTATTGATCTGAGGCTTGATCAGCCCTCGACCAATAACATAGCCAGCAGGGTATTTGACCTCCTCCAAGCCTATGGCACACTTTCTGGGGTTGGCAGTTGGAGTCCTATTTCCTAAGGGAATCTACTACTGCTTGCACCCAAGGCAAATGAGATTCCCAATCTGGGCTGTAGATAACTACATCGTCCAAATAGGCAGCTGCGTGTTGGCCATGTGGTCTTAATGTCTTATCCATCATTCTCTGGAATGAGGCAGGAGCACCATGCAAACCAAAAGGCATGCGCCTATACTAGAAAGACCCCTCGGGGGTAGAAAACGCTGTTTTCTCTTTTGCTGATTCTGTTAGGGGTAGCTGGCAATAACCTTTAGTCAGATCTAAAGTAGTTACAATAGCTCACAAAAGTGAGTACACCCCTCACAATTTTGTAAATATTTTATAATATCTTTTCATGTGGCAACACTGAAGAAATGACACTTTGTAAAGCAGTGTACAGCTTGTATAACATTATAAATTAGCTGTCCCCTCAAAATAATGAGCCCACAGCCATTAATGTCTAAATTACTGGCAACAAAAGTGATTACACACTTAAGTGAAAATGTCCAAATTGGGCCCAATTTTGTGTGGCCACCATTATTTTCCAGCACTGCCTTAACCATCTTGGGCATGGAGTTCACCAGAGCTTCATAGGTTGCCACTGGAGTCCTCTTCCACTCCTCCATGATTACATCACAGAGCTGATGGATGTTAGAGACCTTGCGCTCCTCCACTTTGCCTTTGAGGATGCCCCACAGATGCTCAATAGTGTTTAGGTCTGGAGACATGCTTGGCCAGTCATTCACCTTTACCCTCAGCTTCTTTAGCAAGGCAGGGGTCGTCTAGGAGGTGTGTTTGGGGTCGTTATCATGTTGGAATACTGCCCTGCGGCCCAGTCTCCGAAGGGAGGGGATCATGCTCCGCTTCTGTATGTCACAGTACATGTTGGCATTCATGGTTCCCTCAATGAGCTGTAGCTCACCAGTGCCAGCAGCACTCATTCAGCCCCAGACCATGACACTCCCACCACCATGCTTGACTGTAGGCAAGACACACCTGTTTTTGTACTCCTCATCTGGTTGCTGCCACATACACTTGACACCATCTGAGCTAAATAAGTTTATCTTGGTCTCATCAGACCACAGGACGTGGTCCCAGTAATCCATGTCCTTAGTCTGCTTGTCTTCAGCAAACTGTTTGTGGGCTTTCTTATGCATCATCCTTAGAAGCAGCTTCCTTCTGGGACGACAGCCATGCAGAACAATTTAATGCAGTGTGTGGCGTATGGCGTATGGTCTGAGAACTGACAGGCTGACCCCCACCCCTTCAACCTCTGCAGCAATGCTGGCAACACTCATACGTCTATTTCCCAAAGACAACCTCTGGATATGACGCTGAGCACGTGCATTCAACTTCTTTGGTTGACCATGGTTCTGAGCGGAACCTGTCCTTTTATACCGCTGTATGGCCTTGGCCACTGTGCTGCAACTCAGTTTTAGGGTCTTGGCAATCTTCTTATAGCCTAGACCATCGTTATGTAGAGCAACAATTCTTTTTTTCAGATCCTCAGAGAGTTCTTTGCCATGAGGTGCCATGTTGAACTTCCAGTGACCAGTATGAGATAGTGAGACTGATAACACCAAATTTAACACACCTGCTCCCCATTCACAACTGAGACCTTGTATCACTAACGAGTCACTTGACACCGGGGAGGGAATATGACCAATTGGGCCCAATTTGGACATTTTCACTTAGGGGTGTACTCACTTTTCTTGCCAGCGGTTTAGACATTAGTGGCTGAGTGTTGAGTTATTTTGAAGGGACTCATCAAATTCATTCAAGTGTATTTTTTTCCTAAAAATGTGTGTTTGATAAACCGCTGTGCAAATATTGTGTGACATAAAAAATTGCAATATTCATCATTTTATTCTACAGGGACTTTCAGAAAATATATTTTGTTTAGGGATTCTAAGTAATTTTCTAGCATAAAAAAATGAAGATTTTTACATATATGTGAGAAATGTCAGAATTAATCCGGTTTTGAAGTGGTTAATATTTAAATTTGCTTCTTAAATGAAGAAGTAATGTAACTTATTCTCTCCAGGTTTATACCTCCTCACTTTCACTCTGTATGTCATTCTATTTAAATGTTCAGATCGGGCAGTGTCTCCATCCACACTGCGATTTGTGGCACATCAATAAATATCCAGGTCCTTACTTATGTTTATTTAGATGCTGTCATTTTTATATATTTGATATACTTGGTTTTATTTACATGTCTGTTTAGTACTTGCATATATTTGTGGCTTGCCTTCTCGGGTCGTGTGACTGAGAAAGGTGATCATGTGATTGTGCATGTACTATTTAAGCAGTTCTGTGATACATGCATACTAGCCATTATTAAGGCCTGGAGGCTGAAATGCGTTGGCTCTTCTTGGCTGTTTTTCACAAGCTATTAACAAAGTTCATACATTTTTGCAGATTTTAGTGGCACTCTCCTTTTCCCCTTTTCTGATTGACTATGAAGGTTGCGGAGACCTTTTCAGGCCCTGCTTCTGAGGAGGACAATTAACTACATGGAGGTGTTAGCTCGGACACACATGTTTTGGTGTCTGCAATGAGTTTAACATGTCCATGTTTGCGAATCTGATAAATGGATCATATATCTATCATCCCTTTTATATGGAAAGCCTCAGTTCATACGTTTTTCAGACAGTCTGGAACACTGCTTAATGTTTCTGCTCTGGTTGATGGGAAAATATTGTATATAGAGGATGTACTCTTATTTGCCAGTCAAGATCCAAAGTGGGAAATGGGGTGATACCTAAAAACAATGCATTATTGGTATTGAAATCTGGAAAATCTCCTCACAGGCACTACAATAGGACTGAACTCTGAGACATCGTGTTGTGACTATGGAAATAGGGATTAGAGAAAAAAAGAGAACCCGCAAGGGCACTACAGCACATGTAATTGCCAAATGTAAATTCTGAGCATGGCAAATACAAGTTTTCAGGTTAAGGAAAATCCTAAACAAAAAGTGTGATGGGACACTGGAGCAACGGAACAGAAGAATTAAAATGAATAGAGGGTTCAGGGAGATGTTGGAGATGTCATTGTCAGGGAATACTCTAAACCAGGGGTCTCCACTCTTCCTAAACAAAGGGCCAATTTTTTGTCCTTCAGACTTTAGGGGGCCAAACTATGGCCAGCGAGAGTGAAAATTTTCCTGGCATCAGTGGGCGTAAGCATCGCCATATTTGGTATGGGGGGAGGGATAGTGCCCCACTATTGGTGTCAGTGGGAGAAATGGTGCCCCATTGTTGGTGTCAGTGGAAAAAATGGAGCCCCATTGTTGATGTCAGTGGGAGTAATGGTGCCCCATTGTTGGTGTCAGTGGAAGAAATGGTGCCCCATTGTTGGTGTCAGTGGGAGAAATGGGGCCCCATTGTAGGTGTCAGTTGGCAGAACAGTGACTCATATCAGTGAGAAGAAAAATGCCCAAGGGCCAGATAAAGATTAGCAAAGGGCTGCATCTGGCCCCAGGGCCACAGTTTGTAGACCATTGCTCTAGCCTGATTCCAGGATGAAAGTGAGTCTGGAATAATCTGTGGGCATTTAAGCAATGAAGGTTTTAGGATATGTGGCTATCACAGTAGCTAAGTGTGAACATATAATCTGCTTGCCATTTTAAGATAAACAACATCCTATGTATACTTGTTGTGATCAAGACTTCCAGCCAACAGTTGGTTCTTGGAAATAAATCTGTTAAAATAGGCTGAAAGTTTAGACAGATTTTGCACATCATCATATGTAATATAATAATTTTACAACATAATACTTATCCCCTAACAAAGAAATAAACCTAAATAACAAGAAATGTAACTGATATACAGAAGTTATCTATTAACTTAACTTGTGTTAATTTACATGTGTTTTATATGCATTTTTCTGATACGTTGATGCTCATCAAAGGGCCAAATGATGAAAATGACAGCTCATTATTAACCTAAGTTAATAATGCATGTAGAAATGTATGAAGTCATACATAGAAAGGTGAGGATCCCACCCAAAGGGGGTCCCAAAGCACAAATATATACAGGTACAGTAGTAACAAGTTCCACAAAGGCGGAATACCAATGTCAAAAGGTGCATACATGATAGATGCACCTTCATCTGACATCACAAGGCTTTAAATATTTAAAACATTATTTTGAAAAAAAGAATAAATAATGAATCTGCTTATTCTAAACATTACACTTCTACCTATTCTACCAATGAAATCTAATACCTGTTGTAGAACAATAGCACTGGTTCACGCCGTATAACCACTCGACCATAGCACAAATTGTCATCATAGTATGATCACTTTTAAAAGAAGAAGAAGATTCGGGACTTTAAATGAGGCATAATAAAGGCTCAGCATACTATGGGTTGAATTACATTGTATCCAATTTTTATTGGTATTTGTCATCTAATCTTAAGTAACGGAATAAACCATAGTAGGTACATACACATAATGTCAAAGCATGAAAAAATCAGATCACAAAACATATGTCACATATATAAAGATCCAACACATGGTCATCCTATGATTGTGTATCACTGGATGTACATTCATGGATGCATAATATATCACATAATTGGGACTCAAAATGAGCGTGCTGCAACCAAAACCATATACCACATGATCTATAAAGATTCAAAGGGATATAAAAAGATATTCAAAACCTTGGATATGCCAGACAGTACTGTTCAGTCACTTATTAAGAAGTGGAAAATTCAGGGATCTCTTGATAACAAGTCAAAGTCAGGTAGACCAAGAAAGATTGCAGCCACAAATGCCAGAAGAATTGTTTGGTATACAAAACCCACAGGTAACCCCAAGAGAAATACAGGCTGCTCTGGAAAAATATGGAGTGGCTGTTTCACAATACAACAATACTTGAACAAATGTAAGCTGCAGGATCGAATTGCCAGAAAGAAGCCTATATTGTGCCAATGTCACAAAAAAGCCCAGTTACAATATGCCCGACAAACCTTGACACACCTCACAGCTTCTGGCCCACTATTCTAGAGTGACAAGACCAAAATAGAGCTTTATGGTCATAACCATAAGCACTATGTTTCAAGAGGGGTCAACAAAACCTATTGTGACAAGAATACCATCCCCACTGTGAAGCATGGCGGTGGCTCACTGATGTTTTGGGGGGTGAGCTCTTAAGGCATGGGGAAATTTGATGAAAATTGATGGCAAGATGAATGCAACATGCTATCAAAAAACACTGGTGGACAATTTGCATTCTTCTGCATGTAAGATGCACATAGGACGCTCTTAGACTTTCCAGCATGACAATGATCCTAAGCACAATGCCAAGTTGACCTTTCAGTACAGTGAAGGTTCTGGAGTGGCCATCATATTCTCCTGACCTTAATATCATCAAGCAACTCTGGGGAGATCTCAAATGTGTGGTTCATGCATGACCTGACTTTGCATGACCTGAAGCCATTTTGCCAAGACGAATGGGCACCTATAACACCTGAATTCGGGACCTCATAAACAACTATTACAAAAGACTGCACTCTGTCATTGATGCTAAAGGGGCAACGCACAGTATTAAGAAATAAGGGTATGCAGACTTTTGAACAGGGGCAATGGCGGATGGTGGTTTTTTTGGGGGGTTGGTAAACAACAAGACCCCCACCCCATCTTGGTCGGCGGGCGGCATCTCAGCTACCCCAGCACCCCCACTCTGCACTTACTCCATCGGTTGCAGGCTGCGGCGGATGGGTTGCAGGGTCCGGCAGGTGGGTTGCGGGCTTCGGCAGGTTGCGGGCTCCAGCAGGCAGTAGCGGGTTGCGGGTTTAGGTGGCAGTGGGTTTCTATGGGCAGTGGGCGGGCTCCTGTGTCTTCCGTGCAGCTCCTCCCTTCTTCTCCTAGGCGTCCAATAGGATCACCTGTCCTTTCAGCCAATTGGATGATGGTTCTCAGACCCGTTTCCTGACTGGTCGGGAGGAGGATCAGCGTGGCGATAGCAAATATTCATTCTTTATCGTCACACAACTGGGTGGGCTTCTGCGCCCGAGCCCACCCTTTGTTAAAACCTATTAGAGCCTCTGGCTCTAATCATGTGCTTCAAAAATCCACTCCCCCCATTGTAATCCATAGTCCAGCGCCCTGATATGTATATCAGGGAGCCAGGCGCATGGATGGGGGGGCGCCCATGTGCCACTAATGCACGGGCCACCACTGCACAGGGGTCATTTAATTTATTTTCTTATTGCCATGTTTTATGTTATGATTGTGCTATTCTGTTATGACATACAGTTGAATATGAATCCCATAAGAAATAAAAATAAATGTGTTTTGCCTGCTCACTCATGTTTTATTTAAAATTTGTACAAATTTCCCAAGGGTGTGCAAACTTTTCAGCACAACTGTACATTATAAGCCCAGGACTGGCTTTAATTTAGAGTTTGGGGTGCACATAAAACAGGTATTGTAATCGTCAACCTTACTTACCTTACCTTACCTTACTGCACAGTGGCATTGGATGGATCCCACTTCAAGTCCAAGGTTTGGTAAGCCCAAAACAGGAGATAATGGTATTACACAGTTGGTACACACCAACAGTCTCTCTTCAGGTCACAAGGATGGTTACCCCAACACAGGGAACAGTAGTGTTGTAAAGTTTATGCATAACATCAATTCCACTTGGACACTGGAGGAAAGGTGGAAAGCTATTCCCCACTCAAATGAAAGAAGCATTAGACAGAAATATGCATGGTACAGGGCACATATCCCGTTCATTTGATCTTTGTCCAGAGGTTCAGGCACACCTTCACAAATTGCATATGTTCACAGACTGTTTCATGATGGATAATTACCAGCCAAAGCCCCTTTGAGGGACAGAGTTTGATGGGGAACTGAGAGACTAGTTTCCCATCAGGTCCGCTTGACTTCTGATGGATGGATCCATATCCGTTGCTCAGTCCAATAGCAGCTTTTTAATCTGCCCACTACTGTGTGCTGTCAATCAAAAGTAGAGCGGACCTGATGGGGGACTAGATTTCCCATCAGGCTCCACACACTGAGTATAAGTCATTTACCACCCGCATCCCTTTTGCATTTAGCTGTCAGATGGGAAATCTCCTGGCTGACAGGTGTATGGGGCCCAGGGATACAGCATAGTGCAGGAAGCTGTCACATACACGACAGCTTCCCAGCATAGGCACAGCCAATCTGGGTCCTGGTGTATAAGGATGGGTCCGATGTTCCAGTCCAACTGTAAATTTTATGGGGCGCGCGCTGCATTCAGTGTAGACTATATAGAGTGTATGCTCGGATAAGGGTCTGGCATAAATTTTAAGGGAAACTCCATGCCAAATTTTTTTTTTTAAATTGGCATAAGGTGCCCCCCAAAATCCATATCAGGCCCTTCAGGTCTGGTATGGATTTTAAGAGGAACCAATTTTTCCTTTACAAATGTCATTTTGCGATGGCACTGTTCTAAACATCACACAGATGTGGCACTTTACAGGCATACTAAGGGGACCCCCCAGGCACGATATTTAAGGTTGAATATGTTTTATTTTAAACAAGTCATGAGTTTACATATGAGAAAAGGCAGTATGGTACATAACTCCAATGGTGTTTATCTCAAGTAAACATACTTAAATGTCAGACTACATGACCATTACACATGGAGAAAGTGTCAAGGAAAGAAAAGAAAAGAGGGGGAGAGAAGAGGGGAGGGAGATGGGGAGGGGATGATGTGGACCGCGGGCTTAAGTAAGTGTATTTCAATAGTAGTATATTGAATCTTTATCTGCATTCATGATTTCAGTCTATTTTTCAGTTTGTCAGAGGATGAGTAACGCATCCAACTGTACCACAGGGTTTTAAATTTTTCCCATTGGTCTAATTCTCTGGCTCTCATTTCTTCCATATGCATGGTATTATTAATTTCGGAGATCCAGGAAGAGAGTGTCGGGACCGAGGAAGATCTCCAAGATCTGGATATTAGTTGCCTGGCCGAGGCCAGGTAAAAGTGGAGCAGGGAATTTTTTTGTTTTTTCACAGGCCCAGGGAGGATAGAGAGCAGTGCGATAGTGGGGTCTGGGGTTTGGGGCCTATCGTATAATTCTGAATAAATTTGAAAAATTTGTTTCCAGAATGGTTGGATCTTCGCACAATCCCACCATATGTGTAGATACGTTCCCCTCGCTCCGTGGCATCTCCAGCAGGTGTCAGGCACGGAGGGAAATATACGGTTTAGTCAGACCGGGTCTCTGTACCATCTCGAGATTAATTTGAAGTTTTTCTCCTGGGAGTAGCCAGAGATACTCGACTTGTGCGTGAAAAGGAATGCTTTCTGCCATTGCTCATCAGTCAACTCCATACCTAGTTCCCTGGACCAAACCTTCGTATAGGTCGGGCTCGTAGAATGAGTGGCTAACAAAATAGTTTTATACATCGCTGACAGTATGTGGCGGGGTTTTTCGGTTAGGAGACAGAGCTGTTCAAAGTTGGTGTGGTGTCTATGAACCTGATGTGAAGACGAGAGTGCCTTGCAGTAGGAAGAGATATGTGCAGCTGTCAACCAATTTAGGGTAGTTCTGGAATCGGAGGTATGATCCAAGAAGGCACCACAAGAGGTTTGTACAAATGAGCTAGCCGTCGGCCAGGTTGACCTGAGGTATAAACCAAGTGCATGAGCTCCTACGCCTTCCGGGAGATTTGCGTTATCGAATAGTGGGGTAAGAGGGCTGGGGTCGGTGGAGAGTCGATAGTGATCCCGTTTATTGTACCAGACCTTAAGTGCCTCAGTCATGAGGGGGGATAGTCCCGGGAGAGTAGTAAGTGATCCCCTACTTTGTCCCCAGAGTAATGCTCTAAGGTCCAAAGGGGACATATCCTGTTCCACAATATTGCTCATTTTTTTTAATGGGCGAGGGAACCATTCCAAAAGACGAGAAAGGACCGCAGCAGAATGATAAATTTCGAAGTCTGGGAGGCCTGTGCCCCCTTCTGACTTGGGGTAGCAAAGTAATTTATGTCTAATTCTGGATCGACCTCCACGCCAGACAAATCCAATTATTAGGGACTTCAGGGTACGAAAATAGGCAGATGGTAAGGATATGGGTAAGGTCTGAGAGAGATATAGAAGCTTGGGAAGGACGTCCATTTTTAATGTATGGATACGTCCGAACCAAGACGCAGAGAGATCCCGCCAAGACTCTGTCAGCTGTCTAATTTTGGTGAGTAGGGGACGGTAGTTTAGCTCATAGAGCTCTTGAAAGCGTGATGGAATCTTGGTCCCTAGATACGTGATAGCGTTGGGCTGCCAACGAAATTTAAAGTTAGTCTGAAGGGTTGCCAGGGTCTGAGGGGATAAAGAGACATTCAGCGCCTCGGTTTTACTTAGGTTTAATTTGAAGTTACTTAGCTCCCCAAATCTGTGAATTTCAGTTAAAATGGAAGGGATGCTGATATGTGGTTGAGTGACGTATAATAATAGGTCGTCTGCATAAAGTGAAAGTTTACAATGAGCTGAGGGAGTTTTTAGGCCATTAATAGAGGGATTAGATCTTATTGCCTGTGCCAAATGCTCGATCACAATCGCAAATAAAAGAGGCGAAAGTGGGCAACCTTGCCTCGTGCCGTTGGAGATCTCAAATCGAGTAGAGTGGGTTCCATTGACCAACACCGTGGCTGACGGTGAGGAATAGAGGGACATGATGCGGGCAAGCATCTTTGGACCTATCCCTATTTGGGAGAGAGAGCTACGCAAGAAAGGCCAACTAACCCTATCGAAAGCCTTTTCAGCATCGCATGATAGGAGGCAGGTTGGGACTTAATGCGTTTGGGCGAAGGAGATTAGGTGCAAGGTTTTGGTAGTATTGTCTCTGGCCTCGCGACCGGGGACAAACCCGACTTGGTCACCGTGGATAATGTTAGGGAGAAGGGGGGAAAGTCGGTTCGCTAGTATTTTAGCTAGAAGTTTGAGATCTATATTCAATAGAGAGATGGGTCTATAATTGCTACATATGGCGGGGTCCTTATTCGGTTTCAGTATGACCGCTATTTGAGCCTGCAAGAACGATTGGGAAAGGGAGGGCGAGTCGTCGATTGTATTAAACGCCGAGGTCAAAAGGGGGCTTAATTGAGGGGCAAAGGTCTTATAAAATCTAGGTGTATACCCGTCTGGGCCCGGGCTCTTCCCGTTCTTCAATCCCTTAATAGCCTGAAGGATTTCGGAGTCCGAAATCACAGAGTCTAAGACATTGGCCTCCTCTGGGGTTATGGAAGGCAATGCTGTTTCCGAGATATACGTTTCTAAGTCAATAGGTCCCTCATGGGAGTTAATATGTCGGGGGGCTGGGGAAAGATTGTAAAGAGAGGAGTAATAAGAGCGGAATTCCTCTGCGATATCCGTTATTGCGTGTTTTTTCGTATTGTCTGAGGAGAGAATGAACGGGATCCGAGTCCGGTGTTGTCTGGGGTGGAGAACCCGCGCTAAATGCCTGCCACATTGGTTAGCTTGAGAGTAATGGACATATCGTCCTTTGTCTCGGGCCACCAACGATCTCTCGGAGAGGAGGCGCAAGATATCACGGCGCGTGTTGAAAATATCTAAAAGAGTAAGGGGGTCAAGGGAGCGCTTATGCGAGTCCTCTAGGGTGGTCAATTTAGCGAAAGGCTTGGTGAGCTCCGCAGAGCTCCGTGTTGGATAAGAACTCCCCTAAGGACGCACTTCAATGCCTCCCACTTTAGGAGAAGTCTGAGGGGAGAAGTCTGATCCACACGGTGGTCAGTGATAAAATCAGCAATCGCCTTTTTGATCGCTAATTGACAGGCAGCATCTGCTAAGAGATTGTCATTTAGTCTCCAGGAGAACCCCCTCTTTATTGGGGGGGCTCGCCCGACAGGGCCATCTTAATAGCATCATGGGCCCCTGGGCAAAGTAATGCACTAGGGCCCCCACAAGCCTGCACTACCGCTCACCAAACGCAACCCATTTAAATAAAAGGGTCTGCGCTGCAAGTTCTCACAACCGGGGGTGATGCAGCATTTAGAGCAGGGGTAGGCAACCTTTGACAGGTGGAGATCTACTTGAACAACATAAAAGATCAAAGATCACCGGGGGTAAATAAATTAACTAGCAACGCCTAAGTAAATAGTAAGGATGACACTAGGAACATTTAGAAAACTTATAATAAAACAAATGTCATTATAAAAATATAAACTTAACCTGACTTCAGTGAGCAACTAGCTTCAGGCCTGAATGTAGGGCGGTGAATTAAGGTCAGTAATAGACAGGGCAGTGTATAGAGGTCAATAATAGGTAGGGTAGTGTATAGCGGTCAGTAATAGGTAGGGTAGTGTATAGCGGTCAATAATAGGTAAGGTAGTGTATAGCGGTCAGTAATAGGTAGGGTAGTGTATAGCGGTCAGTAATAGGTAGGGTAGTGTATAGCGGTCAGTAATAGGTAGGGTAGTGTATAGCAGTCAGTAATAGGTAGGGTAGTGTATAGCGGTCAATAATAGGTAGGGTAGTGTATAGCGGTTAGTGTTGAGCGAACCCGGACTGTAACGTTCGGGTCCGTACCGAACTTTAGGGTGTCCGTGGCACGGACCCGGACCCGGACATTTCAAAAATCGTTCGGGTTCGGCCGACACTACCGAAGATTCCCGTTTGGTCACTTTGCGAACAACTAACCGACGGGACGTCGAAGAGTTGTGCACCTCATTTTATCGTCTTGGGGCCTGGCTTGGGCTTGCTAAAAACTTTACAGGCCCAGGCCCAGGCACGGTGCCTGTGGGATTTCAAGCCATGCCTGGGCTTGCAATGTCAGGCCCAAGCGAGTTGTGATTGGCGATATGTGATGGGATGGATAATAACTGGCGATATGTGATGGGATGGATAATGACTGACGATATGTGATGGGATGGATAATGACTGGCGATATGTGATGGGATGGATAATGACTGGCGATATGTGATG
>BLSH010514005.1:2513746-2539363 GCA_018402905.1 Glandirana rugosa | reverse complement strand
CCCCCCCCCCCCCCCCCCCCCGCACTGAGCTCTCACTGAGCTTGGCGGGGGGAGAACTGTCACAGAGACATTCATCTCTGTTTACAATGTGACGGCTGTGATTGGACACAGCCATCACATGATCGGGAGGGCCAGTCACTGCGCCCGTATCCCGATCTCTGCTCAGCTGGATCCTGTGATCATAATGATCACAGGATACAGCAGCAGCGCGCAGCGTGGCCACGCGGCGAGCTCCCATTCTGCAGGACGTAAATACACGTCCTGTCAGAATGGGGAAGCTCCCACCCGGCCGTATATGTACAGTGGCCGGGTGGGAGGTGGTTAACAATACCATGCAGTCTGCCACCAAACAATCCCCCTTCATGGCTAACTATGGCTTCCACCCAACCTTTATGCCCACAGGCAAACCGGAAAGCATAGTACCCGCAGCCCAGGAAACTATCAGATTCTTGGAGGAAAATAATAAACTCTTACAAGAAACCCTGGCCCAGACTCAGCAGTATAACAAGGAGACTTTTGACAAAGGGAGACGGGGAGAGTTGGAATGCAGCCCAGAGAGCAAGCTTGGCTTGCCACAAGGAATCTCAAGCTGGCCTGCCCGTCAAGGAAATTGGGTCCCAGATTCATTGGGCCCTTCCGGGTGAAGAAAAAAGTCAACCAAGTGGCTTATGAGTTGGAACTCCCGCCCTCCTTGCGAGTCCACCATGTCTTCCATGTGTCCCTGTTAAAACCCGTGACCCCAAATCCATTTCCTGGATGGAACCTAGACCCACCTGGACCAATGTTAGTGGATGGGGAGGAGGAATTTGAAGTTGAATCCATCCTGGACTGCAAGAAAAGGGGAGGCAGGGTTCAGTACCTCGTAAAATGGAAGGGCTACGGACCCGAAGAAAGCTCCTGGGAGCCTGAAGCCAACATCCACACGGGCGAACTTATTCAGTCCTTCAAGGACAGGAATCCTGCTAAGCTGGCCCGGCTGGGCATCCGGAGGCTGCCCCTTGGGGGGGGGGGGGCAATGTTAGGAGAAATCCTGTATCCATGGACTATTTTAGCGCTATTCGCGTGCTCCCGCGCATCCCCGCTCGTTCACGCGCGCGCGCCGGAAACGGCGCCAAACGGCTCTATTTCAACCGGAAACACCTTGCAGCAAGTGCTGTCTGACCTACATCATTTGGTGTGTGTTCCTGAGCAACCTGTTGTCTGATTCCTGTTCCTGTGACCCGGCTTGTCCTGACTCTGCTTGATCTCCGCCTGCACCGACCTCAGCTACCCTCGACCACTCTCCTGCCTGCTCCTTTGTACCTTTGCTGCCAGCCCGTTAATGAACTCTGCCTGTGCCCGACCATTCTTCTGCCTGTTCCCTCTGTACTGCACCGCCAGCTAGCTACCTACCCGGCCTGTACCACCACTCAACTCATTCAACTAGCACGAGACCGGAAGCACCTCTTCAGTTGTCACCGGTGACCATCTCAACCCTCATGCCATCCTCACTCCTGAGCCTCCTGTCTGCTCTACCAGGGTTTCCCAAATCAGGGTCACAAGAGAGGTTACTCCTGCATAAGTCAGACTCATCCACCAGGTAGGTGACAGTAGCCCTTCAGGGCTTGGGTCAGGAGAGACTCCTTAGGTGAAGACCCACTGCTGAGGGACTCATGGAAGAGCAAGGGTAGATGGCTGGACTTAATGAATTTGTGTTAGCTGCAGTCTAGAGACTACTGTTCAAGGAGTTGTGTGAGGACTTGTGTTCTGCACCATAAAGACTCTATGCTATGCTATGCAAATTTTCTTCAGTAAATCATGAAAGGCACCCTGTTTGTGGATTTTCTTTATTCCAGGTAACAGGCATCTGGCCGGGAATATGTAAGAAAGTAGACCTCAGGCCAGGAAAGTGAGTGACACAATATGGCTAGGTTCCTCCTGTAGCACCCTCCAGTGTTCAGATTAGGAAAATGTAGTTTCAGCTTCTCTGTAGGTAGGGGAGTAGGGGGTTATTGTTCTGTGCTGTTCAGAGCTCCAAGGGCTGGGACTCTATTACCTCTCCCTGGCTTCTGGAACTGGCTGGAGTGTTCTAGAACTTAGAAGGTAGATGAGCAGAGATTATACCTGAATATTTATGGAGACTCCTCCAATCCCTGGGTGGGTATGGCCCAAAAGGCGGAGAGATAGGCCATAAGTATTCTGGAGCCTGGCAGCAGGGATGCAGAGTTTAGGGTCCAGTTGCCTGGAGGGGGACCCCTGTGCTGGAGGGCTCTGCCCTTCGGCAGAAGATAGCAGGAGAAGGAGAGAGAAAGAGGCAACTCAAGACTCACATCATTTTCCAGCCTCAGCTAGACTTCCTAAAGTCAGGATGGCTAAAGCCATCCTGGAAGCCAAGATCGGGACCCGTTCAGCAGGAGTTCTATGTTGCAGTCACTTGAGCTTCAGGATTCACCAAAGGGCCTGAGTGAGTAACTTCAACCACTGCACCCCAGAGCCTGATAGTGGAGGAGCAGCAAGGTGCCATACCCTGCTAAAGGGACAGCTTAGTGACATTTAAAGCCTGTAAAGCCACTTTACACCTCTTGCTTGAGGATTTAGGAAACAGCCAGGCATGTTAGCATTTTCAATGGAAGCAGCATCTGCACTCAGTGTTTGGTACTTTTTGCTACCAGTTGAGCTGATCCATCAATCCTACAGGAGGACAACATAGTGACTTGCAGCCAGAGACAGTATCAAGTCCTCAGTTTGCATTCAAGTCACATGTCTTCCTACCTATCCATGTTAGGGAAACCAAACCAAAACCAAAACAAAACCACCCTGTTGCCTGGCTGTGTGAGTAAGGGAGAACCCAAAAATCCAGTGGCCCTAAAGACAGGTATGTGAGGGTCCTATCCAGAGAAGAAATAAGACAGGACCTGGAGCAGCTTGGCTTGAACCGCTCACCAATCCAGGTCCCTTACAAGCATTAAATTTAGTTTCTTGAAGTCTTTGCAGGACCTCAATCCACTGTCATGTGGGTTAATATCGGTAACTAAAAAAAAAAATCTCATTTGAAGAATACATGCTGTACACAATGAGCTGTGCCCTGGAAAGGAGGCTCACCTCACTACCTTTCATACATACCAAGCACCACTAAGAGAGAAGAGAAGATTATACAGGGAACTCAGACAAAATTATTCACACTGTTAATGTAATCAGAGATAAACTTATCTATCTGTGCTGGTTAATGCAAGATACAGCACATGCTTGAGGTCAACACAGTGTTTAATGTCACATGCAGGGCTGGAGATAGAGCTGGGACAACGTCATTAAGGGTGAAGATGCCAAACTGTGCACCACCCCCCCCCCCCCTCATTTCCTTTTTTTTAGCTCTCTGAAATCATTGGACAGAAGTGCTCTCTGATTAGTAGATACATTATTTCACTCTACAGATAATTTTAGCAAGAATGAACACTGGAGAAAGATATAAGTACAATAAATACAATACAAGCTATGTTGGTGTCTGCACAGAAATACTGTATGCCAGCTCCTGTACCCACTGGTGCACTCCCATTATACAACATTCACCAGAAATAAAACAAACAACAGTTTTGTTCTGTTACCTCCTCTCACACCTTGTGCCTAAGTTTAAGGGGTGCTCTCCCATCTTGTGACTTACTTCTTGGCTCCCCTGTGCCTTTCAATCTGTGACTCATCTACCTGATTACATCAGAGGTGGGAATATCCAAGCTCACACAGCTCTTTTTTTGATACCATTGTCTTAAAAGTAAAAATGGGTGAAGTAAGGAGCAATAGGCAGTGAGGTCATTGAGGGCTGAAACAGCGGCCATGGTGACCAGCAGGACTTTGATTGGAGAGGTTTATGGACATGCTTGTGGGATTCTTAAACATTGTTGGTAACCTATGTGAGAACAGGCAGGGCTGCCATTAAAATTCTTGTAGCCATGTACAGCCTACAGGGCCTGGAACCCTCTGATGACCTCATGAGGCTCAGTTTGGTTTCTCTTCTGCACACCGAGTCTTACATTGAAAACTACCAGCACTGAGCTATTAGCATCTGAACAAATGTACTGGCAGTGGATGGTCTGGCATGATGCACAATCTGATCCTCACAATATTTTTTGCTCTAACTTTCGCTTAAAGATGCACATATGATTCCCCTGAACATACATGTTTATGCTTAGAGAACATATAGAGGATAACCGTTCAGGCAGCTCCAACTAATCCAGTAGGAAAACAAGCGATCACCCTTAAATATACAACACATCTTGTTGTTTTCTCCCCCTGAGATTGGTAAGTCAGGGTTGTTCAGTGCTTCCAGCTGAGGCCCACAGACATGAGGATCATCACCCAATATGGCCACAGTCCATGTTTTGGGTTTGGTTTCTTGTTGGCAGGCAGCCTCTAAAGCATATGGCCTCTGTAGATCCACTTCTGCCCCCCTCCTGAGCACATTGTTCTGCTGCAGTCAGATAAACAGGGACTTGGGAAGCCCCAGAACTGAGAGCCCCCTCCCCTGTGCCCTTTCATGTCACACATTCAGCTTAGTGACATTTTCAGGTATTGATTTATATTTTCTTTTTTACTGCACATGCTGCTGCGGGGAGCAATATTTTTTGGAGGTTTTATGTATATTTGCTTGTGGCTTGTACACTGCAAGCCACAACACAGAAAAAAGAGCACATACAGTATTTTACAGGTGTTCATTATACCAACATAAAAGTGAACAATTATACTATATGATCCGGGTGTTGTGTTGGTGCATTTACACTTTTCAGCCACAGTATTAGCTGTTTTGTATACTCTAACATTTTAAAGGAAACCTGTCAAAAGTAAAACATGGAGCCTGTATTGCTGACCTTTCCTTCTGAAAATGCTAGTTGTCTGGTTGTCAAACCAACACTCTTACTTAATATTTTCCATGTCAGTGATCTGGAACACATATTCAGATGTAGCACTACTCCAGCAGGAGCTGCTTGTAACTGGCTCTCCTATTCCTGTATAGCCAGGCAACATGCATTCTCCAAAAGCCCCTTAAGGACTAGGAACTCTCAGTTCCTTTGAAAATTAGCACAAAGTGCTGTAAGTTGCATACAGAAATAACTCCAAATCCACCATGGACACTGATTCCAGTTCTACTGACTGCAGGAACTAGCAGCCCACATGGCTGCTTGTACCCCAGCCCACCCTCCGCTACTGAAGATCTCCCAGGGCAAGGTAAAAGAAAGATTTAAGCACAACGTTGCCTTCCAGAAAGGCTTGCTACATGTGGCAGTCTTTCCCGTTGTAAGTCCCTGACCGTGCTGATGTACTCACACTGTCCTCCTTGCTCCCGTTGCCTCTTAGGTAGGATTCCTTTCAAACCGTGATGCTGTCAGGATCCTTCCAGGCCAACCCCAGTATGAGGCAGAGACCGTCTGTCCCCCCTCACCTGGCAGGGGTTCACCTCTAGGGCCACCGACATTCTCCACAGCACTCCATCTCCATCTTCCACCTGACCTCCTAGCCAGAATGACTCCATATTTAAGGGCACTATGCATGGCCCACTGCCTGGGGATTGGCTGAGCTCCCCTAAGTATTCAGATCAACCCTCCTGGCCTCCGCCCTCCAGCTTCTAGAAGTTTCTCCAAACCCCCAGAACCAGGGGGAGGCACCAGAGACCTGCCTGTATGAGTCATCCAGCCCTGACCTGCAATACATTCTTGCCTTAGATTCAAGAGTCACAAGTTAAACATGAGCCAAAACATAAATTTGCACTCACCCTAGTAGCACACTAGAGGGTGCTACACAGATGTGGACGTCTGACTTTCCTGAGCTACATACTCCTTCCTGGGTCAGTAACTTATAAAGCCTTAAAGTAACTGAGTCAGCACATCAGCCAGGCAACTAGCTGTATCTCAAAGGCTAGTGGCAGTAGCCTTACTATTCATAAGCTGATCTGCAAAGCTCATGTACCCCGGAAGGAGCCGCTAGGGTTAGGTAGTTTGCCCAGATCCTTTTCCCAGTAGTGTCCTCACAGCCCAACATGCAGTTCAATCACTCTCCAGGCTCACTAACCAGTCTAGAGGTATACTTTTTTTGTTACTTTATTGTAGAACTTGGATAGGTAGCGGGGAAGGTAGAATACTTCAGTATCCCTTGTGTCAGAGCTGGGCTCAGCCCTCCCTTCTCAGAGCTCAGGTTGTTTGTTAATTGCCAGTACTCATCATTCCACAGTGACTCACCTGATGATCATATCCTGCTCCTCAGCCAGCCTTGCTGGCTATTTAAACTGCTTGGATCAGATCTCCTGTGCCTTCGCCTTGGTCAACATATCTGGATACTCTCTGCTGTGTTTTCCTGTTAAAAACTTTTGCCTGGCTGACTTCCCTTCTGGTTCCTGATCCTGTTTGCTGCTTCTGACTATGCTGATCTCTGGATTCCTGTTTTACTGGCTTGTTCCGAGTACCCGCTCTGATTACCGAACCCTGGTTATGTTTTGACCACGTTTATTCTGTTTGTACTATTTTACCATTTTATTAAAGTGTGATTTTTACTGCACTTCTGTCTCAGTCTGATTCATGGTTCCTGACAAACATTCATGGTTCCTGACACAGAACTTTCTCTTGCAGAACTATGAGCCAATCCCTTGTAGAAGTAAGGCTTCATGAACACTGGCAGCTTCTAAACTTGAGTTTAGTAGCATTTGGAGTTTTTTGCCAAAGCACCTAAACTCAACTCCATAAAAGCCATGTACATACACATGTACAGTATCTCACAAAGTGAGTACAACCCTCACATTTTTGTAAATAGTTTATTATATCTTTACATGTGACAACACTGAAGAAATGACACTTTGCTACAATGTAAAGAAGTGAGTGTACAGCTTGTATAACAGTGTAAATTTGCTGTCCCCTCAAAATAACTCAACACACAGCCATTAATGTCTAAACCGTTGGCAACAAAAGTGAGTACACTCCTAAGTGAAATGTCCAAATTGAGCCCAATTAGCCATTTTCTCTCCATGGTGTCATGTTATTCATTCGCGTTACAAGGTCTCAAGTGTGAATGGGGAGCAGGTGTGTTAATTTTGGTGTTATCGCTCTCACTCTCTCATACTGGTCACTGGAAGTTCAACATGGCACCTCATAGCAAAGAACTCTCTGAAGATCTGAAAAAGAAGAATTGTTGCTCCACATAAAGATGGCCTAGGCCATGGGTAAGCAATTAGCGGACATCCAGCTGTTGCAAAGCTACAAGTCCCATCACGCCTCTTCCTCTGGGTGTCATGCTTGTGACTGTCAGAGTCTTGCTATGCCTCATGGGACTTGTAGTTCTGAAACATCTGGAGGTCCGCTAATTGCATATCCCTGGCCTAGGCTATAAGAAGATTGCCAAGACCCTGAAACTGAGTTGCAGCACGGTGGCAAAGACCATACAGCGGTTTAACAGGATAGGTTCCACTCAGAACAGGCCTCGCCATGGTCGGCCAAATAAGTTGAGTGCATGTGTTCAACGTCATATCCAGAGTTCGTCTTTGGGAAATAAGCGTATGAGTGCTGACAGCATTGCTGCAGAGGTTGAAGGGGTGGGGGGTCAGCCTGTCAGTGCTCAGACCATGCGCGGAACACTGCATCAAATTGGTCTGCATGGCTGTCATCCCAGAAGGAAGCCTTTTCTAAAGATGATGCACAAGAAAGCACACAAACAGTTTGCTGAAGACAAGCAGACTAAGGACATGGATTACTGGAACCATGTCCTGTGGTCTGATGAGACCAAGATAAACTTATTTGGTTCAGATGGTGTCAAGCGTGTGTGGCGGCAACCAGGTGAGGAGTACAAAGAAACGTGTGTCTTACCTACAGTCAAGCATGGTGGTGGGAGTGTCATGGTCTGGGACAGTATGGGTACTGCCAGCACTGGGGGTCTACAGTTCATTGAGGGAACCATGAATGCCAACATGCACTGTGACATACTGAAGCAGAGCATGATCCCCTTCCTTTGGAGACTGGGCCGCAGAGCAGTATTCCAACATTTTAACAACCCCAAACACACCTCCAAGATGACCATTGCCTTGCTAATAAAGCTGAGGGTAAAGGTGATGGACTGGCCAAGCATATCTCCAGACCTAAACCTTATTGAGCATCTTTGGGGCATCCTCAGATGGAAGGTGGAGGAGCACAAGGTCTCTAACATCCCCCAGCTTCGTAATGTTGTCATGGAGGAGTGGAAGAGGACTCCAGTGGCAACTTGTGAAGCTTTGGTGAACTCAATGCCCAAGAGGGTTAAGGCAGTGCTGGAAAATAATTGTGGCCACACAAAATATTGACACTTTGGGCCCAATTTGGACATTTTCACTTAGGGGTGTACTCACTTTTGTTGCCAGCGGTTTAGACATTAATGGCTATGTGTTGAGTTATTTTGAGGGGACAGCACATTTACCCTGTTATACAAGCTATACACTCACTACTTTACATTGTAGCAAAGTGTAATTTCTTCAGTGTTGTCACATGAAAAGATATAATAAAATATTTACTAAAATGTGAGGGGTGTACTCACTTTTGTGAGATACTGTATATATAGGCATTAAGCAGAGTTTAGTAGCTGCCACGTTTAGATGAGTTAAACCTCACACGTTCCAATCCTGAATCGCATTCAGGATTGGAACGTTTTGACCACCGGCCACGGGAAAGCACAAAACGTGGGAAAAATGCAAAATGTGCAGCTCTAAACTCTGCTTAATGCCTATGTGTACATGGCTTTTAGGGATTTGAGTTTAGTAGCTGTTGCAAAAAAATTACAAAAGCTACTGAACTCAAGTTTAGGAGCTGCCAGTGTACATGAAGCTTTACTTTGCATTTCCCCATGGCCATGGTCAGGGTAGGCTAGTGTACATGTAGCCTAAAGAGTGTATTTGGCTTTAAAATAGAGACTTGAGGAAATGTATCTTCCTCTTTCTGGAAAGTACAAACAAAGTCTTTTTACTAGTAATTAAATACACTAATCTCTTCAGGACACAGGACACAATGCCCCCCTTAAACAGGATCTCTCTGACCAGTCTATACTATATATATAGGTTGCCTCCTTCCAATATCCTTGGGACACTTTCACCCTGTGATACCAGACTAGATCCTCAGACGACAGTCCCTCAGTCAGCTTTCAGTAAAGCAGGCCTCTAGGTCACCCACCGGAGGCCTCGAAACCCTGCAGACTCATGGCAGAATGGCCTAGGGGCCTAGCAGCCCCTTTAGGCTGTGATCTCCTCCTAAGAGAAAAAGATCACGCTGCTCTCAGTATTTATACAGACTCCTACTCACCATCTGGGCACCTCTGCAAGGGATTGGCCAGGGCCAGTGGTGTATCATCCATGGGTGCAAGGTGTTCACTGTACATGGGCCCTGAGGTGGGGAGGGGCACTGTGTTCTGACCCACACTCCATCCCTGGTTCGTACCTCCTGCAGCAGGGGAGACCAGAAAGGAAGATAAATCTGATGGACAGTCAGTGGTGATCCGTACGGCAGTGGGGGTCGCACCGATCTCCCTGTATGGTTTTCTATGAAGCAAATGAAAGCCATTTCTCCTTGTCCCCCTCCCGTGGATTTCAGGTGCTTCACTGAAAGCCATACAGGGATATGGGGGCTTGTAATTGCCCCCACCACTGCACCGATCACTACCGACTGTCCATCAGATTTATCTTCCTTTCTGGGCCCCCCTGTGTGCTTCTCTGGCCATCTCATGTATTCCCTGTGCCCCCCCCATCTGTCAGGATGGAGAGTGGAGGAAGGGGCCTGTAAACATGTAATCTACCTGCCCCTTCGTTCTGAATGAGCAGAGGCAGTGATCAGTCCTGATCACTGTGTTTACAGTGCTTCAGTTTATGAATGATCAGGATCAGTTGCATCGAGAAGGGGAGGCTGAGGGGGCTGGAGCCCGAGTGGGCCCCCAAAAAGCCCCGGGTCTCGGGCATGCATAACTGCATTGTTAGCCCCAAGCTCCCGAGCGGCCGCAATCTGTATACAAAGAGACTTGGCTAAGTGACATAAGTCCCACCTCCTGGACCCGGCAGCGCCTAGGATGGACATTACACTGGTCCAATGCTGCTACCCCAGGAAGTGTGACATCCATTATAGGTGCCCCCGGATCCAGAAGGCGGGAGTGAGTGACACTGCGTGTGTGCGAGCGGCAGGAGGGAGACCTGTGCTCGCTCGATCTTGGAGTAGGTGTTATGCCCAGGCCAGGCAGGCAGGTAGAAGGCGTTAGTGACACTGCGGCCATGCTGAGTGGGAGATCTGACCGCGCTCTTGACCCTGTGGTCATGAATGGGATGGGCACCCTGAAGGAGTGTCAAGAAGAGGTCATCCGAAGTCTAACATGGAAAAGGTAAGTCAGTGTATGTGTCAATGTAGGTCAGTGTATGTGTCAGTTAGGTCAGTGTAGGTCAGTGTATGGGTCAGGTAGTTCAGTGTATGGGTCAGGTAGTTCAGTGTATGGGTCAGGTAGGTCAGTGTATGGGTCAGCGTAGCTGTCAGGTAGGTCAGTGTATGGGTCAGGTAGGTCAGTGTATGGGTCAGGTAGGTCAGTGTATGGGTCAGTTAGGTCAGTGTAGGTATCAGTTAGGTCAGTTTAGTGGTCAGCATTGATGGGCAACCAGCAAGCGAGCCTACCCCCCCTCTCCACACCCCTCTTCACACCCCCCCCAGGCTGAAGCCCCTGGTCTTTTTCCCACCTAGCAACGTCCCTGATCAGGAGCCTCTGTCTCCTATTCATTCATTTTCAGTGCAGCTGAGGCTGCTGAGAAAGGGACTGGGCAATCTTTGTCCTCAGTCCTTTTCTCTGTCTCAAAGGGGAGATGCCAGGGGTCTGTTTAGACCCTTGATATCTCACCAAAGCCCCCCAACAGGGCATAGACACTGACTGTGAATGTAATGTGGTACAGATATTGACTGTCAATGTAAGGAGGGGTCAGACACTAACCACCAATGTAACAAACACACAGACACTGAACATCAATGTAAGAAGGGTACAGGCACTGACAGCCAATGTAAGGAGGGCACAGACACTAACTGTCAATGTAAGGTGGGCACATGCACTGACTGCCAATGTAAGGAGGGGACAAACATTAACCACCAATATAAGGAGGGCACAGAAACTGACCACCAATGCAATGTGGTACAGACATTGACTGCTATTGTAAGGAGGGGACAGACACTAACCACCAATATAAGGAGGGCACAGACACTGACCACCAATATAATGTGGTACAGACATTGACTGCCAATATAAGGAGGGGCGGACACTGACCACCAATATAAGAAGGGTACAGACACTGACCACCAGTGTAATATGGTAAAGACATTGACTGCCAATGTCAGGAGGGTACAGACACTGACCACCAATATAAGGAGGGCAGGACACTGGCCACCGGTGTAATGTGGTACAGAGATTGACTGCCAATGTAATTAAAAGGAAGCTACTTCAAGAGCAATTGCAGTATACGAGGACTTCAAGAGCACTTGCAGTATACGAGGTGTGTCTAAAAAGTTTGGTGAATGGTCCGATATCTCAACGGCAACATGGGCCAGGTGTGCTTGCATGCAGATGGCTATCCAGAGACACGGTGAGAAGCTCCACCTAGCGTGAAGTATACGTGACTGTCAGGTAAACCCATTGCAGGTAGTCGAACGTAGTCAGTGTGAGAGGTAGGGTCAGTGCAATGGAGCAATGAGTGAACATCCAGTTCGGAAAATGGAGATGGAGATGCATGAAATGTTGGTGCAAGTGTGCGGCATGGAAGCCGTGAGCAGAAAATGTGTTTACGACTGGTTTAAACACGTTCATGATGGGAAGCAACGGCTGAGGATGAGCCACGTTCGGGTCAGCCGTTGACAAGCAGAACCCCAGACATGACCGAGTGAGTGCGGCAAAAGCTGTCACAAAATCGGCATTAACAAGGACATGGTGCGCACCATTGTCCATGAAGATTTGGGTAAGCGGAAGATCTATTCCCGGTTTGTGCCGCACAAGTTGACAGACGAACAGAAAGCAAAATGGATGGAAACCTCTGGAGATTTCATTACCATGTGTGACCAGGATCCATCCTTTCTGTGAACCATCGTCACAGGGGATGAGACCTGGTGCTACCAGTTAGATCCAGAATCCAAGCGGCATCCACCGTACTCCCCTGATTTGGCATCTGCGGACTTCTGTTTCCCTGCCTGAAGAGTGCCATGAAAAGCGCATATTTTGAGGATGTGGCGGGAATCCAAGAATATGTGACAGCGATTCTGAGAGCAATTCCTAAACAGGCCTTTGCTGACAGTTTCCATAAGTTTTATGAAAGTTGCCAAAAGTGTGTTGTGAATGATGGAGATTATTTTGAAGGCCAATAAAGGTAATTTGTTTGTATCTTCTGTTTTGTTTGTTTTCTGATACCATTCAACAAAACTTTTTAGATATACCTCATGCAACTCTCTTTATTATATATTTAAATATTTATTTATTAATATTTAAAAACTAGACTTATTACTGCCATAGTATTTGGTACATCAATGCAGCGGGACTGGCAGAATTGTGAAGGCCATTTTATTATTACAAAGATTGCTACTTTTTTGTGTTATACGGTATATTTGTACACTGATATTTAGCGTATGTACATTTCCTCCCAACAAAATCACTGATATTGTTCTTGGTTTTAAAAGTAAATGTGCATGATTTATCTAACTGTGTTAGCACGAGGAAAGATGAGCCAATAACTGGCTTCTGTTGACATCTGTGATCAGCTGTGATTGGCTCTTTACCTTAATATGTGCTTAGCAGTGTCCTCCGATCATGGCACGCCATCACATGACGGCATCCCAGACCTATATGATCGCTCTGTAGCCATCATTCGGCTATAGCACGGTTGGCAAGTGGTTAATGGTAACTGGAAAAAATGAACATTAGATCCAACAAAGATTTCTGGAAATCTCCGGTACTCATATGGAGTGTATGATGAGCCAAGATACAGATGCCACTGATTGGTACCATTCAATGTGGATGGCCTGGCAAATTTATATAGAATTCTCTAAATTTACATCCTATTTTTCTAGCGATTTTTCCGAATCAAACCAAGGCAGGCCAGATCTTACCCAGGCCTCCACACTGGTTGCACCATGACTGCACTAGCCCCTCCTCCACCCACCCCTCCTTTTCCCCTCTTTTTCTCCCACCCCTTCCATTCCCTTTCCATTCCCCCTTCCCCTTTTTCTCTCTTTCCTCTGGCTCTCTTTCTCTACAGGAAAAATCACTAGGAAAGCCAGTAAAATGAATTGCGCTCATCCACAGGGAGATGTGTCATATTATGATGATGACTGGGGTGGAACCAGAATCCATGAAGGAATAGCCCAAATCCCCGCCTTAGCCACCGGCCTGGGATGACATGGGCTGCTCAAGGAGATGAATGGATGGAGCCGCTGCAAGGTCTGGGATCTGCAGCTTAAAGCCTCCTGCTGTCACCGTGGTGTTCTCCCGATAACAGGAACACGTTTCAAAGCAATCTGCTTCTTTGTCAACCTGTCAAAAGTCTGGGCTACCGGCTTAAAGAAGAGCCAACCCAGGGGGTTGGTCCAGTATGATCCCTGCAGCTTTTCCCTGGGAAAAAAATCACTGGAAGGGAAAAATAGCAGGGCTGACGGGAGCCACCAACCCCGGGGGAAAGTAATACTACACAAACTCTGTGTATTCAAAATACATAAAAAACATTTTAAAGAATTGTATATGTTAAATACTGTATATTATTCCATTTTGTAAGAGCAAACATCGTGGTGTATTAGCAATTATTACCAGGCTATAAAAAGTCATTGAGGTGTTGTAGTGGATCTTTTCACAGGTGGAGAAAACATTTTTATATAAATCAAAAATATTATTTCCAAACCAAGGGACATGGAGTATTAGAATGAACACTATGGATACAAAGTGGGAAATAGTGAAAGCCTAAGCAAATTGTGAAAGAAGTGGAAAAGCTTATGCATTTATACAGCCTGTGGAATCTAATTGTCAGCAGGTGGGATAGAATGAGGTAAAATAGTATAAAGAGAATGGTGAAATAAGGATGGGAAGGCACACTGGGTATTCAATGCATGAGCGTATATACATATATCAATATGGGGATGGAGATGGTACTGGACAGCATGCAATAATTGGAGTGTTAACAGTGCCAAAAGGAGGGGTCAGACAGAGGTAATTTGGTGATATAACTGGGGGCTGATCCCAATCAGACTTGAGGATAGTGCTAACATCAAGTTCCTCATTTAGACCATCAGGACACATGATGTGTAGTTTGAAAATTCAATATATCTCCCGGGCACATAGATATTTGAACCCTTCACCTTCTGGCAGAGAATCAGAGATGGATTCGATGACGTGGACTTTCAGGCAATCTGGATTTTTGTCATGATGTAGCAGACAATGTCTGGAGATGTCCGCTGGAGACCCGTGATCCCTTCAGAGAGAGCTAGAGCTGATGTAAACATGGTGGTTCCCCGCTCTGTGAGGGGGAGCATGACAGATCTACTGATCCCTGTGATCGGAATCAGTTAGATCTGTTATGTCCCTGTCAGCCCCGCTCCCACACAGTTAGAACACATACAGGGAACACATTTAACCCCTTGGTCGCCCTCTTAGTGTTAACCCCTTCCCTGCCAATGACATTTATACAGTAATCAGTGTCTATGTTTAGATCTGATCACTGTATAAATGTCATTGGTCCCAAAAAAGTGTAAAAAATGTAAGACATGTCAGCCGCAATATCGCAGTCCCGATAAAAATTGCAGATTGTCGCCATTACCAGTAAAAAAATAAAAATAAAAATGCCATAAACCAATTTCCATAGTTTGTAGGCACTATAACTTTTGCGCAACCCAATTAAAATACGCTTATTGCGATTTTTTTTTTGCCAAAAATATGTAGAAGTGTCTATATGTTGGCCTAAACTGAGGAATAAATGTGTTTTTTTATTTTTGGATATGTATTATAGCAAAAAGTAAAAAAAGTTGTTCTTGTTTCAAAATTGTTGCTCTTTTTTTGTTTATAGCGCAAAAAATAAAAACCGCAGGTGATCAAATACCACCAAAAGAAAGCTCTAATTGTGGGAAAAAGGACGTCAATTTTGTTTGGGTACAACGTCGCACAACTGCGCAATTATCATTCAAAGAGTGACAGCGCTGAAAACTGAAAATTTGTGTGGGCAGGAGAGGGGTTTAAGTGCCCAGTAAGCAAATGGTTAAAGTGTATCTTGGAACAGATGAGCCAGAAGCATCATAGGAGAGATCTACATCCAGCAATGTTAGAACTTCTCTATGCACTACAGATGTAAAATTGATACCCAAGGGGTTGATGTCGCAATAATCGATGAAATGATGAAGAGGACCAATGTCCCCCTGCTAAATCAGAGTAATGTCCTTAATGTATCGACTGTACATTATAATGTGTTCCACATGGGGGTTTTTGGTACAGATGTATAGTACCGGCATCCAATAAAAAAAGTGAGCATAACTAGGGGCAAAGCTTTCTCCCATAGCTGTGCTGACTTTTTGTAAGAAAAATTCCTCCAGAAATTGAAAGTAATTATGTTGTAGTGCAAATCGGGCAGCTGTAAAGCAAAAGAGAGAAGATCAATCATCCACTATAAAAATATTCAATTTGTCTACCAAACAGCTTTCCAATAATGAAATTTTGGTCTTATGGAAAGGTCTCAAATTTGCCCCCACCTCTCTTCCTAAGCCATTTAACCTTTTCAAGGACTTGAATAGATTTGCGTGATCTCTCATGATACTGTTATTATTCTGATAAAGAGATTAAGAAGGCACGTACACAACTGGGCAACAAAGGCCCTAACTTGGTTTTGGATCCCTTTGAACAGAGAGCCTTGTGGGATGATGAGGACCAGAAAGGTCTAGAGGCACTCTATAGTCTGTTGCTGGAATATGGGGGGACACTTCATAATCCCATAGGGGCAGACTGGGAGTGCATGAGAATATTGAACAATGCCATTTTGCACACCCCTTTTAAGCCCAGATCTATCTTCTATCCCTAACAAGTTAAGAGCCCGTATATACAAGCCTTCTATCAGATAGTCTATTAGGACCTGATGAAGGTCTGTTGTTCCAGATCCCACCATTCCAACCTCTCTTCAGGTGAAACACAGGCTTTGAAGGCCCTTCAAATTCAAAAGGATATAATCGTCGGTCAGACAAACAAAGAAGGAAGCATAGTTATCCAGGATAGAGAAGACTATATATGCGAGGCTAGACAGTTACTAGGCGACATGAACATCTACACTTGGCTATCAGAAGATCCGTTGCCCAAGTTTAAATTCGATCTCCACATATTACTAGATCAAGCAGCTTCTGATGGAGTTCTCTGTAAAAAAGAGAAAGTTAAGTGGTCAATACTTCAACACTCCATATTTTTACCACTTACCTAAGGTCCACAAATCCTGAACTTCCCCCCCAGGGCAATCCATAGTGGCCTTAATGATCAGCCTGATCAGTGGCCTTTTGGATTTTCTGGACTACTTCTTACAGCCATTGGTGCAGCCCTTACTTGCTTATATCAAAGATACAGGCCACATACCAAGCATCTTGGTAAACTACTGATGGGAAAAGGATTACTGGTGGGTGTCATAGGATGTAACATCTCTCTACATCTTCATTCCCCATAAAGTGGGCCTCAGAGCCTTACAGTATTTTCTAGCCAAAAACAACAATTTTAACAGCAAGCAAGCCAACTGTATCGTGGATGCCTCCCAATTTGCACTACAACATAATTACTTTCAATTTTTAGGGTATTTTTTTTTACAAAAAAATGGCACCGCTATGGAAGCAGGCTTTGCCCCCAGTTAGGCTAATCTTTTTATAGGATACTGGGAGGATGTATACATATGGTCCAACTACCCCCCATGCGGAGCACATTATAATGTGCGGGCGATACATTGATGACATTATTCTGATTTGGCAGGGGGACATTGATCTTCTTTATCAATGATGTGGGTTGTTCCACAATTGTACCAAAAAGGAGCACATGTTGACAAAGGAGCAGTTTGCTTTGAAACGTGTTCCCGTTATCGGAGAAACACTGCAGTGATAGCAAGAGGCTTTTGTCTGCAGATCCAAGACCTTGCGGTGGCTCCATCCATTCCTGCCGACAGTGACATTTCCTTGAGCAGCCCATGTCATCCCCATCTGGTGGCCAAGGCAGGGGTTCAGGCTATTCCTTCATGGACTCTGGTTCCATCCCAGCCATCTACTAAATCTCTGCACCTCTCCTTTATGTTTGTGAGTGCATTATTTTATTGCCTTATTTGCTTATTTGCTTATTAATCCTTCCTCATTCGTACTGCACTATGAGGTGTGCACTCTTTTCTCTCTTTCCTTCTCTTTCTCTCTAGTCCAAGGTTTCTCAACCCGGGTTTCATGGAACCCCAGGGTTCCTCTAGAGGTTGCTAGGGGTTCCTTGAACAGTAAGCAATTTCTGCTTCTCTGATAAGTTCCCACTGACACCACTGGTCTTTTTAGCTCTCTGTAAGTGGGTAATTCTTCACAATGATCACAAATGTAAGGAGCACTCTTCCCACTGACCATCCCACTAAAGTATCATGAGTTGTAGATATAGTACGTTTTAGCAGGGGTTCCCCGAGACTGGAAAGGTTTTTTTTAAGGGTTCCTCCATGTTGAAAAGGTTGAGAATGGCTGCTCTAGTCTAATGTCTATATTACTACTCGTTTTAGCATTCTTTCTGCCTTTTATTCAGGGGCTATCCCCCACCTTAAAAAGAAAAGTTTATCTATCTATCTATCTAGCACTACCCCTGTATGAGCTGCTTTAGCATGTTCAGTCCCTTACTCTGCCTCTCAACCACAATAACAGCCTCAATCCTCTCTGGCACAAATGGATTAAATTTTATGTGAACTCTTGACAACCACTTTAAACTACAGGTAAGCCTGTAATCAGGCTTACCTGTAGTTTCCCCGTATATCTCCTAAACCTGTACGGTTTAGGAGATATACGCTATATTGGCATGTGCGACATCATTCGCCACATGCGCAGTGAAGAAACGGCCTCTGTGTCGTTTCCTCACTGACAGCGTGCCATGATTTGCAGCTCCTGCACGCAAGCGCGGGAGTGACATCACGGGACTCCGGCCTGTCACAGCTCCGGAGTTTGGGCCCCCGGAAGGAAAAGGGGTGAAGATGGACGCTCCCTGCTGTGGGGACAGCACGGGCGGCGATGGCAGGTAAGTGGCACATAATAGGCTAGTATGCAATGCATACTAGCCTATTATGCTTTTACATTGCAGGTGAATAAGAGGAAGTAAACCCATTAGGGTTTACAGCAGGGTTTACTTCCTCTTTAAAGAGTAATTCTCAATTAAACTGAAATTGCATCACAGGTAGAAGATCAACAGTTTACATCTAAGTCACACACTCATAAATGCCTAAACAACATAAACATGACTTTTGAGTTCTTGGTGAATAAAAGGGAGACTCAAACAAACTGAATATGTATCAGGACTCCCTCCTATTTACTGGCAGTCCACTGTTAAAGGTTACACTTTTATACACCAATCGAGTTTAGTCAAGATACCTAAATGTTCACCTATGCTCGATGTAAAGATAGATTATGTAAAATAACATAATACAGGATAATACTTTAGACTAGCTGATATGAAATGGGGAACTGTAGGTAAATTGATTCTACTCAATGGAATACAAACAAATCAGTACCACTTTAAAAGAATGCAACCAAACTGACTCAACTTCAATGGACAACCTGCTCTATTTAAGAGAGTTCTTAGGAGAATTCAGTAATGCAAAGTATAATACCCTGAGTCCTGCAAAGTGGGGGAGAAGTAGCTGTAGTTGTAGCAAATCCTCCATCAAAGTTCAGTGCGTCTGCTGCCGGCTCTTTTATCTAGATGTTAGAAAACCACTGTATCTATAGATCCTCCAAGTATGGCACAAAGATGTAACAAGCAACTTTACTACAGTAGATAGAAACCTTCACAGTGGCCACTGACTTTGTAATAAGCTTATAACTAACTGCAATCCAGTACACTCAAGTGGTTACAATCCAGCTTCCTCAATTATATCATAATGCTCAGATCTTTACTAACATTCTGTATGTGAGATAGGATTATGCAAGCTCAGTACTCTATAGATGGGCCTGAGCTAGGGTTGCCACCTTTTCTTCAAGCCAAACCCGAACACTTTAGCAGCACACAGTAATTTTTTTTTTGTTTTGTGTGCGCTATAGGATTGTAAAAGACCTGGGGGCACCTTTGGGCACTCTAAAGAGAATAGTAATGTGGCGCACATAGTGCCCTCTCACCCTCCTGTCAAGCCCTGTTCTGAGCCACATTTCTGTCTGAATAATGTGTCCGGGTTTCAGGTGGACTGACACCCGGACACATGATTCAAAACCCGAACAGTCCAGGTGAATCCTGGACAGGTGGCAACCCTAGCCTGAGCCCTCTCACCCGACCGGACAAACTGCTGCAGAAGATGGTCCCACTGCTTAAGTGATGGTGATAGTGATGGTGATGATGATGACTCTAAAGCCTTTCTGCTCCTGGAATCAGCTTCCACTGCTTCTCTCTCTGCAGTTCTCCTGGCTCGATCGCTCCAACTGCCCGCAGGTCTCAGGAACACACTCCACTGATAGCAGGGCCAGTCTTCTAGATCATCTGCTGAAGCGATGTGTAGTTGCAGACCGCACGGTCTGTGTGAGTAGGCCGCAACTTCGCTGGCAAGACACCCCGGGTCCTGTGTAATTGATAACTGCTGTCCAGAGAGAGAATGTATCAGGCTGCACCCTTGGCTTAAATAGCCTCTCCCATGAGACACTGCTGCTCCCAAGAACCTCTCACCTCTCTCGCTGCAGCACAGTCTGATGAGAAGTTAAGTTTTCCTCCTGGTCTGTCTGATGGCAAATCCTTGGAAAGCAACTACATATTCACAATGCATCACTTTTCTCTGAAGGGAAATGACACACAGCCCTTTGTAGCTGCTGTTTGTTAAAGCCCCATGAATTGGCTGCTGCAACAGTTTTTTTCATTGGCTGTTTCTCTCTATCCCCATAGAAGCACACCATAGAGCAGTGTAACTTAATCCTGCTGTGTGTCTATGTCTCTACACAGATTACATTAAGTTCAGTCAGTGAAACAAAAAGGAGGTGGATGAATTCCACCACAGGGGCTGACAGGTGCATTTCTCCCTTCTAGGAGAGCCTGTGTATTTGCGGCGGCCACTAAGCAAAAGCTGCAGAAATAGCGGGCACCCGCTACACGTAATTTTGAACTTCTTTTGCAGCTGTGTATATATTATCTTACTATTTTGGTAAACTAAATGCAGTTGACTATACTTCTACCATCTGTAATCTGCCAATTTGAACTATACTGTTAAACATTTTGCGGGGTGCTATGTCATTATTTTTTAATCAAATTAAATTTGATTTGACTATAAAAGCTGTCTGAACTAACACACACAGACACACACACGAAATACAGTATATGTTTAATATACTGTATAATAAAGTTGCAAGACATTGCTTTGATTTGCACATATACACATTGCACAACTTATGAATTTGAATTGCAACCTATCTGTAGTCCTCAGACATACAGGCACCACTGTCAGCATTCCTAAGGTACAGAGAGGGACCTGACTGTCAAACTGATAGCCCAGCCCTGAAGATCACACCAGCAAATTAGGCTGATGCTTCATTCATGTCTAAACACAGCAACGTGGTGCCTTGCACTGCAGTGTGGGGACATGCGGGGCACTGGGAAAACTGTTGTGCAGAGTATTAAAGTAATGCGCTAGAAGCTTGTATGCAGAGAATACTTTACTTTCATGGAGGATATCTTTATCATGGAACAGAAAAACTGTAACTTAATAACAAACAAGTGCATATAACAGAGATACACCATACATCCTGTTATATCATAGAAGACAAGAACTATACACTATAATACTACAGTGCCACCTGCTGGTATAGAGAGGTATAATGCATATGTATATAGTTCACAGTACGCAGTACATTACATGATGTTGCTTTTTCCAACACCCCGTCTCAACAGCATGTGCTTTGTCAAATTATATTCAGCTTTTTCTGGAAACAACTATGACGTTCCTTCAACAAAGGCTTGATGAGTGCATCGGCAGTCATCTTCTCTGACGGGCAGTATTGAAAGTCAATAACACCTTGCTCTTGATTGTGCCTTAGTAGGTTATACTTGACATCAATGTGTTTGGTCCTAGGATTGACCCTTTCTGATTGTGTAAGCTTTATACAGCCCTGGTTGTCTTCAAAAATGGGAATTGGTTTTGACATGTCTATTCCAATGTCCACAAAAAGTTGACAAAAGGTATCATGCATATGTATATTGTTCACAGTACACAGTACATTACATGATGTTTCTTTTTCCAACAAAAACAACTGTTTTCTATGTGCCCTGGCAGTCACCTGCATTGATCCAGTGCAAAAAAACAAAACACTTGCACTAGGTGTGAACAAGCCCAACTTATACAGGAAAAGAGTAGATGTACAGATCATTTAGAGCTTCTTTAAGCATAGTGCAATGACTATATCACTATAGCATGTATATAAACACCACACGCAACTTCAAATAAACTTATAAAAAAAAAAATGAGCACTAGGTCAAGTAGACTTCAAGCTATATTTGATAAGATTGCAAATAACAGTTTATGTAATATTAATACAGAGAAAATTATAGAACCTGTAAAAGAAAACCTGCCACACACTGAGGCTTTTGAGATTCTAATGGAGGAAGGCTTTCCTCCAGTTACAGGATGCAAAGCAATATGAACATACCCAATGCTGGGATCTAGCTTTTTTTTTTTAAATATTTAGAATTAAGAATTACTCCTAGAGGTCTTCGAATCCGGAAGCAATTCCATCACCCAGGGGGTCACAGACCAAGATATGCCTCTATCAAATCAAAATTTTCCGATGCAACCTCCAAAGGGAGCCCAAAAAGAGAAAAGAAAGTTAGACGAGGGCGAAGAGGCGGCTTATGCCATAAGAATGAACAAAGAAGAGAAGACAGAGTTGGTACAGAAAAAAGCACAATAAAAATCTATAATTTGTCCTCAGACACTCTAACCCCATATGAACTTCATCTACTCCGAAAGGATTTAGGTTTTTCTCCATCTGTAGGACCTAACAAATCTGGTCTCTTTAAAGACTTACATAGATATATAAGGTTTCTGACCCGTAAAACATAACAAATTTCGAAATATCCTAATTACGCTCACAATAAGAGCCAAAAGGCCATTACCAATGGAGGATACGAGTATCCAACCAAATGATGACATTTTGAACATTTTAGAAGAACTTTGGTCAGAGGGTCATACAGAGAGTCATACAGAGAGTCTCACAGAGAGTTACATAGAGAGTCGCACTTTGATCCCGTTCTCGGATCCAGAAATCACACATACAAAATTCAAACCCACTTCTACATTCTTTCTCACACAGTCTAAGGGCCTGTATGTTGAAACCTACCATGTACAAAGATTTTTATCCTTTTGTGATACCCCTACAAGCTGCCGAAGGTGGAACACCAGGCTCTTAAGGATTTAGCAGCCAACAAGTTGGCTATCATCAAGCAGGCTGATAAAGGGGGTAGTTTAGTTGTGCAAAATAGAGAAGATTACTTCAAAAAGGCATATCGGCTGTTATCAGACACCAACACTTATCTCAAACTCTTTGCCGACCCTCTTCCGGGTTACCAGGAAGAGCTAAAAACTTTGATGTACAATGCTTGGAGGGATAGTGTACTTGACAAAAAGGAAAGACAATTTTTGTTCTGTCCTGAATGCAGCACACCAAATTTTTATCACCTCCCCAAAGTATACAAATCTTTGGTGGATCCTCCAGGAAGACCAATAGTAGCGAGCACCAACAATTTTACTAGCAGTCTTTCTGTTTACCAACCATTAGTATGCCAACTCCCTCCTACATTAGGGATTCAAGCTTGGTCATTGATGCCCTTTGGCATTATTCTCAGGAAGAGAATTACATGTGGGCATCCCTTGACGGTACCTCTGTACACATCAATACCCCACGAGGTAGGTCTCACAGCTACTAAATACTTTTTGACCAAATATGGGGATATGAATTCCAAACAATCTGATTTTTTGGTCAAGTGTATTGATTTTTGTCTAAGGCATAATTATTTCATGTTTCTTGACCAGTTTTATTTTTAAACTAGGGGCACAGCCATGGGAGCGAATTTCACCCCCGTTTACGCCAGTCTCACTATGGGCTACTGTATTCTCCTCCTTTGTGGCCCATTGTAATACCAACCCACTCGGACTGTCATTTATACACGTGCTAGACTCCAGGAAATTGGTATTCTTGGACCTAGTGTTAACCCATGATCAAGGGGAAATCATGTTAAGCCTACTAGGGGGAATTCCTATCTCCATTATACTAGCTGTCACCACCCAACATGGAAAAATAATATTCCCAGTGGTCAGTTCAATAGGTTAAAGTGTTACTAAACCCAGTAATATGAAAAAAGTTCATCTGCCACCCCCCCATGACCACAGCCTATAAATCTTCTTTTTACATTAAAATACTACCACTATATACCTTTTTGGCTGATCTGTATACCACAGGTAAAAGTTAAACTGCACAATTTGTCCAGTGCTGAGATTTCAGGTGGGGGGAGATTTCCAATACAGCCTGTATACATGCCTATATGTGTGATGTCAATATCATGTGACCAGGCTAGCTCTGAGAAACAAGTAAATGTTCTCTCCAGCATAAAAGACACAACTGAGCATGTGCAGGTCGGAACAATCTGTACATACAGGATAAAACAGCCTTTTTACACAATGCAGAGGATTAACTCCTTAAGTTCCACAGTGAGTATAACAAGCATGCTATGCTGAACATACAGACTGATTTTACTGTTGTGGGTTTAGTAACACTTTAAGAAGAAATTTCTTGAAAGTAGATGACTATATGGCGCAAGGTGCTATAATGAAAAAGACGTTAGAGGAGAAGGGTTATCCTTTAGAATTGATCCAGGAGGCCTTCATGTCAGACATGAACCCTCTACCCAAACAAGAAGTTGCATCTGAGGACAATGGCAAAAACACAATAAGATTTGTGACAACCTTTAATAATCAACATAGATTTGTTTTGAAAATAATCCAGACCAGCATTTAGCCCCATTATTTCCGGCAGCTCCGCAAATCACTTTCAGGAAAGCTCATACAGTGAAAAACATCTTGGCCCCAAGTAAAATTAACCTCCCTGGCGGTCTGATTATGTCAATATTTTGAATGTCAAAGTGGTACATTGTTTTGCATTTGGCGTTTTATATTGTAGGCCTGTAATTCTTAGGAATAACTCACTTAAATCTGTCCAAACAAGAGTCTAGTAGACATGCCGGTATGATAAAGTTTGAAACCCGAAATCATAAATTATAATATAATAAATAACTATAAATAATTAAAAAAAATAATATAATAATAATACATTTAATTAAATAATGTAATCAAATCAAAAACACTGAAATTTGCTTAGTCATAGAATCGTCGCTGTTGTCACTTTCAGTGTCTGATGACAAATTTCCCCACAAATCACTAGCGCTCAATTCTGTAAGTGATTCTAATTCACTATCGCTGTTTTCCAGCTGGTCCAACACCACTTTTGACATAGAGACAGGGCTTTTTTTCAGCGGGAACGTGGGAGAACACAGTTCCGGCACCTCCAACACTGAATGTATTTTATGGCAAGGTGTGCTGGAAGGTCTATTGATTCTGGCTGCTGGGGGATCTATTGTCGCTGGTGGGGATCTATTTTTTGTGGGGGTCTATTGTTGTTAGCTGAGGGTCTTATATTGCTGGGGGGTCAATTGTTGCTGGGGGGATCTACTGTTGAGGGAGAGGTCTATTGTTGCTGGCTGCTGGAGGGTCTATTGACGCTGGCTGCCGGGAGATCTGTTGTTGCTGCTGGAGGGTCTTTTGTTGCTAGGGTGGTATTTTGTGTCAGGGGGTCCATTGTTGCTGGGGGGAGGGGGTCTGTTACTGTGTAGAGCAGGTGTAGGCAACCCGCGACCCTCCAGCTGTTGCAAAACTACAAGTCCCATCATGCCTCTGGGAGTAATTGTACACGTCAGCCTTGCAATGCCTCATGGGAAATGTAGTTCTACAACAGCTGGAGGGCCACAGGTTGCCTACCCCTGGTGTAGAGGGTCTATTGCTGCTGTGGTGGAGTCTGTTGTTGCTGGGGTGAGATCTATCATATTCCATACAAATTACTTAGTAGCACAAAATTATATTTTGTTCTGTATTCTCTAAAAGGGGCAGTATTGAGATCTTGTTTTATATTAAAACACGATGATTCATTAAACATACCTTATACTATCTAGAGTGGGGTCGTTGTTGTCTGAGGTGGTGTCGTCGTTATCTGGGAGATGTGGTCCCCATCCGTTGGACACCGGGAGGTCGACAACATCTTGATGTAAAGGGTACTCCGTAACGTTCCGACTGCACATGTTAATGAGGGTCTCCGTACTACCCTGAACATCAAAACGTTGTCGACCTCCCAGCGCCCAACGGATGTGGACGAGATGTGTCATTGTCTGGGG
>BLSH010514005.1:2479964-2513736 GCA_018402905.1 Glandirana rugosa | reverse complement strand
TATTTGATTTTAATTTATTTTCCCTATCCCCATTTATTTGTAGGGCACTTGCCCTAGTTTGAAGATGATTTTGGAACAGTTATATGGTTTCTACCGTTAATTAATACTTTTCAGACACAGTTTGAAGATGATCCACATTCACCTCCATTTTTGCTTTTTTTTGTTTTTATTTTTTTAAAAATATTTAAAGTTATTTCCCTGTCCCCATTTTTTTTGTAGGGCACTTGCCCTACCCTTACCCCCATTTTACTTCCTTTTGCAGCCCTCTGGGGCTTTCCAGGACTTTGCTACAGCCATTTTTGTGCCTAAAAGTTCGGGTCCCCATTGATTTCAATGGGGTTCGTTGTCCGTGCGATCGTTCGGGTTCCGTCCGGACCCGGACCCGGACTTTGTCCCGAAGTTCGGACGGACCAGCAGAACCCGAACGTCCAGGTGTTCGCTCAACTCTAATTAGAATATAATAAATAACTATAAATAATTAAAAAAAATAATATGATAATAATACATTTAATTCAATAATGTAATCAAATCAAAAACACTGAAATTTGCTTAGCCATAGAATCATCGCTGTTGTCACTTTCAGTGTCTGATGACAAATTTCCCCACAAATCACTAGCGCTCAATTCTGCAAGTGATTCTAATTCACTATCGCTGTTTTCCAGCTGGTCCAACACCACTTTTGACGTAGAGACAGGGCTTTTTTTCAGCAGGAACGTGGGAGAACACAGTTCCGGCACCTCCAACACTGAATGTATTTTATGGCAAGGTGTGCTGGAAGGTCTATTGATGCTGGCTGCTGGGGGATCTATTGTCGCTGGTGGGGATCTATTTTTGTGGGGGTCTATTGTTGTTAGTTGAGGGTCTTATATTGCTGGGGGGTCAATTGTTGCTGGGGGGAATCTACTGTTGAGGGAAAGGTCTATTGTTACTGGCTGCTGGAGGGTCTATTGACGCTGGCTGCTGGGAGATCTGTTGTTGCTGGTTGGGGGGTCGTTTGTTGCTAGGGTGGTATTTTGTTTCAGGGGGTCCATTGCTGCTGGGGGCCGGGGGTCTGTTACTGTGTAGAGGAGGTGTAGGCAACCTGCGACCATCCAGCTCTTGCAAAACTACAGTCCCATCATGCCTTTGGGAGTAATTGTACACGTCAGCCTTGCAATGCCTCATGGGAAATGTAGTTCTACAACAGCTGGAGGGCCACAGGTTGCCTACCCCTGGTGTAGAGGGTCTATTGTTGCTGTGGTGGAGTCTGTTGTTGCTGGGGTGAGATCTATCATATTCCATACAAATTACTTAGTAGCACAAAATTATATTTTGTTCTGTATTCTCTAAAAGGGGCAGTATTGAGAGGTGGGTAGGGGGTGGAGCCAAGAGACAGTTCTCAGAGCTGGGTAGGGGGCAGAGACGAAGGGTCACTCAAAAAGAGGGAGTTCCTGTACCTATTCTCTGAGAAAAAAAAAACCCTGCGTAGAGAGACGCTTTTTGAATGCCATGGACGTTCACAGAAAGAATGGCAGAAAGTATGGTAAAAGTGCAGGCAGGGCACTGGACAAAGCCCTAGGGACAAAACTGAGGTCAAATGATTTGATACAGTAATGTAGTGTGTGTGTTATGTTGTGTCGCGTCACTGATACATCGGGCGGAGGATCCAGCCGGAGAATACAGCGTGAGGACACCGCAGGATCGTAGGGACAAGGTACGTGGATACTGCGGTGTAATCCTGAGTGTGGCTCAGGGTTACCACTTGTGGTACTGAAAAGCCACACTCGGGGTTACCGCTAGGGAGGTTAAAGTCCCCAACAGAAGATCTCCATTAGATATTAGGTCTTATTTTGACAACAGAACTGACATCTTCAAATGCAAGAAAAGAGGATGCCTGACCTGCCAATTCATCACGCATGGCGGTACACACATTTCTACCAATAAAGCTCCCGAGCTGACGGTGGCTTCATACCATCTCGCATTCCAGTGCGGCCCCCGACTCTGGGTCTGAGCTTGTGTAGGCGGTGGACCCACCTCCCTGACGTCCAGTGTCAGTGACGCCGGTTTCACAGGCTGCTCCCGGTTGACAGCGGCCAAACACCACCCCACGATCTGCGGCAATCCAAACCCTGTGCCAATCCCAATTTCCATCTCCAGCCAGTGGTCTGTACACCCGTTTTTATTGCATCATGGTTAAAAAAATGTTGTTTTCAGCATTTACTTTTTTTCATTTAATCCATTAAGTGCTGACCTTCCTTGAATCCTCTACAAGTTACATTTCCAAGATGTCTTTTGGTCAGCTGCACTGGGTTTAGCCGATCGCCCAGGAATTAATTCAGGTCATCTGTCATGGTCCATGGTTTAGCGCTTGAGGATTTTTCTTTTTACATAATAAAAAAACAGTAAATAGTGCAATGTGGTGAAACGCACACCAAACCGCCATCCTTACCACAGTGCGCAGCAAGCAAAAACTGAAAGCTGCTGGAGCATTTAGTGTGCAGGCAGTGTGAACGAGTCCTTAATCTGCCTATATCTCTAAATCTACTAATTATTTTGACAAGCAGATTTCACTGATGGAAACCTCTGATTATGCATTGCTTTTTATCTTACCATCTTCATATGAATATCTTTGTCAGTTTTAAATATTAGAATGCATCAGGCTATGTTAGAGTGCTTCAACCTATCCTGAGCAGAGAGCCCAATTTTCTCGCATAACAACAAATTTACTGTACAGAATTAAACAAAAACTCCTTTGGTTTAATCAGCTGGCCGAGAATGAAACCCCTTACAGAGAAGTGATCTTTTTATCCCTGTTGCACAGCATTTGTTATGACACAAAGTGCACTCTGTTGTTATCAGCCATATTAGGTTAAAGTAGGCTTACCAGGGGCTATGTAATATTATTCAATGGGGTTGATGCATAGGAAGCCTGGTGTGCATAGAAAACATGTCTCCAGGACTAGACCTTCTACAACATAAAACAAAGAGATATATAGGTGGGCATACAGAAAGCTGCAGTTGAAATAGGGAGAGGCAAGGCATGTAGGGGGCTGATGTTCAAGAGAAAGCAAAAAGCGGAAGTTGGTGTAGGATGGTATAGGATGTCATAGTTTTTAGAGGTACGGTAAGTGTTTGATCAGCAAATATTTTAAAGGAAACAAAACCGGGGTGTTGATACAGAAGGTCTCCACTCACAGATTCTGTATGAGGGATTAGCTGCAGTTATCTAAATTCTAGTTATGGTGATCTTACTATTAGAAGTTACCCAGTCTATAACACATTTTAGCCAAGATTATAATTTTTTTTATTATTTTAAGCATTGGATGTAAAATACTAACACGGACATTTCCTATGTTGCTTTCAAATTAATCCCTGTGTTTTAGTGGAGCTCCTTGGATTCTATGCCCAGGCTATGCACAGGGCATTGACATCCCTTCCCTCCTGCCACTAATCCCCAGTCTCTGTCATTCATTTATCAAATGCCAGATTTTCAATGTAGCACCCTTTAGTGTGTGCTAGAAGTAGTGCAAGCCATGCTAGAGTAGGTAAATTGTAGTTAAAGGGGTTGTAAAGGCAGAAGGCATTCTATGCATTAAAATAAAAAGCCTTCTGCGTGCAGAGTCCCATCTAGATCCAGCGATATTGCAGGATTGTCTCGGCTACCCGAGACTCCCCTCCTCATTGGCTGAGACACAAGCGAGGCACCATTGGCTCCTGCCGCTGTCAATTAAAGTCAGTCAGCCAATGAGAGAAAAGGGGTCTGAATGGACACAGGGATCTGTGGCTCGGCTCAGGTGCCCCCACAGCAAGCTGCTTGGTGTGGGGGCACTCAACAGGAGGGTGGGGCCAGGAAAACCTAAGATGGAACCAAGAAGAGGAGGATCCCGGCTGCTTTTTGCAAATCAACTGCACAGAGCAGGTAAGTATAACATGTTTGTTATTTTTAACTAAAAAAACAAGACTTTACTATCACTTTAAGCTCAGGGCTAAACCTGAGCCATGGATTTTGAGTTAGGGTTCAGTGACTCAGGGCTGGATGACTCATCCTGACAGCTCCTCTGGTGCGGGGATGCGGTGACGTCATGGTGTCTTTTATGAATAAACACAGCAACAGTCAGGACTGGATGGGGAGGTGGGAGAGCCGCCTGCCAGGAGCTAGTGCTGGGAGTCTCAGGGCGGGCGACTGTCTTTCAGTGCCAGTGAGTGTGTACTCTACCAAAAAAAACGGATAGTTGCTTAAAGTGGTTGTAAAGGCTGACAGGTTTTTACCTTCATGCACTCTATGCATGAAGGTAAAAAAACCTTCAGTGTGCACCTCCTCCCTCAGCCCCCCAAAGACTTAACTAAGCCAGATCCAGCGATGTGCATGAGACACAAGGCTCTCTCAGGTCTTTCCCTCCTGATTGGCTGAGATGCAGGAGCCATTGGCTCCCGCTGCTGTCAATCACAGCTAGTGAGGCAGGGTGGCTGCTGAGCCAAGCTCTCTGTGTTTTATGGAGAGCCAGGTCGGAAGCGAGCACGCACGAGTTCCCCCACAGCAAGCAACTTGCTATGGGGGCACTCAGCAAGGTGCCCAGAGCGCCAGCGGAGAACCAGAGAATAGGAGGATTGGGGCTGCTCTGTGCAAAACCACTGCACAGAGCAGGTTAGTATGGCATGTTTGTTATTTTTTTTTATAAAATTCCTTTACAATCACTTTAACTCCAAACTAAGCCTATGCTTTGGCCATGCTGTAAGCTAACTGTCAGGGAAGACGCATGCATGTGCGCAGGTGCATGGTTCCTTTAAGGACTGTTCCTGGCCATTTAGCACGTGCCAGGCAGGCTATTTAAGCTGCACTAGCTCCTTGTGTCAGTGCTGTTCGGTCTATTAAGTTCCTGAAAACCCCCACTGTTGCTCGCCCATCAGCCCCGCACTTGCCCTATCCAGGTCACAGGCAGCTTCGGCAACTTCCCCCTGTGTCTCCACCTCGGCGCCTCCCCCCCTGCTCCCGGCCAATACGGTCGCTTCTCCTCTCGGCCAATCATATCTTAAGACGCGCTTCCTGATTTCTTGGGACAAGAAGCAGGAAGACAATAGCAAACATTCGCTATTGTCACACAACTGGTTGGGCTCAGGACGCAGTGCTCTGCACCCCCAGCCCACCCTTTTTGAAGCCAGTCAAAGCCTCAGGCTCTAATCACGTGCTTCATAAAAAACCCCATTGAAATCCATGCATCCAATGCCCTGCATGTAGATTAGGGTTCGGACGCATGGATTGTTGGGGCGGCGCCCTTAATGGAGCTGCCATCACTGCTTCTGATTACTCTTCTGCCTGCCGCCTGTGTCTGATCTGCCAGCTAGTTGCTGACCTGGACTGTCTGACCTTGCTTTGCTCTTCATCCTGCACCTGATCCAGCCACAGCTGTGCCTGACATCTGTACCTGCTCTTATGCCAGTGTGCCACCAGCCAGATGCTTCTGTGTATCCAGACACACATCTGCATCCTCCGGCAGAAGTCGTATCATGCACTCATGCCACTCTGTGAAGAGAGGCCTTCCTCTGCACTTCGGGCTCTGTCACCAGGTACACTAACTGTGGCTAACAGGCGGCTTTTTGCACAGCCTGGAAATCTGGAACTTGGAAGGAAGGGACAACATGCAGAAGAGGAGAGGAGACACGGCAGGCACAGCCCTAACCATCTCCTGTATCCTGCACGCAACCTCTAACCATCTCCTGTATCCTGCCCACAGGCTGCAGCCTCTAACCATCTCCTGTATCATGTCCATAGCCTCTAACCATCTCTTGTATCATGTCTGCAGTCTCTAACCATCTCCTGTTTCCTGCCCACAGCCTTTAACCATCTTCTGTACCATGTCTGCAGCCTCTAACCATCTCTTGTATCATGCCCACGGCCTCTAACCATCTCCTGTATCCTGCCCGCAGCCTCTAACCATCTCTTGTATCAATGTCCGCAGCCTCTAACCATCTCTTGTATCATGTCCACAGCCTCTAACCATCTCTTTTACCATGTCCACAGCCTCTAACCAACTCTTGTATCCTGCCCGCAGTCCGCAGCCTCTAATCATCTCCTGTATCATGTCTGCAGCCTCTAAGCATCTCCTGTATCCTGCCCATAGCCTTTAACTATCTCCTGTATCATGTCTGCAGCCTCTAACCATCACTTGTATCATGCTCACAGCCTCTAATCATCTCCTGTATCCTGCCCACAGCCTCTAACCAACTCTTGTATCAATGTCCGCAGCCTTTGACCGTCTCTTGTATTATGTCCACAGCCTCTAACCATCTCCTGAATCATGATCACACCCTCTAAGCATCTCTTGTATCATGTTCACAGCCACTAATTATCTCTTGTATCATGTCTGCAGCCTCTAACCATCTCCTGTAGATTGGTAACATGTCCACAGCCTGTAATCATCTCCTGTATCATGTCTGCAGCCTCTAACCATCTCCTGTATCATGTCCACAGCCTCTAAGCATCTCTTGCATCTTGTTCACAGCCTCTAACCATCTCTTGAATCATGTCTGCAGCCTCAAATCATCTCCTGTACCATGGTAACATGTCCACAGCCTCTAACCATCACTTGTCTCATGTCTGCAGCCTCTATGCATCTCCTGTGTCATGTCTGCAGACTCTAACCATCTCCTGTGTCATGTCCACAGGCTCTAACCATCTCTTGTATCCTGCCCGCAGGCCATAGCCTCTAACCATCTCCTATGAAATGTCCGCAGCCTCTAACCCTTTCTTGTATCCTGCCCACAGGCCACAGCCTCTAACCATCTCCTATGTCATGTCCACAGCCTCCAACCATTACTTGTATCCTGCCGTAGGCCACAGCCTCTAACCATCTCTGTATCATGTCTGCAGCCTCTAACCATCTTCTGTATCATGTCTACTGCCTCTAACCATCTCTTGAATCCTGCCTGGAGAGGAGAATATAGCTGCCAGCTGGAGCCCGGAGAGGACCGCCTAACTGAGCCCTGTGCAGTGCACCTAAGTGGAGGTCAGTATCAGCGCCGCAAGGCCAGTCTAGGGGGGGGGGTCACTGATGTAAGGGGAGAATGAATACAGTAATATCATATTTCCCCCTTACACCAAAGTCTGCAGCATTCACCCTAACATTATGATCTGCAGTGTTCCCCTTTACACCAAACTTCCCCTTGCATTGTAAGGGGAAGTTTGGTGTAATGTTGCAGACTCTGATGTAAGGGCTATATTAAGCTGACCTTCATGGAAATTGAGAAATATGTTTTTTTACTTTTTTTTTATAACTTAAACACATTGCTAATAGCACTAGCTAAATGTTTATAGGTTAAATATTAATATTTGCACTGTTTTGCCATTTCATGTACTTTTTTGAAGTGTCAGTAAAAAATATGGCTGTCACGATTTTTGTCAGTAAAAAAAAAAAAAAGTGTTGTTCGTACATTTTGGGTGTCCTGTCGGTAAATTGTACTTCAGGGGGGTTGGCAACACTGGTGGTGGGCCTCTGGAAAAGGAGCCTAATCTTGTCATGGAGAGAAGTCAAAGCCCTATGTACAGACTAAGCATATGGTCTAAGGTGCTCCTCAGGGGCACAGGGCTTGATTGGCAGACTAACACAGATACTTGCAAGCACCCTGCGGTGGTAGAACTTCACATACTTTTGTTCAGTTTCAGGTCAGTCACTGGGTCCCCTGGGTACAGCCTAAGCCTAGGATTCAAGATGCTCCTTGAGAACACATATATCTTTTTGAAGACTCATTTCTAGTACTCATGTTTGTTTTCAGATTGATCCTTGGATCCCAGGTTGTACACAGAATCTTGACTTTTCTCCCAATTACTATTGAGTTCTTACCTCTTCATATGCTGAGTCGTACCCCTATATTTTTTTCTGCCAGGGCCTCTTCTGCTGACTTAGGTTATATGGGTTTCAAAGCATCTACTGGGACACAGGGGTGATTTAAAAGGCATTTTGTATAACAGTCTCTGACATTGACTCTGTGAATTGTGGGACCACTCACCCATGCAAAGTTCCTTTGGTTGCAAGATGTTTGTGGCCTTCCTTGCATTAACTCACTTTTTCAAATCCCCAACACATTTCAATGGGGTTCAAATCAGGATTTTGACAAGGTCAGTTCATAAACCTCCATTTCTTCTTTTTGGGGCATTCCCTGGTGGATTTTCTATTGTTCTTCAGATTATTATTTTGCGGAAAGATCAATTTCCAGTTTAACTTTTGGATAGATGGTCTCACATTTTTATCTAGCTCACCTAGAATAATGCAGAATGACAGTTTAGGGCTAGGTTCACATCTATACGGGTGTGGGCTTGGGTGTAAATTGCATGTAGTCCTGCACCCGCAGCCAAAAACGCTTCTGTTTAGCAGATGCGTGTCAGTGCTATTAATTCTTAACCAAGCATTGAAAAGCATGATGCTTTTTTAATGTGCATGGCAACTCATAGCACCATGTGGTTTCTGTGTGGCTGTGATTTCAGAAAAGGTGCAGGGACCATTTCCAGCAGGTACAGTAGCCCATTCAAATGAAGCACGGCCACAGGCAAATATCATAGATGTGAACCTAGCCAAGGTGAACAATTTCCATCGGGTGTACTTGACTCAACTGTTGACTTAGAGATATTGATGTGCTGTGTACAAGCTGGGCTTATTATCCAAAAGGATCCACAGGAACACAGGTATTGATTTGAAGAATAACACAGGTATTGAGACCTGAGCAATAACATGACTGCTAATCATCCGGTTCTCCGTCCTCTTGAAGCTGAGATTGTTAGTCACCGCTCCCCACCTGCCTCTCCAGACCTCACTGGAGCAATGTGAGGGGGCAGGCACAGCTGGCTTCAGATCTCAGGCACACACTAAGAGCCAGATGTCAATCAGGCAGCTTGGTGGATCCCGACAATATGGTTGGGATTCTGCTAGAGCCTGGAGTGGCTCTGTGATGTCAGCCGACCGCAGACTTTAGCCGGTATTAAGCCAAATCTGGGTCACAGGACAAATGCACTCCTGTAGCCCAAAAGAGAAGTATGACCAAAAAAACTCTGGCCATACTTCTCTTTGAAGGCACCACAAGCTGAGGTCTGGTTCACTGTCACACTTTGAATGGCAATGCGTGGTCATGCAACACTGTACCCAAATTAAATTTGTATCATTTTTTGAGACAGAGATATCTTTCTTTTGGTGGTATTTAATTACTGCTGGATTTTTTATTTTTTGCTAAATGAAAAAAGACTGACAAAAAAAAAAAAAAGATTTTCTTAGTTTTTGTTATATAATTTTGCAAGTAGTAATTTCTCTTCTTCACTGATGTGCACTAATGAGGCTGCACTAATGGGCACTGATGAGATGCCACTGACGAGGAGACATTGATAGGTGGCACTGATTGGCATTGATGGGGCTGTACTGATAATCAGGGCACTGCGTGGGAGGAAAAGACTGCCAATAACAGGTAAGTCTGTTTACATGTGATTAGCTGTGATTGGACACAGCTGATCAAATTGTAAAGGGCTGCTGTGATTGACCCTTTACTGCGATCTGTGATTAGCTGTGTTACTAAACCCACAACAGTAAAATCAGTCTGTATATATAATTAAGCATGCTTGTTTTACTCGATGTAGAACCTAAGGGGTCAATCCCCTGCATTGTGTAAAAAGGCTGTTTGATCTTGTCTTCTCTGATCATCTTGTACAGTCCCCAAACCATCTGCTGATAGAACAGAGCCTTGAGGACAAGCTGCACAATGCTCAGTTTGGTGTGTATTGCTAGAGAGTTTATTTTCTTGGGAGGGTGCATGTGATCAGTACAGGGCCAATTAGCACTGTCCAGAGTGTCAGGGGTCAATATAGGACAATCAGGGGAGAATGAAAACTCCTCCTACAAGCTTTAAACAAACACTGATAGAAGTCACAAGACTGCTCTAACGGCTGATGAGAAAAAGTATTTAGCAGTTTATATTTAATAAAATAATTTTATTTCCATGTTCGGTCTACTGTGGGAGACAAGATATAGTGAATGCAGGGTGCAGGGTTTAGTAACACTTTAATAAATGAAAAATTCACTCCACCTCCAAATCTGAGAATCTATTATGCTCACAGTTGATGGACCTTGGGGTGGACCTTGAGGACAAGGATTGAAGGCGGTTGGTGTTTGTGTGGAGTTAGTGGAATGAAAGTGTTTTCTTAGCTGTTTGAAAACTGGTAGACTTGATTACAGGCCAATCCTGCAGCTCATTGGGAAAAGAAATGATAGGAAATTGTTCCATAGAGCACAACAACTGTAATAAATACTTTTTGTTCAGTAAAATGGGAAAGGGTTAGAAGCTCTTATTGCTGCCTGTATCTTCTTGACCCAGTGACAACCGCTTCACCAATTTCTTGTCCTACTGTCACGGGAGCTAATGGGCTGGATGTACAGCAAAATACAGAAAAACTTTCCAAATTGATTCAAAACTGTGTCTGTGTTAAAGAGATTTTGCAGAATTCCCAGTAGGACACATCACTAAGTGTTTACAGTATATTCTATTTCACTTTATATGAGGTTTGTGTGAAATGCTAGGAGAAGCAGCTTCACGTTTGTCTCTGCTTTTAATCCAGCAGATACAAATTTTCATTTACCCTCATTTCTACTAGTCAATCAGAGCTCATCAACAATTACATGGAAACACAACAAACCCATTTCACTGATTACCAGATGCTTCAGCACAGGAACAGTTTAAGAACAAATGATTTCCCTTTGTTGTGTTTGGTAATACCCACATGCTCTATCTACAACTAATGTAGAATGAATTCTTTTTATAGCTTCTCGTGTTAAAATAAATGTAAATAAATACAATATGAAATTTTTAACATATTTGAACAGGCAAACATTAGACCTTGATTCAATGATGCCAATAGTTAAACTTAGTACAATTAAATAATGGTGTACTCATTTTAACCTGTTGAGATCCGCGCTATAGACGAAAGACGGCTACAGCGCGGATCCCAATCTCCGGGAGGACGTCTATTGACGTCCTCCCCTTTCCACGCCCCCAGCGCGCATTCACAGGCAGCGGCGTGCGTGGCCGCCACACGCTGCGTGGGCGTGCCCGCGGCTTGGGCGTACTCGATGTCCGCTCGAGACCCGCGATCGCCTGCGGAGCTGCAGAACGGGGAACCGCCGATGTAAACACAGCGGTTCCCCGTTCTGTGAGAGGGGGGCAAGCAGATCTACTGATCTCTGTCACTGGGATCAGTTAGATCTGTTATGTCCCTGCCAACCCATCCCCCCCACAGTTAGAACACACCCAGGGAACACTGTTAACCCCTTCACTGCCCCTGCAGGTTAACCCCTTCACTGCCAGTGACATTTATACAGTAATCAGTGGATATTTAAATTTCTGATCGCTGTGTAAATGTCATTGGTCCCAAAAAAGTGTCAAAAATGTCCGACATGTCCGCCCCAATATCGCAGTCCCGATAAAAATCGCAGATCGCCGCCATTACCAGTAAAAAAAAAAAAAATTATGAAAACGCCATAAATCAATTCCCACAGTTTGTAGATGCGATAACTTTTGCGCAAACCAAATCAATAAGCGCCGATTGAGATTTTTTTTTACCAAAAATATGTAGAAGAATATAAATCGGCCAAACGCAATGAATAATTTTTTTTTTATATTTTTTTTTGGATATTTATTATAGCAAAAAGCTAAAAATATTGTTCTTTTTTCAAAATCGTCGCTCTTTGTTTGTTTATAGCGCAAAAAATAAAAACCGCAGAGGTGATCAAATACCACCAAAAGAAAGCTCTATTTGTGGGGAAAAAAGGACATCAATTTTGTTTGCGTACAACGTCGCACGACCGCGCAATTGTCATTCAAAATGCGACAGCGCTGAAAGCCAAAAATTGGTCTGGGCAGGAGGGGGGTTTAAGTGCCCAGTAAGGAAGTGGTTAAAGTGTTAGTAAACCCAGGACCCTGCATTCACTATATCTGGTCTCCCACAGTACACAGAGCATGGAAATGTAATTAAGTGTAAGTGATATTGCGCTAAGGCCAGTGGAAAAGCAAAACACACTCAGATGACGTATATTCATACGAAACGCATCGGGAACCTGTTGCCCTGATTTTCTGCGTACTTATTACTTTTAAACTTTTACTTGCCAGACAGTTTTTTAACCTCCTGTACAATAAACATACCTCAAGCCAAGAGGTTTTTACACTATTTGAGTTTTCTCCATTCCTTCTGATCCTGACCTCATTGGGAACTGCTGATCTACCCTTTACCCATCGCTACTACGGACGAGTGGTAGGATTCTGTGGACACCTACGTCTTTCAAGCAAGACCTACTCTTTCGCCCCGGAGTGTGTGACATACCATAGCGACTGGAGGACGTCCTACCATCCAAGGATCCAGAGCCCATAGGAGCCAGCTTTACAACAATCCAGGACAAACTCCCCTCATCCTCCGGCGGAACGCGGGACGCGCATCCCTGTTTTCAACTGCACCTTGGTACCCGGTGAGGGTCCGATGCCCTACTTAACCTGATTTCTGGTAAGCCTCCATCTTAACATGACTGGAGAATCTCTTATCCTTTTCTTGTGGAATTGATATATTGAGTTTACAAGACTTTTCGGCTGAGGATTTTGAACCTATTCAACTTCTTCTAGGGACTATTGATCGATATGAACTCTCCTATTTTATATTAATTACACACATCTTTATGATTATTACTGTTCAATCTGTAGTAACTTGAATGGCTGAGCGCATGGAAATGTAATTCTCTTAGTTAATATAAACTGTAGGGTTGCCACCTCATCCCTTTAAACCTGAACACATATTAATTACACAGGTTCTGTGACTGATTAAGGTGGTAATTAAACCAACTTGGTACCTGGTGTGCATTAAATTATCCTCAGAACCTGTGTAATTCATGTGTGTTTGGGTTTAAGGCCCCTTTCACACATACGGACCGTTTGTCCGTTTTTCATCCATCCGTTGACGGATGAAAAACGGACATCAATGCATCTCTATGGAAAAATGGATGACAACTGATGATCATTCAATTGCATCCGTTTTCATCCGCTTCCATCAGCATCCATTTTTTTGAACGGATGAAAGTCCTATTTTTCATCCGTCAAAAAAACGGATCGAACGAAAAACGGATGTCATCGGATGAACGGTCAGTTTTTCATCCATTTTTGCATTGGGAGTGGATGTAAAAAAAACTGATGAAAAACTGATGACCACAGATGAAAAACGGATGAAAAAACGGATACTTCATCCATTTTGATGTGACGGAACTGATGAACTGATGAATGGTCCATATGTGTGAAAGGACCCTTAAGGTGGCAACTCTAATAAACTGCTAAATACCTTTTCTCATCAGCAGTACATAGCAGTCTTGTGACTTCTGTCAGTGTCTGTTTAAAGTTTGTAAGAAGAGTTTTCATTGTCCTCTAATTGTCCTATGAGGATGCAGGTCCCCTGACCCTCTGTCTGGACAGTGCTGATTGGCCCTGTGCCGATCACCCTCCCAAGAAAAAAAATTACACACCAAACTGAGCATGTGTAGAGTACCCCCAATGCTCTGTTCTATCAGGAGATGGACTGGGGACAGTAAAAGAAGGGGAGGATCAAACAGCCTTTTTACACAATGCAGAGGATTAACCCCTTAGGTTCCGCAGTGAGTATAACAAGCATGGTTTACTGCATATACAGACTGATTTTACTGTTGTGGGTTAAGTTACACTTTAACCACTTGCCGACAGGCATCTGTCAGCGACAGAGTGGCTCGATATCGCAAACCGGCTTCATATGACGGCGACTGCGAGATCCCACACTGTGAGCGTGCGCTCATCGTCGGAGGCGCGCTTGCGCGCTTACTGTGTTCTGGGGGCCCAGGGAGCGGGTAGGGCGGACTCAATCGCTGCCGGCTACCCGCGATGCCCCCCCCCCCCCCCAGTGAGAGAACGGAGGTCCGTGTATGTAAACACGGATCTTCGCTCTCATAGAGGGGGAAGGGCTGTGATCACAGTCTTCCTGTATATGGAAGCCGTGATCACTCCCCTCCCCCTGCCAGCCCAGACCCCAAACAGTTAGAACACTCCCAGGGAACACTGTTAACCCTTAGAGTGCCCCCTTCAGGTTAACCCCTTCACTGCCAATGGCATTTACACAGTAATCAGTGCATTTCTATAGTACTGATCGCTGTATAAATGCCAATGGTCCCAAAAAATTTTCAACATGGTCCGACATGTCCGCTGCAATATCGCAGTGCCGCTAAAAATCGCAGATCGCCGCCATTACTAGTAAAAAATAAAAACTCCAGAAATTAATTCTCACCATCCGTAAACGCAGCAACTTTTGCGCAAACCGATCAATAAACGCGGATTGCGATTTTTTTTTTTACCAAAAATATGAGGAAGAATATAAATCAGCCAAAACCGATGAAAAAAATGTTTTTTATATTTTTTTGGATTTGTATTTTAGCAAAAAGTAAGAAATGTGGGTTTTTTGCAAAATTGTCGCTCTTATTTTGTTTATAGCAGCGATCAGAAATGAAGCAAAGGGGATCAAATACCACCAAAAGAAAGCTCTATTTGTGGGAAAAAAGGACACAATTTTTCTTTGGGTACAATGTCGCACGACCGCGCAATTGTCAGTTAAAGCGATGCAGTGCCGAATTGCAAAAAGTGCTCTGGTCCTAAAGTGTGAAATCCTTCCGAGGCTGAAGTGGTTAATAATAAAAATGATCGAAAATGCAGATTTGTCATATAAAAAAAGGAAGAACACTCCTACATTTAACTCTACATCAAATTCATGAAATTAGAATTCAGTGTTCCAGATTGCTGATTCTTAGAACCTCCTTAGGGAGTATGCAGGTAGAACCTGTCTCAATTAAACGTCAGATATCTAGGGCCTGGTTTTCTCTTAACTATTGATATGCGTGTCATCATACCAAGATCAATAGAGCTCTCTTAAGCCTGGTACACATGATGAGATTATCGGACGAATGATTTCTTGTGTGCTAGTCTCCATATTGAAAATGAAGAGGTTACCAAACCTACAAAAATTCTCGTATGACAGAATAGATGTAAGTGATGTAATGTAGTGCATTGTATATGTATTGTATTTTCGGATGAAAACTGTACTGATTAAAATGAAAAATCGTACAATCTGCTATTGTACGAGAACATTTTTCGTGTTTGTCCCCTCAGATAATTTCGGGTAAACTGTCGTGATCGGGTCTTGAAAGCTGTGTATTAACGGTCAGATTATTTTTGATTTTCTAATCGTGTGTACTAGGCTGCACTGTTTGAATGAAGATCTATTCTGTGCCTGTTTAACCACTTGCCACGGAGGGGCAGTGCGGCTCTCATTCTGGGAAGAGGTCATATGACATTCTCCCAGAACGCGCGCTCTCGCACGCCCTCGGGGGCATGCAGTGTGGCGATCGGGACCGCGGCGCATGGCTAGGACACAGCGTAACCTCGATCTCTGTAAAGAGCCACAGCCGCAGGCTCTTTAACCATGTGATCGGATGTGACCAATCACAGCTGGTCACATGTAAACACAGAAATGCCGGTAATCGTCTCTCTTCGCCTCACACTGACAGAGTGTGTGGCGAGGAGAGACGATCAGCGGCATCTCCTTGCAGAGGACATCTAGGCATGTAATTAGGGCTCAGTCTCCTGATTACAATTAGCTCCACCAGTGCCAGCAACCAGTGACCACCAGTGCCAGCAATCAGTACCCACAAGTTCCTACCAGTGCCAGCAATCAGTGCCCACAAGTGCCCACCAGTGCCAGAAATCAGTGCCCACAAGTGCCACTAATTAGTGCTGCCCATCAGTGCCCATCACTGTTGTCCATCAATGCTCATCAGTGCCATCCATCAATGCCCATCAGTGCCGTCTATCCATGCCACCTATCAGTGCCCACCAGTGCTGCCAATCATTGCCCATCAGTGCCACCTATCAGTGCCCACCAGTGCTACCTATCAGTGCCGTCTATCAGTGCACAGCAGTGCCACATATCAGTTCCACCTATCAGTGCCCGTAAGTGCGGCATATTAGTACCTGCTCATCAGTGCCACCTAATCAGTGCCCATAAGTGCAGCCTTTCGGCGCCCATCAGAGCCACCTCATCAGCCCACATCAGTGAGGAAGAAAAATTACTTATTTACAACATTTTCTGTCTTTTTTTTTTTTTTTAATGAAAAACCCAGCAATGATTAAATACCACCAAAAGAAAGCTCAATTTGTGTGAAGAAAATGATAAAAATTTCAAATGGTTACAGTGTAGCATGACCGCACAATTATCATTCAAACTCCGACAGAGCTGAAAGCTGAAAAATGGCCTGGGCAGGAAGGGGGTGAAAGTGCCCGGTATTGAGGTGGTTAAATATATTGAAAAATTCAACAATGAGAATTACTTACTTTTTCACATGACCGTATTTTAGGATTAGAAAAAATTATAAATATTAAAATGAAATAGCTGCCCTAATGAGGGAGGCAGAACTAGTTAAAGGGTATTTTAACCCAACAATAGGCAGTAACACAGACTTTTGCCAGTTAACGGACAACCTTGAAAGGTGTCCAAAAGTAGAAATTATAGTCAAAGCATTTTCTAGGGAATGACAAGTGTCCCAGTATAAGCATCACTTTTAGGGAGGTCTTGAAGAGCTGCCCCTTATGTGGTGGCAATAAAGTTAAAAAGTAAACAAAGTGTTCATAAACTGAATAAAATAAATTAAAAATTATCAAAAAAAATTAAAGCATCCCTTTCACCCCCACACAAACCCATTAAAAAAGCCCAGTATAAGACAAGCACATGTACGTAAACATCAACTGTGTAACACATGTGAGGTATCGTCGTGAAAGCCAGAGTAAGAGCAATAATTCTAGGGCCATAGTTAAAGTGATTTTAAAGGTTTGTTTAAAAAACAAAAACAAAAAAAAACTTATACTTACTTATTCATGCAAAGGTTTTGCGCAGAGCAGCCCCAATCCTCTGGCTCTGGGGTCCCCCGTTGGCGCTCCTGGCTCCTACTGCCTTCTGAGTTCCCCCATAGAAAGTTGCTTGCATTCATGCTCGATCCTGAGCCGTACTGTGTGCTGTGAGTGTCCTTTGACACACACAGTGTGGCTTGGATCCAACCCCTGCTCCCTCAGCCCTGGATATGATTGACATCAGCAGGAGCCAAGTAAGGAGGGAGACAGAGAGCAGTGCCTCAGAAAGGGTCTTACCTTAGAGCAGAGAATGCATTAAGGTGAAGAACCTTTAGCCTTTACAACCACTTTAACTCTAAACTGAAGACCTTTAAGGGCTTTTACTGTTTCCCCTATGGGGAATTTTGGGTACGATAGTTTTCTGTGATTCCACAGGCGTGTACAATTTTAAGACTTGGCATGTTTAGTATCTATTTACTTGAAAATACTCCAAAAAAGTGGGTATAAAATATAATACCAACTTTTTTGGAGTATTTTCGAGTAAATAGATACCAAGCATGTCAAGTGTTTGGTTGCACTAAAATTCATGTTTATCCTGAAGATATGTGTTTGATAAATAACTGTGCACGTATCATGCGCATACAAAATTGCATCTACTAGTAATTTATCCTCCAGGGTCTCGGGTTTCAGAAAGTATACACTTTTTGGGGAATTCACAGTTTTTTCAAGCAAAAAATGCAGTTTAACCACTTGTCGACCGTGCAAGCCGTTTGACTGTTACAGCATGGCCGGCTAGTTCTGGGAGGCCGTCATATGGCGGCCTCCCGTGCTCGCGCTTCTTTCACGCCCCTTTGTCATACTGAAGTGTCTGTGATCGCTGGGTCTGCAGGACCCAGGGCATCATGGATTGGGGTAAAGGGCCAATCACAGTGACCCTTTAACTTGTAATCACTCTGTCCAATGACGGAGTGATCGCTTTGTAAGCAAACCGTGGTCATGCCCAGTTCAGCCCTCTCCTCGTGTGAGAAGAGGAGAGAGATCTGTGCAGCAGCGTGAGTCGGATTGAGTTTTTGTGTGCCCTACCAGTACCACTACAGTGCCATCAGTGCAACTACAGTGCTGCTTAGTGCCCTAAAGTGCCACTACAGTGCCATCAGTGCCACTACAGTGCTCATCAGTGTCACCACAGTGCTCATCAGTGCCACTACAGTGCTCACCAGTGCCCTATTCGGATTATCAACGTGTTTTAAGCAGTGGGTCTGCTGCAGAATCGGAGGAAGGGGAAAGTGTGCCTGCCAAACGAAGGATTTCTGGCGAGGGGCAGGCTAGCACATGTAGAGCAGTGGAATCCACCAGCAGCTCAGTGCCATCCACCATTAGCACAGTGGCAACCACTAGTGGCGCAGTGGCATCTACTAGTAGCAGAGTACCTGTACAAGAAGGCACTAGTGGGGTGTCATCTCAGCTCCAAAGGGTTAGGACCCATGCCAGCCTTCCCTATGCCTTTCAAAACCCATTATGGCTTTCTCCTAACTCAGGAGCAGCGAACATCCCCCTTTTTACCGACCAGCCAGGTGTCCAGGTGAATTTTGCCCCCATTTAATTTAAATTAATTTTACCTATGACTTATTATCTTCAATCGTGGCCCAGTGCAACCTCTATGCCCAGCAATTCATATTGAGCAACCCAGGTTCAAGTTACGCCCATCCCTATGAGTGGAGAGAACTAAGAGTAGAGGAATTTAGAATAGTTTTGGGCCTCTTTTTCAATATGGGACTCACAAATAAAAATGAATTATACTCATACTGGTCCACCCACCCCATCCGCCACATGCGAGTCTACTCATCCATTATGCCAAGATCAAGATACCTAATGATTATGCGGTTCCTCCATTTTAATGACAACACCCAGTGCCCTCCCCTAAATGATCCAGCATATGGCAAATTATGTAAAATTCGGCCACTTCTAATTTTTTTCTCTGAGAAATTCACCCAGTTATTTACCCCCAACCAAAATATCTCCATGGATGAGTCACTTGTCCACTTTACCAGCAGGCTGGGCTACAAGCAAGTTATCCCCAGCAAAAGGGCCTGATATAGGGTTAAACTCTACAAATTATGTGACAAAGTCATGGGGTATACCTATGCCTTGCTGGTGTACGAAGGAAAGGACACCCAGCTGCATCTCCTGAATTCCCAGAGTACATCGGATCAAGCGGAAAAGTTGTTTGAGAGCTTGTATATCCACTTCTTGAAAAGGGTTATCATCTATATGTGGATAATTACTACACAAGTTTGCCCCTCTTCCGCAGTGTTCACCAGAAGAAGATTCCTGCATGTGGCACAGTGAGAGCGAATAGGAAGGGCTTCCTGCAAAGGCTTGTAAATGCAAGACTACAATGAGGGTAGTCGGCAACTTTGCAGAATGAGGAAATATAGGCTATCAAGTGGAGGGACAAACGAGACACCTACAAGCTCTCATAAATTCATGACATCTACGTGTAAATTCCCATTAGAAACAGTCCAATCCAGAAACCAGCATGTGTCCACAATTACAATTTGTTCATGGGGGAAGCCGACTTCAGTGGTCAAATGATCCAACCCTACCTTGTTGTAAGAAAAACCCACCATTGGTATAAAAAAATCTCTATTTATTTTTTCAATTTGGCCATCTATAATACATATGTGATTTAACGTAAATCCACTGGGACCCCCATATCCTTTCTTCATTATCAAGAGGAAATTGTCACCATCCTTTTGTACCCTGAAGGCCCACCAGAAAGAATTAGCTTAGTTCTCAGTTCCTGCCATTTACCTTCACACACCTAATGCTACTGCCCACTCCTGAACTGACTGTGGCCTGTTATTCGGCCACGCCTCTGCCTGCTGTCTACACTGTACATACATCTGCCGGCTCCAGAACTGACCCTTGCTTGTTATTCGATCAAGCTTCTGCCTACCGCTTAAACTGTACATACCTCTGCCTACTCTGGAACTGACCATGGACTGTTTATTGACCACGTTGTTGGATAATATTTTATGCACATACGCATACACACAGTTTTTTATAATATGTGCATAGGTGTTTACTGTAGGCTATGATTTATGGCCTAACACAGCTGTCAGGCAAGCTGTGCATTTTACATATGAAAAGGGCCAGAGAAGTTACTTACAGGGGATTGTAAAATGTAAGTTTTGTGTAATTAGACTTGAAAGGAATAGTAAAAAGTATTTATTGATGGTAATTAAACTTGAGGGGGTATTCATGGGAAATGGTGGTTTGTTTACCTGGTGAACACTAATGTGAGGTTATTGCCAGTAAGACCTAGCAGAACCGCCTCTTGGGCCTCTGTATGTAACTAGGCTGTGTAAAAGTCTCACACGTGTGGTATCGCCATACTCAATAGCAGCAGCAGAATGTATTTTGGGGTGTAATTTTTGGTATGTACATGCTATGTGTTAGAAATATCTTATACATGGACAAATTTGTGTAAAAAAAAAATGCGTTTTCATTTTCTTTCCACATTTTTCAAAAACTTGTGGAAAAAATTACGAAAGACTCATTATGCCTCAGATTATATGTTGGGGGGTTTGCTTTTCAAAATGGGGTAATTTTGTGGGTGTTTCCATTGTCCTGGTACTCCAGGGCCTTCAAAAGTGTGATAGGTTGTCAGGAAATTAGATGTGTAATTTATGTCCCTAGAACACTTGGTCCTTGCATGTTGGGCCTCTCTATGTGGCTAGGCTGTGATAAAGTCTCACACATGTGGTATACTCAAAGGAGTAGCAGAATGTGGTTTGGGGTGTAGTTGCAAGTATGCATATGCTTAGGATCAGATAGCAGCAGGTGTCAGCCTGTGACTCACAGGTAGAAGTCTGGATAGACGAAACGCATCTGAGGCTGTGCGGTGGTGACCACAAGGACAGGACGGAGGCGCCCCTGATTGTTGGACATGTCCTGCTGGTCGGGACTAAAGCGGCAAAAGGGGAACGGTGTTTAAACAAGCTCCGGAATCAGCCGACGTCTGTCTCAGATCCCAGGATCTCTTTTGAAGCTGTTTTATTTCTTACTGCCGGTAAGGGGAATATCTAAGGGGGTGTGACCCCTGGTGGTATGTTTTTTGGCATTTTAATATCTGCAAAGTGTTACAAATAAACAAGTTGAAACGATATCACGCTACTGGTGTTAATATCTGCAAAGTGTTACAATTAAACAAGTTGAAACGATATCACGCTATTGCGGCTCTATATCTCGTTCTCTCTTGTTTATGACTTCATGAGGAACATAAGACAATAACGGAGAGGATCAGTGATCTAAAGTCGAGAAGTGCATTAAAAGCACAAGAAGCTAGTTCGTCTGAGCACGAGAGTGACAGGCATATACCACTGGTAAGAGTCCATCCACGGGTGAAGGGAATCACTGTTCTTTTGCTTATTCACGAGGTGGACTGTCTCCTATTGATCAGCTATTTCCTCTGAACAACATGTTGATGGTGGACTGAGAAAAACTATTTACACTGTGGACTTGCTTTTGTCTATATGAGCGCTACTGCATACGTGAATTCATTTATGGCTAATTCTGAATGATTTGACCTATGGTTGTTTGCTAATATATTTAATTACAGTAGCAGCTAGGTATTTACATTTCAGAGAATTTGGGTACAAGGCACAGGTATTAGAGATATATTCATGTGCTGAGGGTTTTGGTTATTATCTCTATACTGGTTTGTTGAATTTCTTACATTTTGCTAAAATACATATCCAAAAAAAATATATATATAAAAAAATTTTTTTTCATCAGTTTTGGTCAATTTATATTCTTCCTCATATTTTTGGTATAAAAAAAAAATCGCAATCAGCGTATACTGACTGGTTTGCGCAAAAGTTGCCGCGTTTACGAACAATGAGAATTCATTTATGGGGTTTTTATTTTTTACTAGTAATAGCGACGATCTGCGATTTTTAGCGGTACTGAGATATTGCGGCGGACATGTCGAACCATTTTGACACTTTTTTGGGGCCCTTTACATTTATACAGTGATCAGTGCTATAAAAATACACTGATTACTGTATGGATGTCACTGGCAGGGAAGGGGTTAACCTGGGGGGGGCGCTCTAAGGTTTAACTGTGTTCCCAGTATGTGTTACTAACTGTATGGGGGCTGGGGGAGGAGAGTGATTGTGGCTCCCATATACAGGAAGCCTGCGATCACACTCCTTCCCCCTGTCAGAACAGAGATCTGTGTGTTTACATACACGGACCTCCATTCTGTCACTGCAGGGGAGCCATAGCGGGTAACTGGCGGGGATCGAGTCCGCCCTACCCGCTCCACACAATGAGCTTTCGAGCACGCCTCTGGCTCACAATCCGTGATCTCGCAGCTGCCATCAGGTGATGGGGGTTTGCGATATCAAACCACTTTGCTGCCGTCGGGCAGTCGGTAAGTAGTTAAAGCATCTCTCAATGTAACCTTCTTCTCAGCTTAAAATTGTTCAGAGGCACATAAAGGAACACATGAATTTACTGTTTTATGAGTCACTCATTCCCTCAGATATCAAAATAAACCCGGTCTGTCAATTCTAAAGGGAAAGGTGAGATGCAGTTCTCATATTGAGATAGGATCTAAATCATGCACTGCCTCCTTCCCATACCAATCTTCTCTATTGCAGCCGTCCCGTTATCTGCAATCTCTACACTATCCCATGACAGGCTCACTGGTTACATAGTTAGTCAAGTTGAAAAAAGACACAAGTCCATCCAGTTCAATCAATAAAAAAAAAAAAACATACAATCCCATATACATAATCCTTCACCCAGAGTTGATCCAGAGGACGGCAAAAAACCCCAGCAAAGCATGATCCAATTTGTTACAGCAGGGGAAAAAATCCTTCCTGGTCCCCTGAGAGGCAATCAGATTTTCCCTGGATCAACTTTACCTATAAATGTTAGTACCCAGTTAAGAATCCAGGCCTTTTTTTAAAGCAATCTACTGAGGTGGCCAGAACCACCTCTGGAGGGAGTCTATACCAAATGTTCACAGCTCTTATTATGAAGAAACCTTTCCGTATTTGGAGATTAAATCTTTTTTCCTCTAGACATAAAGCGTGCCCTCTTGTCCTCTGTGATGACCTTAAAGTGAATAACTCAACACCAAGTTCACTATATGGACCCCTTATATACTTGTACATGTTGATCATATCCCCCCTTAATCTCCTCATCTCAAGAGAGAATAAATTCAGCTTCTCTAATCTTTCCTCATAACTGAGTTCCTCCATGCCTCTTATCAGTTTGGTTGCCCTTCTCTGCACTTTCTCCAGTTTCCTGATATCCTTTTTGAGAACTGGTGCCCAAAACTGAACTGCATATTGTAGATGAGGTTTTACTAATGATTTGTACAGGGGCAAAATTATCTCTCTCTCCCTCTCTCTCTCTCTCTGGAGTCCATACCTCTCTTAAAACAAGAAAGGACTTTGCTTGCTTTGGAGACATTTGGCATTGCATGCCATTATTAAGCTTATGATCTACCTGAACCCCCAGATCCTTCTCCACTATAGATTCCCCCAGTTGTACTCCCCCTAGTATGTATGATGTATACATATTCTTAGCCCCCAAGTGCATAACTTTACATGGATCTACATTAAACCTCATTTGCCACACAGTTGCCCAATTAAACAGTGCATTGAGGTTGGCTTGTAAGTTGGAGACATCCTGTAAGGACGTTATTCCACTGCATAGCTTGGTGTCATCTGCAAACACTGAAATGGTACTTTTAATTTCAGACCCTATATAATTTATAAAGTTATTAAAAAGTAGGGGTCCCAACACTGAACCTTGGGGTACACCACTGATAACCTTAGACCATTCAGAGTAAGAATCATTAACCACTGCTCCCTGAATTCAGTCTTTTAGTTTTCTAACCATTTACAAACTGGTCTTTGCAAGCCCGTAGACTTTACCTTACACATTAACCATGTGTGGGGAACTGTGTCAAATGCTTTTGCAAAATCCAAGTATACCACGTCCACAGCCACCCCTCTGTCCAAGGTTTTACTTACCTCCTCATAAAAAGAAATCAGGTTTGTTTGACAACTTCTGTCTTTCATGAATCCATGCTGTCTGTTGCTTAACCGGTTCTAGACCGCGCGCAGTATATTTACTGCAGCAGTGTGAATGCGTCCCGCGAATCGCCGGTGGCGCGCTCTCGTGCCCAACACACTCCGGAGGAGTGTGCCCGCGGCTCGGGTGGACCCGATGTCCGCCGGCGAGCTGTGATGAGCTGCTAGAGCCAAAGAGCGGGGAACCTCCAATGTAAACACGGCGGTTCCCTGCTCTGTCAATTGGGACATAAGAGATCTACTGATCCCTGTCACTGGGATCAGTTAGATCTCTTATGCCCATGGTAGCCCAGCCCCCCCACAGTTAGAATACACCCAAGGAACACAGTTAACCCCTAGATCTCCCCCTGCAGGTTAACCCCTTCACTGCTAATGACATTTACACAGTAATCAGTGGACATTTAAATTTCTGATCACTGTATAAATGTCATTGGTCCCAAAAAATGTGTCAAAATGGTCCGACGTGTCCGCCCCAATATCGCAGCACCGCTAAAAATCGCAGATCGTCGCCATTACTAGTAAAAAATAAAAAATAAATAAAAACCCCAGAAATTAATTCTCCTCATCCGTAAACGCGGCAACTTTTGCGCAAACCAATCAGTAAACGCCGATTGCGATTTTTTTTTTTACCAAAAATATGAGGAAGAATATAAATCGGCCAAAACCGATTAAAAAATGTTTTTTTTATATTTTTTTGGATTTGAATTTTTGCAAAAAGTAAGATATATTGTTTTTTTTGCAAAATTGTTGTTCTTTCTTTGTTTATAGCGGCGATCAGAAATGACGCAGCAGTAAACAAATACCACCAAAAGAAAGCTCTATTTGTGGGAAAAAAAGGACGCAAATTTAGTTTGGGTACAACATCGCACAACCGCGCAATTGTCAGTTAAAGCGACACAGTGCCGAATCGCAAAAGGTGCTCTGGTCCTAACCTGTGAAATCCTTCCGGGGGTGAAGTGGTTAAAATATTTTTTTCCAGCAAGAACTCATCTATGTGGCCTTTTATTATATATAACTCTCCATTATCTTCCCGACTATAGAAGTTAAAGTGAAAGGGCTATGGTTACTTGGTAAAAACTTTGATCCCTTTTTAAATATGGGCACCACATTGGCTCTATGCCAATCCAGTGGTTTAATTTCAGTCATTAATGAGTCCCTAAAAATTAGAAACAATGGCTTTGAAATAACAGAGCTCAATTCTTTTAGGATCAGTGGATGGATGCCATCTGGTCCAGGTGCTTTATCCACCTTTATTCTGTCTGAATATTTCTGGACCATATCACTTTTGAGCCATTGTGGATCATTTGGGGCTGTGTCACTACCATCCCCATTATGGACATGAGCTCCCCCATGCTCCTTTGTATACACAGAACTGAACATAGTATTTAATAAATGTGCCTTCTCTTTGTCCCCAGTCACCCAGTCTAGATTATTTTGTAAAGGGCCTACATGCTTAGACGTGACTTTTTTACTATTAATATATTTGAAGAATTTTTGGGATTGGTCTTACTATCTTTTGCAATTTGTCGACAGTTCCTTTTGAATTTTTGAATTTTTGCATCCTTGATTTCCTTTTTACATATTATGTTATATACTTTGTAACATTTAAACGATGATAGTGTTGCTTCATGTTTATATTTTTTAAAAGCCCTTTTCTTATTTTTTATAACTTTTTTAACTTTGTCCGTGAGCCACCCCTCTGTTTTACCCTGTCTTTCTGAAAGACAGCAATATTAATAGCCCAGTTATGTGAAGAATGAAGCCAAGATTCAGAAATACTGATTAAATCATAGTTCTCCTCATGCACTGGTGTGCATACCTCTTATTTTTGTATTCTAGGCATCTACAAAAGTACAGGGCTCTAACCAAAAGATAATTTGTTTACAATATTTTTACAGGTGCATCAACTAATTCATTTTCACCAGCAGAAAATGTACCTCAACAGCTGCAGTCAAAAAAAGACTGCTAAACACAAACCTACCATCACATCTACATGGAGGGAGATCCAGGGATAGACATCAGGTTCAGAGTCATATCTGCAGAAATCAAACACTGTACTGTCAGAGCAGACACACACAGGGACGTGGGGAGACAAATAGCTGCAGAGAACCAAAGCACTCACAAGGCAGGCCGAGTGGGTGCAGAGAGCCGAAAAGACAGGAAGCCATAAGCCAGCAAAGTGGGTGCACGCTGAGAGTGGAGGAGTCACAGGGTAGTAGTATGTACCACGTCATCTCCCGCTTATTATGTGACCAGGGCACACCCCACCATGTTTTAAAACTGCATTCATGTCATGCCTTAACCACTTGCCGACCGTCAACCGCAGGTTGACAGCGACAAAGTGGCTCGATATCGCAAACCGCCGTCTTAAGACGGCGGCTGTGAGAGCGCTCACTGTGTTCGGGGGGGGCCAGGGACCGGGTGCGACGGACTCGATCGCCGCCGGCCACCAGCGATGCCCCCCCGCACTGAAAGAACAGAGGTCCGTGTAAGTAAACACGGACCCCGGTTCTGTGAGAGGGGGAAGGGCTGTGATCACAGCCTTCCTCTACATGGAAGCTGTGATCACTTCCCTTCCCCTGCTAGGGCATCCCACACACTGTTAGAACACGCCCAGGGAACACAGTTAACTCTTAAAGCGCCCCCTGCAGGTTAACCCCTTCACTGCCAATGGCATTTACACAGTAATCAGTGCATTTTTAAAGCACTGATCGCTGTATAAATGCCAATGGTCCCAAAAAAGTGTCAAAATGGTCCGAAATGTCTGCCCCAATATTGCAGTACCGCTAAAAATCGCAGATCGCCTCCATTACTAGTAAAAAATAAAAAAAAATAAAAACCCCAGAAATGAATTCTCATCATCCGTAAACGCGAGCCACTTTTGCGCAAACCAATCAATAAACGCCAATTGCGATTTTTTTTAATCACAAATATGAGGAAGAATATAAATCGGCCAAAACCGATGAAAAAAAATGTTTTTTTGTATTTTTTTTTTGGATTTGTATTTTAGCAAAAAGTAAGAAATTTGTTTTTTTTTTTGCAAAATTGTCGCTCTTCTTTTGTTTATAGCGGTGATCAGAAATGACGCAGCGATGATCAAATACCAAAAGAAAGCTCTATTTGTGGGGAAAAAAAGGACACAAATTTAGTTTGGGTACAACGCCGCAGGACCGCGCAATTGTCAGTTAAAGCGACGCAGTGCCGAATCACAAAAAGTGCTCTGGTCCTAAAATGTGAAATCCTTCCGGGGCTGAAGTGGTTAATCATAGCTCTGTCACTGATTTGGAACAACGTCTCTCTATACCTCTTTCCTCCTCATTTGTCCCTCATTTTGGTCTAAACTACAGTGGGGAATATAATTATTTGATCCCCTGCCAATTTTGTAAGCTTGCCCACTTACAAAGAAATGAAGGGTCTATAATTTTTTATCATAGGTGTATTTTGAATGATAGAGACAGAATATCAACCAAAAATCAAGAAAAAACACATGATACAAATGTTATATATTGAGTTGCAGTTTAGTGAGTAAAATAAGGATTTGATCCCCAAGCAAAACATGACTTAGTACTTGGTGGAGAAACCCTTGTTGGCAAGCACAGAGGTAAAACGTTTCTTGTAGTTGGTTACAAGGTATGCACACATCTCAGGAGGGATTTTGGTCCACTCTTTACAGATCTTCTCTAAATCCTTAAGGTTTCTTGGCTGTCCCTTGGCAACTCGAACTTTCAGCTCCCTTCATACATTTTTTATAGGATTAAGGTCTGTAGACTGGCTAGGCCACTCCATTACCTTAATGTGCTTCTTCTTGAGCTACTCCTTTGTTGCCTTGGTAAGTTTTGGGTCATTGTTATGCTGGAAGACCCATCCACGACCCATCTTCGGTATTCTAGTTGAGGGAAGAAGGTGGTCATCCAAGATTTTACAATACATGGCCCCGTCCATTGGCCCTGCAATGCAGCATAGTCAGCCTGTACCTTTAGCAGAGAAACAGACCAAAAATATAATGTTTCCACCTCCGTGCTTGACTGTAGCGATGGTGTTCTTAGGGCCATAGTCACCATTTTTCTCCCAATACTTCCCTGAATCATTTAGATGTTCATTGGCAAACTTCAGACAGTGCCTTCTTGAGGAGGGGGACCTTGTGGGCACTGCAGGATTTCAATCCTTGGAAGCATATTGTGTCAACAGTGGTTTGTTTGGCGACTGTGGTCCCAACTGCCCCAAGATCCCTCATTTTTCTTATGATCATACTTACCCCATGAGGCGAAATCATGCATGGAGCTCCAGACCGAGGGTGATTGATGGTTATTTTGTATTTCTTCAATTTGCAAATAATCACTCCAACAGTTGTCCCCTTCTCAGCAAGCTTCTTGCTGATGGTCCAGTAGCCCATTCCAGCCTTGTGCAGGACTACAATCTTGTCCCTGACATCCTTTGTGCAGCTCTTTGTTCCATGATGGTGAGGCTTAAATGGAAGAAAGAGATTCTGTGGGCAGGTGTCTTTTATACACATAATGAGTTGTCGTTAGGAGCACCTTCTTAAATTAACAGGACTAATCTGTGTACCACATGAGCATACTGTAGCCAGTCTGTGGGAGCCAGAATTATTGTTGGTTGGTAGGGGATCAAATACTTATTTTACTCACTGAACTGCAACTCAATTTATAACATTTGTATCATAAGTTCTCTCTGGATTATTGGTTGATATTCTGCCTCATTTAAAATACAACTATGATAAAAATTATAGAATCTTCATTTCTTTGTGGGCAAACTTACAAAATCTGCAGGGGATCCAAAAATGATTTTCCCCACTGTATACAGCTGTATATAAAATGCACTTTATATCTTTCAAAAAGTGTTTCCCAGTGCTAAATCTTTCATCCAATTTCTAAATTGCTACATTTGTAAATTTCAGAAGCCAATATAGTAGTTTAAAAAAAAAAAAAAACACTAAAATCATATTTTTTTCCTTTAAGGGGATGTGGCAGGGGGTGTGTCCTATACCTACATACTTTTGCTAATAGATATCCCTCATTCCCATCTCAAAAAAGTTGGGAGGTATGCTTTAGGCTGGATTCACACCATTGCGGTGCGAATTCCAGCCTCTCTGCTGCCGGGAAGGGACGGAGCCGCCGTTCGGCGGCTCCTGTCCGTTCCCACAGCGCAGCAGCTGCGGGGGGAGAGATGGGGGAGGAGCCGCGAGCAGGGGATAATATCCCCGTTCAGTGCGGAGTGCATCTCCGTGTTAGATGCGCTCCCACTGGACTCAACGGGCTGGGAATTTGCACCGCATTGCACAAAAAACGTGTGCGTTTTTTGTGCAATGCGGAGTGCGAATGCACCGCACATATGTGAACTGGACACATTGAAAACAATGTGTTTTCAAGTGTCCTGCGAATTGGATGCGGTTTAATCCGCATCCAATTCGCATAGGTGTGAACCCAGCCTAAATGAATATCCTGATACAGCGGCGGTCTGTCCATTTGGGGGGCATGGAAGTGGCCATCCCATCCATGCGTCCGGCCCCCTGATCTACATAGCAGGGCGCCAGACTATGGATTCCAATGGGGGGAGTGTTTTTTTGAAGCATCTGATTAGAGCCAGAGGCTCTAACAGGCTTCAAAAAAGGTGGGCTTGAGGTGCAGTGCTCCCACCCATTTGTGTGACAATAGGGAATGAATATTCGCTATTTTCACACTATATCACCTCCCTGCCAATCAGGAAGCAGGTCTGAGACTAGTTTCCCTAATGGCCAAAATGTCAGGCGATCCTATTGGATGCCTGATGTGGAGCCGTGGATGAGGCCGCTGCCTGCACCCAGCCACCCCGCACCCCACCGCGCTGGAGGACACCCCCCGCCACCTAGATCAGGTAGTGCCGGGGTGGTTGTTTGACGCTCCCACCCCCAAAAAAAAACACCAGCAGCCTCTGTCCTGATATCACACGTATGGAATTGCATGATTCACTGAACCATTGTTGGAACATACATTTTGAAAAAGCATTGACAGCATCATTGTTAATAGGAATTTGTTGTGTAGCTAAACACCATAACCCCAGATGGTTGTTGACATTTTCTGAATCTTGGACTGCATGTTAGTTATGGAACGATGATGTCACTCCTAGTAAAGAGGATTTAGATTCAGTTCACCAGAACCGGTATGCAGAGTAGAATTGTCAGCTTCCACCTGTGACTCTTCACAGAGGCATTCTGTTTCACCGCAGCTCATACTTCTTAGGTCAGGTATTTGAGTATACACAGAAAAAAAGTGTTGCTTTAGCTACTTCTTTTAAATAGTGGCTATAAATTAGACTTTCTCTATTTTTGTAAAACATAGCAAGTCTCAAAAATGCTTGCATATTTTTGAATAATTTAAATTCACTGTGGAAACACAGATTACAGCAGTGTACTTTTTAAAATATTTTAAAGAAAAGGGATGAGGGAGCTTAATTGCTTAACTAAGTACTGGCAGGCTTGAACTCCATTACATGTGTGATTAAATTTTCAGCTTCATAAAACAGAACACAGGTCTCTCACAACCTGGGCCTCTAAGCCACACTTCCTTGCTGTCCACGTGGCATCTTAGAACTGGAAGGCTTCATAAACCAGAGAGAACTACTGAGCAAAGCTTAGCGTGAAGTCACATAGGCAGCATTATTACCGCTATTTCCTTAATCCTACACTGAATAAGAGGCTCACTGCTGCAGTTTTTCATTTGCTTGTGATTTCATGTGGGATAAATGTGATGCTGAGCAAGCATTGCCTGTAGCAGGATTGTTTGTATTGTCTAGCACTTGTCCTTTATTCTGACTAGTTAACATTAAACTTCACAATTTACTGCTCGTGTTAGCACTATTTTAATCCTTTTTGATGCTCCTTGCAGTAGCCCAACATGTAAAGTATCTACAGAAAGTTATGCTGCTAAGTGCCCAACTCTAAAGTGTAGTGAGCAAGCATTGCTATGTGTACATTTCATTTACAGAACGAATAGTAAAAGAAAGCAAACAACCAATCAGCAGTTTGCTTTGCTTACATAAATACAAAGTGAACAAAATAAACCTGTGTTTGATTTGCTGGCACATTTTTTCCTAAATAAGCATTATTGGTAAAAGGCTATGTGTCTCTTGAAAGGACACATTGCCCTGGCAAACAGAAAAAAAATATTGAAGGACATCTCCCTTATAACCTTGCCTTTTACCATCATGCCTTAGTTTTGTAAACACACAATACATGGGGCCAATGAGTACAAAGAACCTGTGTCCCTCAATGGACTTCAAGTAATAGATTTTATGGTATGCACAAACATTGTGTTTTCTTTATCGTCCATTGAGGGTCACAGGTATTCTGAAACAGCCGGGACGTCCAGAAGCAGTCAAAATGAGGAATGGGCAACAACCACTGATGGATCTTAAGGTAAAAGCTGGACCTAGCTGCAACAACCGGAGGAACCAATGCCTGAATGGGAACCAGAAGAGGTGAAGTTCCCTACAGAACAGGGGAATTGCTAACCACACAGGGGAGGTCACATGGGATCAACCTGATGCTCAGAACAGGACAAGAATCACCTCCAAATGGAAATTATTACTTTGAAGGACACTGAATGCACATCAGCAGAAGCTGTGGGTCAAAGCAACCACAAACAGGTGGAGCAATATAACATCCCAAATGGAGAGGACAGACCAACGCCGTAAATGATCACCAAAGGGAACAATGGAAGTTTTCTCAGCCTCAAAACAGATCAATGGTTTCACAAGATAAGACAAGTTAGTCTAAGAATGACAAAAGGCCCAAGCCTTAAAATACTGACCTTGGCATCAGGGTAGAAAGAGTCTAAGAAGGAGTAAGGATGTTTAGGACAGGGATCCAATCTCATATTAGATAAGCTAAATAAAGAACTATTTAGCATAATACCCCAAGGGGATGGTCAAGGACCTTATTTGGGTTAGTAAGGGGAAAATGGTGCAAGAAGTTCCCCCCTCACACACACCCTTCTAAATAGAAAGGAGTGGGATGCCCTTTTGTGTTCTTCTTGCAACATTATAGCCTTAGAGAATTTGTTCAAAATTATGTCTAGATGGTATTACACAGCAGTGAAAATTGCAAAATACCTCCCTACGTATCCAGCGCTGTGTTTCAGGTGCTGTTCTGATCTGGGCGACATGAAGCACACAGGGTGGACATGCCCTAAAGTTAAAAGTCTGTGGATTCGCGCCTACGCTTTGGTCAATACGCTCATTCGTTCCAATATACGTAAGGACCCATGCGAAGCTCTACTTCATAAGCCTATCTTGAATTAATGAAATGAGAACGTGTATTGGAAACACATATTTTTATGGCTACTAAACCAAAACAAATGACGAAGGCATGGAAAACACCTCTCCTCTCTTTTGAGGAGGTGAAGCGTTGGGTGCATGGTACGTTGACGAACAGGAAGCTTTCGGCGATACTCATGGACACCAGGGACAAATTTCATAAGATTTGGCAACACTGGTTGGACCAGTTTTCAGCGATAGGCCCGCCTTCTCGCTTCTTGGATCTATAGGAAATTCTAAGGAGCCTGCTGGGGCTGGCCTTGGATCCCCGGGGCGGGGCTTCCTTTCTTCTCCTTGATTCCTTTTTCTTTGGTTTCCTACTCTTACTCTTTCTCTAGTTTCTATTTATTTCTCTTTTTGGTTATTTACCACCGGCTGCCAGTATGCGGAGTCTGTTAATTGCTCTGGCCATATTTTTGGGGTCACTTTTTCCACCCCTTATCTTGAGGTATAGCTTTTTGGCCTCTGGGTGAAGATTAAGCCTTCCTCCCCCCTCCCTTTTCCTTTTATTTATTTATTTTTTCTCATATATACAGTATCTCACAAAAGTGAGTACATCCCTCACATTTTTGTAAATATTTCATTATATCCTTTCATGTGACAACACTGAAGAAAAGACACTTTGCTGCAATGTAAAGTAGTGAGTGTACAGCTTGTATAACGGTGTAAATTTGTTGTCCCCGTCAAAATAACTCAACACACAGCCATTAATGTCTAAACCACTGGCAACAAAAGGGAGTACACCCCTAAGTGAAAATGCCCTAATTGGGCCCAATTAGCCATTTTCCCTCTCCGGTGTCATGTGACAAATATCTCAACACACAGCCATTAATGTCTAAACCGCTGGCAACAAAAGTGAGTACACTCCTAAGTGGAAATGTACCAAATGGGCCCAAAGTGTCAATATTTTGTGTGGCCACCATTATTTTCCAGCACTGCCTAAACCCTTAACCTGGGCATGGTGTTCACCGGAGCTTCACAGGTTGCCACTGGTGTCCTCTTCCACTCCTCTATGACGACATCACGGAGCTAGTGGATGTTAGATACCTTGCGCTCCTCCACCTTCTGTTTGAGGATGCCCCACAGATGCTCAATAGGGTTTAGGTCTGGAGACATGCTTGGCCAGTACATCACCTTTACCCTCAGCTTCTTTAGCAAGGCAGTGGTAGTCTTGTGTTTTGGGTCGTTATCATGTTGGAATACTGCCCTGTGGCCCAGTCTCCGAAGGGAGGGGATCATGCTCTGCTTCAGTATGTCACAGTACATGTTGGCATTCATGGTTCCCTCAATGAACTGTAGACACCCAGTGCTGGCAGTACTCATGCAGCCCCAGACCATGACACTCGCACCACCATGCTTGACTGTAGGCAAGACACACTTGTCTTTGTACTCCTCCACCACGCTCACAGTACCAGACCCCGACGTACTCATGACGGTCGTGA
>BLSH010514005.1:2430631-2444428 GCA_018402905.1 Glandirana rugosa | reverse complement strand
TCATGTCACCCATGCCTTTCATAAGTCTGGGGGAATTTAAAAAGTGAGAAACAATATAACTTCGGTAAACGATTTTAGTAAATTCAATTAAAAAAGGGGAGTAATTACATGTGTGTCGTGGGGTATAACTGTCTTTTTGTGTCTTAACAACTGTAAAAACGTCTAAATAATTTTTTCTTTTTGACTTTATAGTATACCAGGTTTCATAAGTCTGGGAAACGAGTCATAAATCATCCTCGTGGGAAAACTAGATTATGTCGGTACTCAGAAAAACCCTTTCTACGTTGTGCAAAAAGTGTGGACCTAAACCCCTAGGAGTTAATAAATCTGCAAAAATGTCAACAATTCTGTGTTTTTCTGTCAATATGGGGTGCTGTGTGTACATTAATGAGGGGAAAAAATTAACTTAAATGATTTTAGCAAATGGCTTCAATATAACAAAGAGTGAAAAATTTAAGGGGGTCTGAATACTTTCCGTACCCACTGTACTTGTGCTCAGATCCCAATAGCTTGTACATGTAATGAACTACTAGGTGCTAAAGGGGTGTGACCACATTTTAACACTACAAATACCAATTGGACCCTCTGCACACTGCTACATCCTTCCCAGCAAACTATGCAATGTAAAACAGGGATATTTAGTTCACATATATTGCAATACATGTTTAAGCTGACCAACTCCATCAAAGTAATCCCTCTTCTGGCCAGTCCTACACTGCCTTGCCACTGCAAATGCTACGGTGGACACCATGCCAACCTGGGGCATAAAGACAGAAGATGGGGGAGAGCAACTAGGTTCATATCTGGTCACTGACCTGTATATAACAGAAAAAAAGATATACCTGTGCTCATATCCCAATAGCTTGTACATGTAATGAACTCCTATGGCAGGGGCGCTCTGCTCCTTGGCTACCCGTCTACAAGCCTGATGCAATTTAGAGTGAATCCCATTGGGCACAGAACCATCTTCTCCAATCACTGATGATATCAATCTCCTTACTAAGTCAGTGTTTGTCCCAATCAGCATTGAATTCTGTTCAGCCCCTAGTGGCCTAGGGCACACTACCGCTGGCGTATCAAAAGCCTCCACTTTCCCAGTAGCTGCCCGGCCAAATGCAATCTTGATGGGGATGTATCCATCATACGGGCGCATTTGTCAGCCCTGATTCCTCAGATCTCCAGTTCCTCAAGCTTGCATAGAGAAATGTGCTTCAGGTGCTTGTCATAAAAGTTTCTGTAGAGTAGCGTACTCTACCTGTATAGACACAATTGGGGATGGCCCCACTAACCGCTCTACTAGACTTCCTGGGGTTTTCCTGGTTTGGCCCTTTCTGTGATCTTTCCTGGCTCCAGGCTGAGAAGACCTAACAATGGCCCTAGGGGTGTGAAATATTGGCTTCCCGTGTCCCCAACCCCGGTGACAGGTTGCTTGACAGCAAGGGTGACGGAATTGCCAACCCTAGGCCTTTCTTATAGCTTTTCTTCACAGCCTTCTTCCTTCTTACATTCTTGGAGCTCTATTCCTTCTTGGGGTTCTCAGCTGGCTTCCTCACTGAGACCCCTGGAAGTTTCCCACCTTCCGATTTGATAGTAACTTTTGCAGTACTTTCAAAAGCTCCAAAATAAGTTCTGTTCCCTTCCTTCTGAGTGCACTGCATGCTGAAATTCCCCGGTTCTCCACACTGGAAACACTTCCTGGTATCCATTTTCCCCATTTGGGCTTTGGCTTTCATTACGCACATCAAGGCTTGTTGCATCTGGTCTTAATTTTGAGCCACCTGCATGAGCAGCTTAACAGGATTGGCCTCAGAAACAGACTGTGCAATGGGGCCCTTAGGGCACTTCCCCCGCTCTGACTCCTCGTCACTGTCCACCTCCTCTCCACCAGTCTCCACTTGAACTGGCTGGGCCAATGCCTTCTCTGTCTTCGGGGGAACCTTTGTCACCTCTACTGACCCTTGATTCTTCTCATCCAGCAGAGCTTCTTCCTCTCTGACCAGTTTCATAAGTTCTGGATAAGTTGGAGCCACCTGTGTCCCCTTCAGCAACAGCCGAAGCACAATTGGGTCTGGCCCCCTGCAAAATTCTTTCAAGCCTGACTTCATCTGCTTCCCAAGGATCAATCCCCTTTTCAGTATAATCTGATGCAGGATTCAATATACTCTGACATCACAATCAGAGAGCTTTTCTCCTCGGCACTGATGTGTGTGCTCAAACTTGCACATCAAGTCAGGTAGTTTTTCCACTCTCCCATAGACTACACATAAGGCCTCGGTGTAATCCATGGTCAGACAGTATGGTTTTCCACTTTTTAAGCTTCAGATAACGTCAGCTGCTAGGCTTCTGAGGCTCTCACTTATGCACTGCCTCTTCACCGCCTCTTGCACCTTCCATTCCTCAACTGCTTGCATAGCTTGATCCATCCAGCTCTCAAATTCTTCTTCCCCTCTTGGAGTGGGTATACGGCCCAAGAAAAACTGCAGCTTCCGATACCCCTGATGAGCGGAGAAGGTGTTAATTTTTATTAAGCTTTCAACCAATCGGCTCATGTCTGTATAGAAGGAAGGTGGTGGCATCCCTGCAGCAAGGGCATCTACCACTTACAAGGCTGGACTCACTGATCCTAGTTAGGAGCAATCTTCATCAGGATCACCTTCTGGCAGTAGTTGTATCACCTGTGCCTCTAATACTTCCACCAAGCTCACAGCACTCTTTTGAAACCCAACTGGAATACTCTCCCACCATTCTATAAGAATATAATTTTCTTCATACTCAGGTTTTATGTCTACAAAATAATACCCTTGCTCTGGGACAGCCTTTCTTATCAACTGTAACACACCCTTTTCAGCCCATCCAACTCCAGGCACTCTCAATACTATGGTCAGCTCCAATCGGCTCCCATGTTCTCATCCCCAGTCAGTGGCTGCGACCAAGTCCATTCTCTCTTTGGCCATAGACTCGTCACATGACTTGCTCAAGCATCCCAGATGGGGTATCCTGGATGAGCCCCCAAATGTAGCGCTACCCTCGTGAGGGCAGCAGGTAGAATCTGTACCCAGCTGGTTGCCCTGAACCTGCAAGTCCACCAGCACCTCTGACACCCTGGGTTCAGTCATTATTACCAGTTGACACTGATAATGAAAGACTCACACAATTATGATGAAACAGGTTAGCTTTGTTTACTGTAGCAAGGAAAGCAATGAATTACATAAACTTAGGTAACAAGTTACTATTGGTGAACGCAATATTACCAGCAAGTAATATTGGTTAGTAAGAACTGCAAAGAGATGATTAAATACAGTCCAACCCTTGTCTAAGCATATCAAGCCTATGTGAACAGGCAAAAGGAGGGCAGGGGAATGACTTTCATCTATGTCAGACCCCTCCCTCCTGTTCCTCAGCCCACAGGCACAAACAATGTGAGAAATGACACAACATTCAGCAAACTGTTTACCTTGGAAAATGTAACCTGCTCCTTTAAAAGAGTTCCAGGCAAATCAAGGCTCTATGAGCTCAGTAAAAGAAATCCCTTTTGGATAAGGGGGTGGGGGGAGGGTTAGGTGTAGTTCCACTTTAAAGAGATGATATCCTTAGGTCTTCAGCTAGCACTTAGGAGTGTATTAGAAAGAAATCTGAATAGCAAGGCAAAGCAATTCAACTGGTGTGTTCTAACATGCAGGGTGTGCCTGTGATGCTTTGGCACAACATGAACACTGTGGCTGCTTGCTTAAATGTACTGAATCATGTAGTACTACAGGCAACATCAATGTGGGAAGAGACAATGATGACTGCATGCAGTATCAATAGGAATAAATGGGCAAGTGCCCGCTCACCGATACTGTAACTGATGCTGATGATAATGGCTTTACAGGATCTCCCTCGGGGTCCTGGCTCAGAGGATTGGCATCCAACCTCCATCGCACCGCACCACAACGCAGCCCACTCGGATTTGGTGTGAATGGAGCAGGAATATCCTCCAGGCTGCCGCCAAACAGTTGGAAGATGCTGTCAGCCGATGCCCCTTGAAAACACACACAATGACTCACTTGCACAGGCCGTAACTCGGCCACAGCACCCTCAGAGTCCTTGTTTGCAGATCCAGGCTGAGGTCCCAAGAGAGCGATCTAGGCCTGCCCAGCCTTTTTATAAGCTTTCCCAGCAGTCTGTTCTTCTCTCCCAGCCACCTGGTAGTTGTAGTTCAAAAAAATCCACCTAAAAGTGAAATCCCAGCTTCCTGAACTACACGTCACAAAATTCTTTGCTTTGCTTTATTTTGCTCAGTGCTCTACCTTCAGGAAATGACAGCACGGAGTCCAGGCCAAAACTAGAGGGAAACAGCTCCACAACAACAGCACTGCACAGTGTTCTCTGAACTGCAGGCAACAATAGTTGGCTCCTGGCTACACAGGCATTTTTCCAACTTACCCCCTGCGTTCCTGATCACTTTATATTTTCTACTTGGACCTTTTTTTTACACAGTGTAAATACCGTTATTCTGAATCCTCTGCTTCCACTGGACCTCATTGTGGCGTCCGCCCATTGGCTCCTGGGATATGAGTGTCATCAATCCCAGGAATCAATGCGCACCCGCCGCTTGTATCTTTGTACTTTATGCACGAGGTCGGGAGGTGCATGCTGGGTAGCCAGAAGCACCGTATCCCGGAAGGAGCTACCAGTGGGCTTCAGATGCCGGCACTGAAGATGGGAGCACACTCGCTGGGGACAGCAAAGTCAGTTTAAAAAAAAAAGATTTAGAAAAACGACATTTCCTACTAATACCGTTTTGGTATAGCATTAGGTGCAAACATCACGGGGTGTTTTTAATAAAAAAAAAAAAAAAAAAAGCTGGAACTCCGCTTTAACCACAGTTACAATGATAATGTGAGAACATTTGATTATCACAGATGGACTGGACTTGTTATCAGTTGCTCTTGAAAATAATGATTGTACTTACTGATGTTAAACTTAGAAAAAAACAGAGTTGAAAACTTATACCTCAAGAATATCCAACTGCAGATTTAGAGAAAAACCCTTTTGTGTGAAAATGCCACCTGCTTTTAGGGCCCATGCAGCTCTAACAGTCCCCAAAATACATATCAATTCAAATATGCAACTGTGAGGTCCCCCCTGCTCCTCTGCATGCTAGCTGCTGGCAGATCTAAAGCATTCAAAGATAGATGATGTTAGCTTTGTTAGCTACAGATGTGAATCTAAGCTTCAAAAAGGAACATGTACTTAGTAAACCGTATAGGAAACAACCACTGACCTCTGTTTTGGAAATGTTATTTGTGTACCCCTTAAAACCCATCTCAGAGCATGCACAATCCCCCTACAGGGAAAGACCTGCAAGACTAAGGCTCCATGCACGCTATAAGCTAAAAAAAAAAAATGCCAGAAAAACGCTGGATGAAAAATGCTGATAATAGCATTTTTGTGCCAGCTTTTAGTAGCATTTTAGTAGCTTTCAGGAGCAGTTAGGAGCATTATTAGCATTTTCTTAGAATTTTTGCAGTACATGAAAAAAAAAAAAAAAAGTTCAAAACAAGCTGTTAGTAGCATTTTAGTAGCGTTTAGAAGCAGTTATGAGCTTTTAGAAGAAGTTATGAGCATTTCTGCTGGAAAAAAAAACACTTAAAAAAAACTCTACAGAAACATTTTTTTTTTCTGCTCCTAGAAGCTGAAGCTCAAAAAATGCTAATAGCCTAAAGTAGTGTGCATGGAAACATAGGATAACACTATTTAGCTTCTAGGAGCAGAAAAAATGCTAATGTGCATGGAGCCTAAAGAGAGCATTTAAAACTTTAAGAGCATCTCAAACTTTATCTGCAAAATCTTTGAAAGAAGGAACATCCTCAATAGGTACAGTAATGTTTGTTTTAAACTGAAGCAAATAGACCACTTCTTTGTGAAATCTTTTTCCACTGGTTCAGCAAAGATTTTGGGGGGAGTAAAAATTCTGTCTGGAGTGATCCAATCCTCATAGACTGCACATTCTATCTGTTTATGAACAGAGCATGTTTTGAAAGATTTTGCAGGTCTCTTTGCACTCAAAGGGATATGGTGAAACAGAGGAGAATCAAACTGCACAATGTCAATGCTTGTGTGGATGTCAGCAGTGAGTTTTTCCACATTAGCAAGTAAGTTGCGTGAAGCTCCCTCTTTAGCAGCTTCCTTTAATCATTTGAAGACCAGAATGACTATTACTCAGTCATGCAGTCATTGCAGAGTTTATTACTAATGTTCATATAAAACATTATCTTGGTAGACGTGACCATAATATGATTTCATTTAATGTTAGTTGTAAACAACAAGCACATACTGCAAAGATAAAAACACTTAATTTTAAGAGAGCACATTTTCTAAGGATGATAGCTGCTCTCCAAGATTTAGATTGGGAGGGAATGTTATCATTAAAGATCACAGAACAGAAATGGGAATGCTTCAAATTGACTGTATGCAAACACACTGATAAATATATTCCCATGAGCTATAAGCTTAAACGTCTAAAAACAAAACCTATGTGGCTCACGTTCAAAGTTAAAATAGCTATAACTAATAGGAAAAGAGCATTTAAAAATATAAAAATGAAGGAAAACTATCACCATTTAAAAGTTAAAAAGAATATAATACAATAGGTAAAAAGGAAATCAAGGCCACAAAAATTCAAAACAAACAACAGGTAGCAAAAGACAGTAGGAAAAACTCCAAAACATTCTTCAAATATATTAATAGTAAACAGGTCAGGTCTGAGCACGTAGGCCCTACAAGGGCCTCATTTTGAGTTGGTGACTGGGGACAAAGAAATGGCAAATGTATTAAATCCTTTCATCAGCTCTGTATATACTAAGGTAAATGTGGGTGCTCAAGTCCATAGTCAGGATAGTATTACATAGCCCCAAATGATCCACAATGGCTCAAAATTGACATAGCCCAGAAACACTTAGACAAAATAATGGTGCATAAAGCACCTGGACCAGATGGCTTTTACCCACAGGTCCACAAAGAAGAAATGGGAGGCCATGCTGCTGCTTGCTGCCCTACCCAGCTCACACATGCTGAAATAACTAATGCAACAGATCCCCATGTTGAGACTCGTCTGACACATGTTATGGATGCCATCCAGACTTGTCAATTGGCCTTAACCACTCAGACAGATTTGGTCAAAATGGACCACTCTATTTTAAGACATGACATGCAAAAGAAGATTTGTACTCGCATGACTACTGCAGAACAGAGGATTAGTGATGTGGAAGATGCTATCGCTCCTTTAAATACTGAGGCCCGTTCTGTTCAACAACACCTCGCTGACCATTCAGCTAAATTAAGTAACCTTGAGGATTGCCTCAGGCGGAATAAATGATGATTTATTGGGTTCCCTGAGGGAGTGTAAGGTAAGGAACTGAAATGATTCATGGAAAACTGGCTCAAGTCTACAATGCCACAGGGCGCATTGTCATCTTTGTTTGCTATAGATCGAGCCATTACACCCTCTGCCTTCGGGGGCCCCTCCTCATCCTATACATTTGATACAGTTCCCCACATACGGCTAATGAGTAAGGTAAAGTCTACAGGCTTGGAAAGATCAGTTTGTAAATGGATAGAAAACTGGCTAAAAGACCGAATTCAGAGAGTAGTGGTTAATGATTCATACTCTGAATGGTCTAAAGTTATCAGTGGTGTTCTCCAAGGTTCAGTGTTGGGAACCTTACTTTTTAATACCTTTATAAATTATATAGGGTCTGGGATTAAAAGTACCATTTCAGTGTTTGCAGATGACACCAAGCTATGCAGTGGAATAACATCCTTACAGGATGTCTCCCACATACAAGCCAACCTCAATGCACTGTTTAATTGGGCGACTATGTGGCAAATGAGGTTTAATGTAGATAAATGTAAAGTTTTGCACTTGGGGGCTAAGAATATGCATGCATCCTACATACTAGAGGGGGTACAACTGGGGGAATCCATAGTGGAGAAGAATCTGGGGGTTTTGGTAGATCATAAGCTTAACAATGGCATGCAATGCCAAGCTGCGGTTTCCAAAGCGAGCAAAATCCTTTCTTGTATTAAGAGAGGTATAAACTCCAGAGAGAGAGACATAATTTTGCCCCTGTACAAATCATTCATAAGACCTCATCTGGAATATGCAGTTCAGTTTTGGGCACCAGTTCTCAAAAAGGATATCGGGGAACTGGAGAAAGTGCAGAGAAGGGCAACCAAACTGATAAGAGGCATGCAGGAGCTCAGCTATGAGGAAAGATTAGAGGAACTGAATTTATTCTCTCTTGAGAAGAGAAGATTAAGGGGGGATATGATCAACATGTACAAATACATAAGTGGTTCATATAGTGAACTTGGTGTTGAGTTATTCACTTTAAGTAAAAAAAGGTGTAATCTCCAAATACAGAAAGGTTTCTTCACAGTTAGAGCTGTGAAAATGTGGAATAGACTCCCTCCAGAGGTGGTTCTGGCCAGCTCAGTAGATTGCTTTAAAAAAAGGCCTGGATTCTTTTGGGTACTAACATTTATAGGTAGAGTTGGCCAAGGGAAAATCTGATTGCCTCTTGGGGGATCAGGAAGGAATTTTTTCCCCCCTTATAGCAAATTGGATCATGCATTGCTGGGGTTTTTTGCCTTCCTCTGGATCGACTGTGGGTTAAGGATTGTGTATATGGGATCGTATGGTTATATATATATTTTCTTTTTTTTATTGGTTGAACTAGATGGACTTGTGTCTTTTTTCAACCTAACTAACTATGTAACTATCCTGCTGAAACTGCTGCACTACATGGATAAGGTGGCCATACTCAGTTTAGCTCGCTCCCTGGGTGAGATCACCTACAATGGCAACTGCATCTCTATCTTTCCAGATTTCTACAGCATGTTGTATCCTGAAAAACGCCATGTGGTCGCTGACAATTAACTTCAGTTCTTCACCTCTCCTATGGAGGAATCAGATTGACTGGACGGTGTGAAGTGAACTACATAAATCCATAGTCAAACAACAAGGTTAATGTAAAAAAAAATATATATATAAAAAAAAATAAAAAAATAAAAAGGGGCAGACTCGATGGACTACTCAGTCTTTTTCTGCTGTCACTTTTCTATGTTTCTATGTTTCTACATGGGCACTCCTTTTCTCATCCACATGGGCTTACTTTGCTTTTGTGCCTTATTCCAGACCACCGCTGGAAATGATGATGCTCTATTTCTTCTAAGTTGTCTGCTGTGCCCAGTTTATCCATCTACAGACATTTCTGGTGGACTAACCTACTTTTTCTTTATTCGCTGTTTATTTTTATTGATGCTCCCCGGAGCATCCTGCTGGTTCTTTGTACTGAGGTTTATGACAAACAATTTTTGGTTCTTTTTCGAGGACTGCTACGGACATCTCCCTTATGAGTTCTTATTGGTTATGGGTCAAAGCCTGCTGAGTCTTAATTGGTTGGGCCAGGCGGGGGGTTGGATTTTTGGTTCCGGTTTTTGGTCTTTTGTTCTAACCATAGTAAGAGTTATATATTTGCCTATTATGATTGTCACCTATATTTGATATGTTTCCATCCCAAGATACATGGCTCTCTGATCCTACTATTATTCTTTCATACAGTGTTATGGCGCTTAATATATTGTCTTGGAATGTCCAAGGCCTCAACGACAAAATTAAAAGGTCCCTAGTATTTGGCCAACTTAAAAGAACTCATTATTTTTTTTGCAGGATGGGCTCCCGAGTTCCAGCTTTTAAATGCCCCCATATTGCTCACGCATTTCATGCCATCTACTCCACCTATGCTCAGGGGTGTCCATTCTAATTACCAAGACCCTGTCAGTGCAGATTGAGGAGATAGTATTTGACCCCAGTGGCTGTTATGTTATAGTTGTACTTAAATACCTGGATATTTATTATACTTTAGTAAATATCTACCTACCCCCTCTATTTGACTTGACTTGATTGCTTACTTGCACAACTAAATGACTCCATATGGCTACAAGGGACGATACCAGGGGTGGCCCATCCATTAGGGGTGCACGGGCGCCGCCCCACCCCCCCCCCATCCATGCATCCAGTCCCCATGGAGGATGCTGGATGCATGGATTCCAATGGAAGGGTCTTTTTTTGAAAGCATGTGATTAGAGCCGAAGGCTCTAATATGCTTCAAAATAGGGTGGGCTCAGGGTGCAGAGCACTTTGAACCGAGCCCACCCAGTTACGTGATAATAGGGAATGAATATTCGCTATTTTCACACTGATTCTTCTCCCGGGCAATCAGGAAGTGGGTCTGAGACCCGTTTCTAGATTGGCCGAAAGGAGAAGCGCTCCGATTGGCCGCCAAGGAGGAGGGAGGAGACGGAAGCTGCCATGATGCCTGCTGTGATGCCCATGGAGGAGAGAAGGGGAAGCCGCCCATGATGACCATGGAGGAGAGAAGGGGAAACCGTTGTGATGCCTGCGGAGGAGAGAAGGGGAAGCCGCCGTGATGCCCACGGAGAAGAGAAGGGGAAGCCGCCTGTGATGCCCACCGCCTGTCACTATGTATGTGATGTGTGAGTGTATGTGACACTTGCGATGCAGCTGCAAACATTTCAGACAACATTGTCTTTTTAATATGTAACTGAGGTGAAGGTGGTGGGATTTTTTCCTAGCCCATGTATTCTTATTTTTGTAATAAAAATCCAATGTTTAAGCTGCATGGTCCTCCTGTAACTTCCTTTTTTTGGGGGGTCTCCAACCCCAACTTCTGATTCCCGCCACCTGTCACCAGGGTGAAGTGCTGACTGCCATAGATGGGGTAAGTGCTCCGGATGACCTGACCGACCGGACCGGGGGGGGGGTACCACCCGCCGCCACTGGATGATACCATTTGCTGGAGGCTTTATTGCTACTTTGAATTCATTGCTTGACAGATTGGGAGGGGTGCGCCTATCCCACTCTGAGTTATATGAGTACAGGCGGTCCCCTAGTTACAAACATCCGACTTACAAACGACTCCTACTTACAAACGGAGGGAGACAACAGGAAGTGACAGGAAATCTTCCCCTAGGAAGGGAAATTCACTCCTGTAAGAGTTATTATGGGAAAAAGGTGTCTCCACTGATGCTTTATCACCAAGGTGTGTTTCCACAACAACCCAAAATTTTCAAAATCCAATTATTATTGGGACAGGAAGTGAGGTGACATCTTCTGAACAGAAACATAGACAGCAAAGCAAACATTACAGGGGTGTTACCCCTTCCCTATGCTATCCAAAATGCTTAAAAATAGTTTTTTTTGGCTGGAACTACATTTAAAAAATGTACCTGTTCCAACTTACAAACAAATTCAACTTATGAACAAACCTACAGTCCCTATCTTGTTTGTAACCCGGGGACCGCCTGTATATGGAGAGCTATGGGTGGGTCGAAATCTGGCACTGGTAACATCCTGATTGCAAAGAATTCTCCTGTCATTCTACCTCTCATAATACATTATCCAGATTAGATAAATTCTTTACACAACCGGAAGCTCTGAATAGAGTTCTTCAATACAATATTCATAGAAGGCCATCTCCAATCCTGCCCCTTTGGTTTTACATCTCCAAGTCTCTTGGTATTCTGGCCTATAAACCTGGTGTATGAGTCCCTTTTGGCTTTCTGACCCTATGGTCTTATACAAATGCAAAGATGACATGCAACAATTCTGGATTGAAAACAATCAGGATGCTTCTGAAGGGGTTTGCTGGGGTGCATTTAAGGCTGTTATGAGAGGTTCATGTATGAATGGTGTGCATAAATTTAAAAAGACCAATGACTCTAAGCTTAGTGATTAGCCAGGAGTGTTACTGACTTGGAAGTTAGCTGACCCCACACCGGCCAATTATCAACATTGCAAACACCCTGAAAAGACATATATTGTTGCCCTTACAGAGAAGACCCAGAAGAAACTTTTATATTCCACACAGCATATCTTTGAAAAAAGGGGACCAAAATGGGAAACTTTTGGTTTTTCTAGCCAAGCTGGGTTATGAGCCTTTTACTATCCCTAGAATATTAGATAGCACTGGCAATGTGCAAGATTCCACTAAGTCTAGTATGGCAGCCTTTCTGCATTTTTATACTGACTGTAGCAGGTGAACCTTCCCTCCCTTACCTTAGAAGACACAGAGTATCTGGACGGCCCCATTCAGACGAAGTAATTAGAACAAGCATTGGGTCACTTTGCTAAGCATAAGACATCAGGTTGGGCTGCCTATTGAGGGGTATTTAACCCAGAAAGAGGAAGTACTTCCCCGCTTGCTCTCACTGTACAAATATATACTGAGGGAACGCAAGCTTCCAGAGTCTATGAGAAAAGCCCTTATTGTACTTATCCCCAAACCATATAAAGACCATAACTATTGCAAGTCCTATCTTCCCAGATCTTTGATCAATAAGGATCTTAAGATCCTCTCTAAAATACTTGCTATCAGTTTAAATACTGTAGTTGCTCATTTGATCAAACCAGATCAAACTGGTTTCATTCCTGGCCATTCCACCCATATCAATTTAAGAAGGTCATTTACTAACCTACACGTTCCCAACGATTCTGCTACCCCCAGTATGCTCATGGCTTTAGACACCCATAAGGCATTCCACTCTGTACAGTGGCCTTATTTACTACACGTGTTGCAGCATTTTGGTTTTGGGAATACCTTTATTGTATGGATTATGATCCTACCCTACCACGGGCCTGTATTCGGGTTAATGGCAAGATATCTGACCCCTTCCCTATCTAGCGGAGCATGAGAAAGGGATGCCCACTTCCCCCCCTCTTGTTTGCCTTGGCCATTGGCAGAGCTGCTCAGAACCTCCCCTCAGCTCACGAGACTTAGGAATGATCCGATAGAGGAAAGAATATACCTATATGCCGATGATATGCATCTTATAAATCTCTGATCCGTTATATAGTATAGTATAGTAGAGTTTGGACAATTCTCTGGGTTCAAAGTTAATTGGATAAAGTCATGCATTTTCCCCATTGACGCAGAACCATCTCTTACATTGCCGGCAACCTACCCCTTACAGGTTACAAATAAATGTAGATATTTGGGAATTGAGATTCAGCTTCCATTAGGAAAATATTTTGATAATAATGTCTTACCCTGTATCTCCTATTCACACTAAACTAACTCAATGGCTAAAATTACCTCTCACTCTACCGTGGTGTGTAAAGCTCTTTAATTTAAAGTTTCTACCTAAATGCCTTTATCTCCTAGCTAATTCACTGGTCTATATCCAAAAACAACACTTTCATGCAGAGGCGGCCCTTTAATTAGGCAAATTAGGCGGTCGCCTTAGGCCTCGCACTCACAGGGGCCTCGCGGCCGCCTAATTATCCTCATTAAAAGGCCGCCTCTGATAATCAGCAGAGATCCCTGCCGTCAGCTTAGCACGGACTCTGTGTGTTCATTGATATGAGGGAAAACACGCTGCGAGTGGGAACAGTGTGATCCGAGCGAAGCTCTCTGAGCGCTCCGGATCACAGAAGGAGAGAGACACTCAGCTGAGCTCATCAGAGCGAGCAGTGAGTGCTGACCCCTCCCCCTGCAGCCCGCACAGCCAGTCAGGGGAGAGCTGCAGCTGCTTCCTCCTCCCCCCCCTCTGTCTGCCCCGCCCACACTCCCCGACATGCAGAGTTCTGTAAGAGAAGGGGATGTGGGCGGGAAGATTCAAGAGTACAGCCCAGCCCAGCACATCGATTCGACTGCCGTCCCTAGAGACGACTAATAGTCTCCGCCGGAAAATTACTCCTATTAATCCGCCGGCGCTCCGGGGACACTCACG